>VZQC01014318.1:371316-420898 GCA_009823505.1 Rhizomys pruinosus | reverse complement strand
CATCTCTAATTCCTCACTTGTGAAGTCTCTGTTCAGTTCTTTGCTCCATCTATTGAGTGGGTCGTTTGTTTTCTTTTTTCTTTGTTTTTTGAGTAGTTTATATATTCTGGAAATCAATGCTTTGTCAGATGTATCTGCAGTGAAGGTTTCCTCCCACTCTGTGGGATTTCTCTTCACTTCCTTGATTGTTTCTTTTGATGTACAGAAGCTTTTGAGTTTGATGAGGTCCCATTTGTCAATTGTCGACCTTAATTCTTGTGCAGCTGCTGTCTGATTTAGGAAGTCTTTTCCTATGCCTATATCTTGTAGTCTGCTGCCAACTTTTTCTTCTATCACCTTCAGAGTTTGGGGTTTCACGTTGAGGTCTTTGATCCATCTGGAGTTAACTTTTGTACAGGGCAAGAGGTAGGGGTTTAATTTCATTCTTCTACAAGTGGTGATCCAGTTTTGCCAACACCACTTGCTGAAGATGCTGTCTTTTCTCCATTGTGGCTTCTTGGCCCCTTCAATGTATTTTAATATGCTTTTCCATTGAGGTATTTTTAAATGTTAAATATTTTATTCTTTACTATTTTATTTATGATTTTTATTTTATGTGTATGAGTGTATTGCTCGCATGTAAGTAAGTGTACCCATGTCATGCTATGCCCTCAGAGGTCAGAAGAGGGCATCAGATCCCTGGAACTGGAGTTATAGCCAGTAGTTAGCTGCTATGTGGGTGCAGGGAATAGAATTCAGGTCCTCTGCAAGAGCAGCCAGTGCTCTTAACCACTGAGCCATCTCTCCAGCCCCAAAGTATTTTTGTCTATACCATTGAGAGATAAAATGTGGTGGTACGAACAAATTATTTTCTAACAATCTATCTGTCATCTCTATTATTTCTTATAATAGCATGTGAATCTACAGTGGTCACAAAACAAAAAGTTTGATTTCAAAAAGAAAGAGAGGTGACCATGTGTTCAGTTATAAAACAAACCAGTTTGGGATACATCACAGCAGATATTAACAGCATGTATCTCTGGAATATGATGTATTATGGTATAGTTTTGCATTATTTTTCCCATTATACTTTCTGATAGTCATAAATTTGTATGTACATAATTTATATAATTAATACAAAATGAATAAATTTAGAATATATTTTTACTTTATAAAAAGTACAAAAAAGCGCCGGGCATGGTGGCACATGCCTTTAATCCTAGCACTTGGGAGGCAGAGGCAGTTCGAGGCCAGCCTGGTCTACAGAGTGAGTTCCAGGACAGCTAGAGCTACAGGGAGACCCTGTCTCAAAAAGACCAAAAAAAAAGTACAAACAAGCTGCCAGACCTGGTAGTATGTGCTTATAATCCCAGGTATTTGGGAGGGTCAGTCAGGAGCGAGACCCTGACTCAAAAAGACCAAAAAAAAAGTACAAACAAGCTGCCAGACCTGGTAGTATGTGCTTATAATCCCAGGTATTTGGGAGGGTCAGTCAGGAGCATCACAAGTTCAAGGCTAGACTGGACAACTTAGTGAACCTTGCCTCCAAATAAAAAGTAAAAAAAAAAAAAATCTCGGTGATAGACTGCTTACCTTATGTGTGTGAGACCCTAAATTCAGTCCCCACTACCTTAAAAAATGAGCTATTTCCCAGCAGAATAAAGGAGGACAAGTTAGAGGTAAGGCAGGACCCAGGACCTACTCTGCTGTTTCTTCCACCTGCCTTGGGCACTGACAGCAAGGGACACCAAGACTGTTTATCTGGCTGACAACCTCACCGCAAAGGCCACGAGATTTTTTTTCTGTCTTATTCCTCATCTCTTACATTTCCTCCCTGTCTTCTTCCACTATTTTTGGTAATTGTGTGGTGATAGTGAGGATTAAACCTACGGCTTCCTGCTCAACTGCTAGACTTACACTGCACCTGAGCCAAACCCCCAGCCCTGCAGGACAGTTCTTTCAATCTTTTACCTTCTCTGTCTTTTACTTTCTTTTATCCTGTCTTTCCTTTTCCTTTACTTTCTCTCTCCCTTCTTCCACTTGAATTGGCTGTATTGAAAACCAAGGTGACTTTATTTGCTGTACCATTTGAAAGTTGTTAAGCTTAGGACCAGTGAGATGGCTCAGCTATGAAAACTGCTTGCTGGGGCTGGAGAGATAGCCTAGCGGTTAAGAGCACCGACTGTTCTTGCAGAGGACCCAGGTTCTATCCCCAGCACCCACATGGTGGCTGAGAACCGTCTGTAACTCCAATTCCAGGAGAACTCCAGTTCCAGGGAAATCCGACTCCCTCTTCTGACCTCCGTGGCATTGCACGACACGGGTGCACAAACCTACATGCAGACAGTACATTCATACACATAAAAAATAAATAAATAAAATTTTAAAATATTTAAAAAAAAATAAAAGTGCTTGCTGAGCAAGCTTGATGACCTGACTTTGATCCCTGGTATCCATCTACAGTGGCTCTGACTCTTCAAAGTTCCTCCCTCCTTCACATGCTATCATGCACACACACACACACACACACACACACACAAACACACACACACACACCATTAATAAAATAAAATAAAAGTTGAAAATTGTTAAATCTTTCTTCATTGTAGGAAAATTAGAAAGCAAAGGTGAAAGAGATTGTAATCTTATTGCCCTTAACCAAAAGTAGTCATCAATATTTCAGTTCTCATTTAGTCATGGTTTCTGTGTAAGTTTATCAATATTCTATTTAAATGTTATACTATAAATATCTTGTGATTTTCTTTTAAGCCTAGATCAATGTATAAAATCTGTATTTTTTGAAGTTGCTTAGTACTATGTTGTGTGAGTGTACAATACATATCTATAGTTTACCATAATAGAATTTACAATCTGCAATTGTTGGACATTTCTCTGGTTTCAATATTTTACTGTTATAACAAGCTTGTAAAGCATATGTACACACAGGTACAAGTGTGTGTGTGTGTGTGTGTGTGTGTGTGTGTAACTAATTATTACTTTAGGCTAAATGCCTAGATCATTAATTAATCATCAAGGGGTGGTGTTCATACATTTTTAAAGCATTATCTATTGCCCAATGTTCTTCAATCCCTTGTATCAGTTGTTTCTCTGTTTGTTTGGTTTGTTTTAGTTTTTTGAGATAGTGTCTTGCTAGAAAGCCTAGGCTGTCCTGGAACTTACCATGTAACCCACAGCAGCCCCAAACTCATGAGCATCCTGTCCCAGCCACCCAAGTGCTGGAATAACAGGTATGGCAGTATGCCCAGCTAAGTTTGTCTTTTGGTCTCAGTTACATCTTTGAATATATTGATTTTCCTCACTCTTAATTTTAAATGTAGATAATCTCATGATTAATATATTTATTTGATTTGTTTCAGGTTTTTTTATGTGTATGAATATACTGTCTGCATGTAGGTTTGTGCACCCGTGTCATGCAATGCCGCGGAGGTCAGAAGAGGGCGTCAGATTCCCCTGGAACTGGAGTTAAAGACGGTTCTCAGCCGCCACGTGGGTGCTGGGGATCGAACCCGGGTCCTCTGCAAGAGCAGTCGGCGCTCTTAACCGCTAGGCTATCTCTCCAGCCCCTTGTTTCAGGTTTTTTGAAAAAAAAAAAACCCTCTCACTGTATAGCCCAGACTGCATTGAACCTTGCAACCATACTGCCTCGAGTTCTAAGATTGTACACACATGTCTCAATGCTGGTTCTGATTTTTTAGTTTATTTATTTATTTTTGACTGTAATAGACAGTTTTATTTAATATTATACATATTTAAAGAACTGATGAAAAATACATATTCCCCAGGCAGGGTGGCACACGACTTTGATCCCAGTACTCTGGAGGCAGAGGAAAGCGGATCTATGTAAGTTCAAGGCCAGCCTGGTCTAAATAGTGAGTTCCAGGCCAGCTGAGCTACAGTGAGACCCTGTCTCAAAAGAACCAAAACAAACCCCACATCAGTATTTTAAAAAGTCATACAAAAGGAAAATAATGTTTGGGGTTTTTTAAAACCAAATTTATTTGGATATTTCATTAAACTAAAAAAAATCTAAATCTTTAGAACTTAATTTTTTAATAGCATTAGGAAAAATATTATTTTGGGATGCACAGTTCAAATAAGTCATGCATTCTTTGTTTCTTGATACTACAGATTTAATAATAGTAGTAGAGGATTAGACATCAAGAGACTTCTCTAAGCATATAAACTAAAAATGGAAAATGAGCCTGGCTTGGTGGTTCACACCTTTAATACCAGCATTCTGGAGGCAGAGGCAGAGGCAGGTGGATCTTTGTGGGTTCAAGGCCAGCCTGGTCTATACAGTGAGTTCCAGGACAGCTGGAGCTACAGGGAGACCCTGTCTCAAAAAAAAAGACAAAAAAAATGGAAAGTGAATACACTAAGGTATTACATTATTGACTGCAGAACAGATAAATTGTCAAGAACTTCCCAGAAGGCACAAAAAACAGAATTAATAAAGTGTCGCCTTTTACATCATTCTCAGCAAATGCTTCCTCCATCCCCATCATTTATGATCTGCTTCCTCGAGCATTTCCTGCAGCTCTGTCCTCTGTTAAATTTCCCCTAGCTCCTTGGCAACCCTCTTGATGTTATTCAATGATATGTTTCCAGTGGCAGTGTCATCAAATAATTTGAAAGCCTTCACTATTTCTTCTTTCTTGTCTTTTTTGTTCATTTTACATCCATACTGGGAAAAAACATCTTCAAAAGAAACGGTGCCCATCCCTGCTTTATCCATTTCAGCTACCATTTGCTTAACCTCTTGCTTTGGCTCAAATCCCAAGGCCCACATTGCAATCCTCAACATCGAATAAGTCAAAGGCCTCTTTAATTTCTTGCTTTCAACCTTCACTCAATTCAGTGTTTGCTGCTTTTCTCTTCCATTGGTCTAAACTCAGGAGATGGCTGGATGTCAGGTCCCCAACCCACTTCTAGTGCTGGCTGCCACCACCCAAGGGCCCCAGGCCTCACCACGGCATGCATTCAGGGGCCTTGCTAGGTATTTTCTTTATTTTTGATGCTTTCATACCTGTATTCAACGTATTATGGTCATGTTCACCCCGCATGACCCTTTCTTATCCCTCTCCCACTCCTGATGACCTCCTTCTTAACCAGTCCTCCTCTACTTTCATGTTTTCTTTTTCTTTGGTGGGGGGAGGATGAAGGTCTTATACAACATACTACTCAACTATAACTATTGCATTTTTTCCAATATGTCTGTCATCATCCCCATCACTCATAGCAATCATTCATGCCTGTAGATGTTTCTGAAGGAATTTATGTTGTTTGTTATGAGGCCAGTTCTCATGTAGTTCATTCTGCCTTGAGCTCACTTTGTAGCCAAGGATGTTCAGGAACTCTTAATCCTCCTGCCTCCACTTGCCAGGTTCTGGGATTACAGGCATGCAACAGCACATCAGGACAGGCTGCAAAGAAATGTCTTCTAGATTAACTGCTCATAACCAGCCTCTGAGTGAAAATGGATACACACCAGTCTAGGCTTTGGAGTCAGACAAGCATGTGTTGAAATCTTGAACCTGGTTAGGGGTGTAACTCACTTGGTAGAGTGTTTCCCTAGCATGCATGAAGTCCAGTGTTCAGTCCCCAGCACTGCATAAATTTACCATGCAAGGTGGCACACACTCAGAAGTTTGATGCCACCCTAGGCTATGTGAGACCTTGTGATTAGGTGCATCCATGTCATGCAATGCCCATGGAGGTCAGAAGAGGACATCAGCTCCCCCAGGAACTGGAGCAGTTATGGACGGTTGTTAGCTGCCATGTGGGTGCTAGCAATCAAACCTGGGTCCTCAGTGTTCTTAACTGCTGAGCCATCTCCCCAGCCCCTATATTAAATACTTTTTAAAGAAAGAAAGAAAAGGAAAGGAACCCCGAACTACTGGATTATAGTGAGGTCTAAATAGTATATTTATGGATCATAGAGCAGTACTATTTTTGTGTTGGGGGTATGTATGTGTTGGATGTGGAGGTGTACGGTACATGCATGTAACTGTGCAGGTGTGTACACCTATGCATATACATGCAGAGGCCAGAGGAGGCCTTTGATTGCCTTCCTTTACAGCTCTCCATCATAATCCCATAAGATACAGCCTCTGACTGAACTAAAAGCTCAGTATTTTGGCTAAGCTGGCTGGTCAGTGAGCTTCTGCAATCTTCTTGTCTCTTCCCCACAATGGTGGTATTATAGGGACGTACAGATATGCCCAGTTTTTTTGTTTTTGTTTTTGTCTTTTTGATACAGAGTTTCCCTGCAGCCCCAGCTGGCCTGGAACTTGTTATATAGACCAGACTAGGCATGAACTCACAGAGATCCACCTGTCTCTGCCTCCCAAGTGCCGGGATCAAAGGCGTGCTACCAAACCTGGCAGTAGAATTCTTCTTTGGGGAATCGTCATCCTCATTATGTTTTGGGGACAAACAAACATGGATACCATATGGAACATTTTTTTCCATTGGCCCAGACAGATTTCCTGAGCCTGGTATCAACGTGCACATCTGGAGTACCCATTTCCTGCATAATGAATTTCCAGATTTCTTTTTTTTTATTTCATTTAACCATGTATTTTACAATACCGATTTATCTTCCTAATAATTTTTGAGGCTTTCAGAGAAGCACATTTTATGAAAATACTACCATTTTCTAATTGATGGACATTTCAAATGTTCCAGCCATTCCATTACTAGATAAAATTTAAAAGTCTTATAAATATAGCCTAACATAGTTCTAGGAATATTTCTGCAAAGGAATATTTCCCCAAAGTAAAGTTGTTGGGTCAGAGGACATGTACATTTAAAATCTGCAAGGTCATCCCCCACTGGATGGTGGGGCTGTGGGGGTTTGGGCACAACAGCCTGAAGATTGGTTTTGCACAAAGGATGCTTGTACTCATGGATTATCATTTATAGCTAAAAAATGAAAAAAACTGAGAGAAAGATGCAGGACAGTTATGGCAGAATGCATGATCTGGGATGGGGTGGAGGTGGGGGAGAAGGGAAAGGGAAATGTGCCTGAACTGAATTGGAAAATAATGTATGAAATGCACAAAGCATCAATAAAAATTAAAAAAAATAAAATCTGCAAGGTGCTGTGAAAATTACTACCCACCAAAGTCACCCTGCTGTGCTACCAGCATGAGCAAATGTAAACATTCCCCCGACCCCTATACCACTGCCCACATAGGAAAAATTGAATATTTTAATTTTTCTCCTGTTCTTAGAGTATAAAAATAGTTGCTGTGTTATATGACTGGATGAGTATGTGTTTGAGCAAAATACATCAGTGCTGAGCAGGGGTTGAGCAGGGGCTTCCGTCCCCTGCCCACTGGCTGGTGCTGCCCTCTCTAGCCACACCGTTTCCCAGCATTAGCTCAGAGTAGCCTTCTCCCCACAGCCTGATGGAGTGTACAGTGGAGCAGCCCACCATTGCCAAGTTGGTGGAGAACTTTGTAAGTCTCCTCAAAGGGCTACTGGAGAAGCTGTTGGATTACCAGGACGTGATGACAGACGAGAGCAAAGACAACCGTATGAGCTGCATGGTGAACCTGCTGGTGCGTGACCACCAGGTCTCCATGGACCCAACTGGACAGGTGTTCTGCTGCAGGGTAAGCTTGGGTCACACGTCTGCTCTGGGGGGGGGGGATGCTAACTCCTATGGAAATCAAAGGTGTCTGGAATTCCTGCTCTGCCTGTTCTCTGTATCTAGAAGCCTTTCTGTGCTCAGTTTCCTTATACATAAGGTGGGAAGTGAAAGGAAGAGCTCCTTTAAGTGCTTCATACATCCCACTGAAGGAACATAGCAATAGAGTTGGATAAACGATGGGTTTCAGAGACATACCCGCAGCCCCGCGGTTTTTGCGCCCTGCCTAGAGTAACTAACAGAAGCTCTGAGTTTCAATGTTTGTCTCACAGAGAAAAGGACAGCACACAGCTGTGCCATGGTTAAAGTGTGGTAGGCTCCTTCTTGCAGAGTAATCCTAATAACTACAACTTAGGGGTGTGGTAGCCAGAGGTGAACCTTGGGTACCATTCCTCAGGGGGTGTCATCCACCTTTTTTTTTTTTAAATTGGAGTCTCTTGCTGTCCTAGGACTCACTGATTAGGCTAGTCCAGCTGGTCAGCAAGTTCTGGGGATCCACTTTTCTCCACCCTGTCCACCTCAAACCCCCCGCCNTGAGAAGGAGGAAGGCAGAAGAATTCGCAACGGGAGGGGGGTGGGGGGGGTGCAGATGAGGGGGTAATAAGAAAGCGAAAAGCCAGACGGTCCTCCACACCAAGGGGGCAAGGGTCAGACCAGTCAATGAACAAGGAAAGTTGCCAGCTGTGGTGTTTTGGCGTTTGGAGACAGGGTCTCCCTGTAGCTCCAGCTGTCCGGGAACTCCTATGTAGACCAGGTCTTGAACTCACAAAGATCCACCTGCCTCTGCCTCCTAAGTGCTTGGATTAAAGGCGGGCACCACAACGCCTGCTACCAAGTTTCAATTAGAATAATCCCTCAGGATTATTAAAATATTTACATCCTGAGAATTAGTGAAATATTGACCCAATGGGTCTGCTGATTAACGAGGTCCAGATGTTGAAAAATCTGACTGGAGTCACTGAGTTGGGTGTGAAGCATATGTTGAAGCAATACAAATTGGAGGGAAAAAAAACACAAAAGAAGTGGGACAAAGAACCAACTGAAACAGTTAAGTTATCAGAAAAAAACCCAAGAGCCTCTCGGCTAGAAAAAAAAAAATAAAAAGATGCAGGAAAAGATACAAGACATGTATGGCAGAAGGCATGAACTCGGTGGGGTGGGGGGCCATGGAAAGGGAAATGAGGCGGGGTGAAATTGAAATGAGAAACAAAGGTAGGTATGCACAAACACCATAAAAAAATAGGTTTTTTAAATAACATTTCTTATTCCATTGGCCCAGACAGCTTTCCTGAGCCTGGTATCAACACGCACATCTGGAGTACCCATTTCCAGATTTTTTGAGTGCCTGAGGAAGCCTGCTCCATGGATGCACTGTGAATGTTGATGGTGTATTCCCAGGGCAAGGTGCCGGGAGCGAAAAAAAAAAAATAGGGTGTGTTGAAGGAGGGGGCAGGGTAGAAGGGCAACGCGCGGTGGGGGGGAAGGGTCGTTTCTCCTACTCATGAAAATCGCCGGGCCGGTGCGCGGGCGGGCGCTGGGGTGCCGGGGGACGGGGGGCAGGAGGGGGGAAACAACAAACATACCATAACAGGGGACCAAGGGGGGGGGGTGCCGGGGGGTGGGGCGGAAGGGGGGGGGTGGGGGGTCGGAATCGGGGGGACAAAATGGGGGGCGGCGACGGGGGGGGGGGGGCCTGGAACCAGCGTCGTGTGGGGTGGGGGGTCCTGGGTGCTCCGGGGGGGCAAAAACAGGGGGGGGTCCTGGGGGGGGGTGGGGCCAATAAAAATACAAATCAAAAAAACCGGAATGGCCTGGTGGCATGTGTGCTCACATACACACAGGGGGGAAAAAAAGCCTCCCCCCCCAGCCTCCCTCCCTCCCTCCCATCCCTCCCACCCGCCTTCTTTATCCTCCTCCTCCGCCCTCTCCCTCCCTCCTCCTCCTCCTCCCTCCCTGTTGTTGAACAGGAGCCACTCCACCAGGCCTAAGTTGGAAAGGCAATAGAATTCTTTTTTTTTTTTTTTGTCTTTTTGAAGACAGGGTCTCTCTAATTCAAAACAAATAATGCAAGATTCTATAAAAAGGACTCACGTGTGGAGACCAGGCGGCTTTGACCACAAAGATCCACTGCAACATCTGCTTCCCAAGTAGCACCACCACACCTGGACCCAGCATAGAATTCTTAAGATATGAGAAGACTCAATTTTACTGAATACCACCAGTTTTCCAAAGTGGTTATATTAAAATATGCTTCCACTAGCAATACACCAGAACTGTAGTCACACCACATCGTCCATAAACACGTGGTGTGTTTTATCATACAACAAAATAGTGTTTGTTTTTTGAAATAGGTTGAAATATCCCACTGTGTGCTTTAATGGTTTTACATTTATCTGATTGGCTACTGAGACAATCACTAGTCATTGTGGTCAGTCCATTTGGTGCTTCTGCTAAGCCCTTTTAGATTGGTAGTTTTTTTTTATACGGATTTATAATCTGCCTTTTTTTCTTTATGTGTATGTGGTGCAGGAATGTGTGGTACCAGTGGTCAACCTGGGTATCATTCCTCAGGAGGCATCATCCATCTTGTTTATTGAGTTGGGGCTCACTGATGAGCCTAGGCTGGCTGGTGAACAAGTCGCCTGATATCAATTTCCTCCACCAGTCCCTATCCACCCCACCCCACCCAACACACACAACAAACAATAAATAAATAATAAAAGCAAAAACAAAAAACCCACCTTAAGCAGGACATAGTGCCTCACACATGTTAAGCATGCACTCTACCTTTGAGCTGTATCCCCAGCCCCCAAAAGTTCTTATATCTTCCAGAAGCCAAAATTTGTTCATTTTATGTGTTTTAAATATTTTCTCCCTTGGATATCTTTTGTTATTGTCGTTTGTGAAACTTTTTTTCTTTTTTTAAATTTTTAATTATTTTATGTGTATGAGTGTAGTTTTTTTTTCCGTTGCATGTAAATAGGTGCACCCGCGCCGCATGTGAAAATTTATGAGAGAGGTCTGATAGGGCGGCATATTCCCCTAGAACTGGAGTTAAAAGAGAAAGACAGTGTCTTAGCTGCAAAGGTGGGTTCTGTGAATGAACCCAGTTCCTCTGTAAGAGCAGTGAGGTGCTCTTAACGGCTGAGCCATCTCTCAGCCCCGTTTGTAAAACACTTATGTACGGAGTTGTTAATTTTTTTTTAAGTGTAGACAAATGTAGTTATCTTTACTTTATGAATCGCATACTTTCCTGGATTGTTCAATTGCCTAGTCTGTGTCCTTCTGGGACACATTAAAATCTCCTTCTCCCACGGGTTTGACAACGTCACTCTCGCCCTCCTTTGCCCGCGAGTTTGTCATGTTTGACATGGTGCTTTTGCTGTGGTCATGATGAGTTGCATGTGATTGGTCTGACAAGTCAGAACAATTGATTGCAGCTGAACCGGCAGCATCCAGGGACCTCTCAAAATCTTTCAGGAGCAACTTCTGTCGCAAGCTCAGAGCCAATGCGACACCCCTTTACATTTCAGGTACTGCCCCAAGTCTTGAGCAAAGTTTCCAGAAAAGCTCAAGAAAGAGGACAAATAGAAGTGTTCCTATTTAATCGACCACCTTTCCCTTTCCTAGATCTTTGCCAGCCTGCCCTGCTCAGTGACACTGCAGCCAGGTCCTGAAGACTCAGGCAAGGTAAGGTCTGGGTTCTGAGTAAAGACGTCCTGCTAGCAGCTTTCCACCAATGAGATAATGAACTTAAAAGGATGAGAGGGGTTGTTGTTTTTTTTTGGTATTTTTTAGACAGGGTCTCCTTATAGTCCCAGCTGGCCTGGAGCTTGCTCTGTAGACCAAACTGGCCTTAAACTCACAGAGATCTGCCTGCCTCTTCCTACCAAGTGCTGGGATTAAAGGCGTGCGCCACCACACCCAGCGAGAGGCTGGTTTTTGGCGTGTGGATTCAGTCTGTGGTTGCAGGGCTCTAGCGCTTTGGCCTGTGGCAGTATCCTACATTATGATGGGAGCATGTGACTGCTCTTCTCACAGTGGCCAGGAAGCAAAAAGAATGCCAAGAAGTGCCTGTCCCCAGAGACCCAACTGTCCCCATCTCTCTCAAGAGGCCTCAACTCTTGAATATTCTATAACGTCCCAAGAGAAAAACAGACTAAGACCATATACAGGCATTTGGGGGTACATATCAGACCCAAACTCTATCAAACAGGTAGGCTTGGGGATAACAGCAGGGAGGAACAAATTGGAAATGAGTTCTCTCTCTCTCTGTCTCTCTTTATAGCCCTGTGGGGTTGACTCTGAAGTGAAGAATTCTGTGCTGAAAATCTAGAGGAGAAAAATCTCTAAGAGGTATTCTTTGGCTCTCCCTAAATTTTTACCTCAAGCCCCTCCCAGGAAACAGATCCTGCTCTTTTCTTTCTTTTTTTTCTAAATTTCATGTGTATGAGTGTATTGTCTGCAGGTGTATAAGTGCACCTGTGTCATGCAATGCTCACAGATGTCAGAAGAAGGCATTGGATTCCCTGGAAATGGAGTTACAGACAGTTGTTTAGTCACTATGCAGGTGCTGGGAATCAAACCCATGTTCTCTGCAAGGGCAGTCAGTGCTCTTAACTGCTGAGCCATCTTTCCAGTCCCCAGGTCCTGCTGTTAGGACAGAAATAGACCTAAGCACCATGCCACCATTGCCCACCATTGGATGCCTCGTTCTGAGTCCATCTGATTCCATTTCTTCACTCTAGGACAGAGTTCAGCAAACATGTAAAGGGCCAAATGATAACACACATACACACACACACACACACACACACACACACACACACACACACATTTTGTGGGCTACAAAGTATTGGTTGCAACTACTCAACTCTGCTACTGGAGTTCCAGAGCAGTCACAGACACTATGCACAATAAAACACTGGCTGAGTTCCAACAAAACTGTATTCATGACTACTGAAATTTGGATTTGGGTTTAGACCACATTCGGTGAATGTGGCTCTTTGATTCGTTTCAGCCATTTACAAACATAGTCATTATTCTTACCTCAAAGGGCATAAAAAACAGGAAATAGTACAGATTAGTCAGTGGCCTGCAGTTTGTAGTCTCTTGGTATAGACAGCATTCAGGGTCCACAGGAATTCCCTGAGGGAGGCCTTCTCCCACCTCTGTCCCCAAGGACAATGGAGTTCTATAGGTGGCATGGGGAGGTGTGTGCTTCTGCAATGAGACATTCTAGCTAACCCGTTGTCCTCTACTCAGTGATTCTGTGCAGCTGGTTGTCGGGAAAGTGTAGTATTCCGCCATGGAATCAGGCTCAGGAACCTAGGCCAAGACCATCAGATGCTTCTGTCATCTCAGCCCCTAAGACTCCAGGCCTGGATGGACAGGGAACATGGTGACATCCCTCTCCCCACACATCCTATCCTCTACCTCAACCCCTCTGGTACCCTTTCTTTACTGATTTATTTATTTATTTATTTGGTCTTTTCTGAGACAGGGTTTCCCTGTAGCCCCAGCTGTCCTGGAACTCAGTCTGTAGTCCAGGCTGGCCTTGAACTCAGAGATCTGGCTGCCTCTGCCTCCCAAGTGCTAGGATTAAAGGCGTGCGCCACCACGACTGGCTGATTTCTTAGATAGGCAGACATGGGAGTGAGGGCAGCCACAGTTTTAAGGAAAGAGAAATTCTAGATCTGGGTGTGGGCAGCCTCCCTCCAACCTACCTAGTCAGGTCCTTCTGCTTCAGGTCCATTACCATGGAGAATCTATTTCTGTCCATGTTTCTATCAACAACTGTAGCAGCAAGGTCCTCAAAAGAATCAAGATTGCAGGTGGGTTTCTTATTGCCTTGAACCTGGCCCCTAGACAACAGCTCCTAAAACTCACCCCTACTTCTTCCTCAGCTGTATTCATCATGGCCTCTCCTCCAACATGTATGAGCACCTCTTACTGTATCATGTATAAGGTACCTATATGCAATATCATATCAGAGGACAGAGAGATAGGGTCATGACGATGGCTGGCTGATTACAGTCATGCATTTTTCTTGGCTTTTTCAGTTGACCAGACTACAGATGTTTTTCTGTATTCACTAGACAAGTACACGAAGACTGCGTTCACTCAGGAGTATATGTAAGCTGGTTTTGGGTCTAGGGAAAGACCTAAGGGGTGGGATGATGGGAAAAAAAGACCAAGAGGAAGAGGATGGACTTGGGAAAAGATGAAGGAAGTGGGGAGAATCTAGAAATGAGGAAGGTCAAGGTAAGGGTTGAAGTATAGAAAGGGAAGGACACTCTGGAGAATTAGAGGGAAGGGACGTGACTTACAGGAAGACCATGTGCTGGGAAATCCCTGTCCCACTCTTTAGAGCTATACATGTCATTTCTCTTTAGATATTCCATGAGGTTCTTGAGACCGTGCACCCTCCTGAGCCTTAGAGCCAGCTTCAAGCTAAATCAATTCCTATGGAGCGAACAGTAAGCTTTGGTCTTAGGTAATGAGAAAGGAAAATGCAGAAAGCAAAAATATTTTGCCATAATAAATTTTACTGTTCAGCCAGCTGGAGGTGCAATGCTTATAATCCTGGCACTCAGGGGTCAACATTGAGAAAGGATTGTAAGTTTGAGACCAAGACCTTGTCTCAAAAAAAAAAAAAAAAAAACAAAAACAAAACAAACAAGACCAACTTCACAAAGGTCTTACATATATTGTCTTCCTAAGAATCCCATTAAAGTGGACTAGACACGTGGTTGGTTACTTGCGGTTTGGTCTGTTTTGTTTTGTTTGCATTTTTTTTTTTTAAAAAGAAAAGGAAAGATGTCATTGAAGATGGAAGCAGGGCCTCACACCATAGGTATCTGAGGACGAGGGCAGAAAAGCTAGAGAAGGTAGATGAGGCTAGAAAGTGAGAGTGGAACGGCCAATAAAGTAGGCTCTTGAACAGAAGAGGATAACATGTCAAACAGAATTTTAGGAAGAAAAATTGAGTGGCTTTAGCAGTTGCTTTCCCAAGGGGAAGGAGAGATTAGAGCTTGGAAGATCTTTTGGGAGAAGACAAAGGCAATAGGGCGTGGTGAAGGCATTGGGGGAACGAAAGTAGATTATACCCCTAACACAAAAATGAATGCTACAACTTCTAGCCTTCGGCCTGGAATGGACTAAGAGCTTCTGGTGATCCTGGTGTCCTACAAAGTTAGAGTGAACTTGATGGTCTATCCTGGAGGCTAGGTGAGGGTTTGGAGTTGGTCTGGGCAGCTGGGAGCAAAGGGTTCTCAGTTTTTCTCCATTTAGACTGAGCAGCCATTGAAGGTCCTCCGCTTTTCTCCCCCCAGAATAATTCTCTGTGAGCTCAAGGGAACAAGTCACCTTCCCTCAAAAAGCCATTCTGTTGCTTAGTTGGTCTTAGTACCCCACATCCTCCAGTAAAAATGGGCTTCCCCTTCCTCATTTTCAGCTGCTCATTTGGGGTGTTATTCTGTTTATAGCATCCTAGGAGTTCTGCTAGCCAGAGGAAAGAGGTGTGCAGACTGGGCAAGCAGGGGTGGATGAGAGGATGAGGAGAACCAGAGGTGGGGGGGGCAATGGAAGAGCCTGAGGGCCTTCTAGCACTGGGAAGCTGGGGAAAGGAGGTGCAGGGATTGGGGTTGTGAGGACGTCAGGATCTCCAGCTTGGGAAACTTGCAGTGATGTTGGTGTGGAACTGTCCCTGCCCCTGCTCCATCCAGGACCATCTCGTGGTGAGAGAGTAAGGAACAATCATCCCGAGGGGTGGAGCTCAGGCACTTGTTGGCGCTCAGCCTTTTGAGACGGAATGGTAATAGGCAGGTTGGATGTCTGGGTTTTAGGGGACATAGGTGGGCAGGGAAGACCTGGAAAGGGAAGGGGTTTAATGAAGAAATGGTGCCGGGGAGCTGCGTAGCCTCTCCTCTGCTTCAGCTCCATGTTCCCTCCCCCCAGTCCCTCCTCGGCATCTTGTCATAGTGGCTGGCCAGGAAAATCTGACACCTGGAAGCCTGTCCCCCTCTCCCTATTGCTCCATTTTATGATGGAATTTTTTTGTCATCAAAGTATTGCTTTCAACACGTATACAGTAGAAACAAAAGGTTGAACTTTGTGCCACGGTTCAGTGCTTTCCACAGCCCGCTCCCTGTCTGCCTGTCTTCCCACCTGTTGCTTTCTTGGGATTGTTCTTCACTCTCACCCCTTCCACTTCCATTTTTGCTTTTTCTTTCTTTCTTCTTTTATTCCCGTCCAAAACCCGTTCTGTTGCTAGTTGGCCTATGCTCTCCCATCCCCCAGCGAGACTAGATTGTCCCTTCCTCATTTAAACTGCTATTTTGGGGCACCATTCTATCCCCAGCATCCTTGCTTTTGTTCCGTTCTCAAATTCCTTCTGGACATCCCACCCTCCGTTATTTCCCTTTCAGAACTCCTGGGGTGCAGTTGTTTAGGGGGGATCAAAAGGACACAAGCCAATGTGATCAATGTGGGGTGTGGGAGAAGGTTGACGAACAGGGAAGGGATTGCTTCTCTGCAATCAGGAAAGCTGAGTGAAGAGGGATCATGGGAGGAAGCCCAGACAGGGTTTTCTAACCCTCCATTCCCCTCTGCTGCTTCTGCAAGCTCGGAGGACATACTCATTGAGGAGTTTATGCAGCAGGAGTATGGATGGGCGGACAGCTAGAAGGCTTTGCTGCAGCCGGAGTTAAAGGAAGCTGATGCTTACCTCTGAAACCCTCCATTCCCCTCTGCTGCTTCTGCAAGCTCGGAGGACATACTCATTGAGGAGTTTATGCAGCAGGAGTATGGATGGGCGGACAGCTAGAAGGCTTTGCTGCAGCCGGAGTTAAAGGAAGCTGATGCTTACCTCTGATGATCCTTTATGTGGCTCTAATAAATCGTTTTGTTCAGACATGCCTGGGGATCTCCTTGCTATTTTCTTCCTCCAGGAGGGTGATGGAAATACAGAGAATGACGCACCCTGCTTCGGGGCCTGTACTCCTCCCTCTGGTGATCAGATTACCTTTAGTAAGTGTTCTGCCCCATATGCTCTCAGATGCGCTCATCACCTGCCCTCCTTGGGTCCTTCTTTTCTCTCTGGCCATCGTGACCATCCAGCCCCATTTAATCTCCTACTCTAGAGATCACCCCAGCCCTAACAGCAGGAGGTATTTGCACTGCAAGGAACCCCAGAGAGAAAGCCAAAGGGTGTGGCTACTCGCAGTCCCTACTGGGGAGAGCGCAGTGTGATGCTAGGAGGTACAGGTGCAGATGCAGAAAGTCAGCGTTGCTCCACTTCCACCTGCAAGTTCAAAGGCCATCCTTGGTCCTCCAGGGGCGAGGCCACAGGCCATGGCCTGGAGACCATCAGGAAACACAAATAAGCAGCTCTTGCAAATCCAGGCTCATATTCTCAGGAAGGCAGAGGGGTGCAGATGGGGGTTGAGCTTTAAGAAGCTGTGACTGGTATGGAATGAAATGGGGGTGTTGCTGCTTCTAGGGCAAGCAAGTACTTACTTCCTTGCTGGAAAATTTTGTTGTGTGTCAATGGGGGAGGGAAGTCTTACAGACTATGAGGGAAGGGTGACGGTTGGCCTTTCCAAGAGACGAGAAATAAATGTAGAGGCAGAAAGAGGTGATAATATCAATTTGGTGGGTGTAAAGACTGATCTGAGGGCTGGAGATATGGCCTAGGGATTAAGAGTACTGACTGCCTGTACAGGGTCCGATTCAAACCCACATGAAGGATAAAAACTGTCTTAGGACGGGTGTAGTGGTACAGGCCGGGCAGGCGGAGCTCTGTGAATTCAGCCGACTTCGTCTACAGAGAGAACCTCCAGGTCATCTGGAACTAAAGGGAGAACCCTGTATCAAAATACAAAAAAAAAAATTAAAGACTGATCTGAACAACAAATGGTAAGGTGTTAACTACAAGTTCTAGCCCACCTAACGTCCAGGTCTACTTTGCTGTTTGCTCGTGGGTTCAAGGCTTCTCGGTTTCCTGGTCCAAGCAAGCATCAGTATACCTTAGCAAGATTTATCGCCATCCGCTTACTCTGAGTTTCTATTATCTGGTCCCATTTATTTCTCGTTGCCCAGATAATTCTAGGAAGAACATGGTGAGGAATAATCTTGGGGCTTCAATGTGATATTTTTTGAGATCAGTGCTCAACCTAATTGCAATATGACATATTGAAAAGCTATTCCTCCTTATGATGCATCCTTTGTACTGTCTCTAACTACCCAGCACCCCTTACTCTTTTAGATGGCCCTGAATTGTCTTATAGTGGAGACCAGGCAACGTTCATTTCCCCAAAGAATGCAGAGGCCCGAAAAGCCCAGAACCATCTCAGCCTCTGAAACTTTTTTTAAAAGCTTGCCTGTCAACGCGCTGCATTTGGGCCCATGCTGCGCCTTTGGTGATGACGCCGGGGGTTAAGAACCAGCGCTACAGTATAGTGCTTGTGTATAACTGGGGCCGCCTGCCCATCACGGGCGGTTCTTTGAACCACCAGCTACAGGTAAAAAAGAAAAAACAAGAACAACAACAAAAACCCCGTTGCTCAGGGCTGGAGAGATGGCCTAGCAATTAAGAGCTCTGACTGCTCTTGGCAGAGGACCAGGATTCAATCCCCGCACCCATAAATGGCAGTGAGAACCGTCCTTTAACTCCAGTTCCAGGGAATCCAACACCCTTTTCTGACCTCCAGGGGCACTGGATTTTTGCATGATATGGGTGCACAACCCTACATTCAGACAGTACATATTCATACAAGATAAAAGTAAATGAAAGTAGAAAAAATAAGGAAACTAATTTCTTTAAAACTAAGTTTCTTTAAAAAACAAAAGAAAAATCCCTTGTCTCAAAGCTGGCCTGGTGGCACACACCTAAATCCCAGCGCTTTGGAGAACAGGGCAGGCAATCTCTGTGAGTTCGAAGGGCCAGACGGCTCCACAATAGTGAGTTCCAAGGGCCAGCTGGGCTACTGGGAGACTTCCATCTCAAAAAGACAAAAAAAAAAAAAAAAAAAAAAAAAAAAAAAAAAAAAAAAAAACAAAAGACCCCCCCAAAAAAAAAAAAACGATTGTCACCATCCATAGCTTGCATTTGGACTTTCCATACCACCCATTCTCCTTAAGCCCTTGGTTTATGCTTTTAATACTTGGCCACTTAATAACTTCTACAACTCTGGAACTCTGGAATTAAAAAAAAAAAAAAGCTCTCCAAAGTGTTCTCATTTCATCCCTGTCTACATCTCATAGCTACTCGGTAATAGTGCTTAGCCTACCCTATCTTCTTTGATAACTAAAAACATCTATACAGGATGCAGTACTGTAGCAGGTGGGGTATGCTCAAAAGCAAGTACATTTCTTTCTAGCTGTTTTCGTTTTATTTTATTTTTAAAAACAGGGTCCTCAGCTGCAGAGATGCTCAGTGGTAAGAAGAGCGCTGACTGCGCTTGCCGAGGACCGGATTCAATTCGAGCACCCACATGGGGGCGAAGAACCGTCTTTAACTCAAGTTCCAGGGGAATCCGACACCCTCTTCTGACATGCGCAGAGTGCACACAAGAGTGCACAAACATACTTGGCAGACAGGTACACTCACAGTATAAAAAAGAAATTAAAAAAATTAAACACAGGGTCTCCCATGGCCCCACTCAGTCTAGACTAGGCTGGCCTTGGTCTACAGAGAGATCCACCTGCCTGTGGCTCCCCAGTGGGATCAAAGGTGGGTGCCACCACACTCGCCAATTTTTTTTTTTAAGTTTATGTGTGGATGTCCCTGTCTGGAGTAACGGGGTCGGGGGTGGGGGGGGGGGTGTGAGCCGGAAGTGGGTGCTAGGAACCAAATCGCAGAGTCCTCTGCAAGAGCGGCAAGTGCTCCTNGAGGACAAATAGAAGTGTTCCTATTTAATCGACCACCTTTCCCTTTCCTAGATCTTTGCCAGCCTGCCCTGCTCAGTGACACTGCAGCCAGGTCCTGAAGACTCAGGCAAGGTAAGGTCTGGGTTCTGAGCAAGACAGTCTGCTAGTCAGCTTTCCACCAATGAGATAATGAACTTAAAAGGATGAGAGGCTTGATTTATTGTTGGTTTTTTTTTTTTTTTTGACGGGAGTTGGTATTTTTGAGACGGGGTCTCCCTTTAGTCCCAGCTGTAGACCAGACTGACCTTGAACTCACACAGATCCACCTGCCTCTGCCTCCCAAGTGCTGGGATTAAAGGTATGTGCTGCAACGCCCAACGAGAGGCTGGTTTTTGGCTTGTGGATTCAGTCTGTGGTTGCAGGGCTCTGGTGCTTTGACCTGTGGCAGCATTCTACATTATGATGGGAGCATGTGGCTGCTCTTCTCACAGTGGCCAGGAAGCAAAAAGAATGCCAAGAAGTGCCTGTCCCCAGCGACCCAACTGTCCCCATCTCTCTGAAGAGGCCTCAACTCTTGAATATTCTATAATGTCCCAAGAGAAAAACAGACTAGGACCATATACAGGCATTTGGGGGTACATATCAGACCCAAACTCTATCAAACAGGTAGGCTTGGGATAACCGCAGGGAGGAACAAATTGGAAATGAGTTCTCTCTGTCTCTGACTCTTTATAGCCCTGTGGGGTTGACTCTGAAGTGAAGAGTTTCTGTTCTGAAATCTAGAGGAGAAAATCTCTAAGAGGTATTCTTTGGCTCTCCCTAAATTTTTACCTCAAGCCCCTCCCAGGAAACAGATCCTGCTCTTTTCTTTCTTTTTTTTTTAAATTTCATGTGTATGAGTGTATTGTCTGCAGGTGTATAAGTGCACCTGTGTCATGCAATGCTCACAGAGGTCAGAAGAAGGCATTGGATCCCCTGGAAACTGAGTTACAGATAGTTGTTAGTCACTATGTGGGTGCTGGGAATCAAACCCATGTTCTCTGCAAGGGCAGACAGTGCTCTTAACCACTGAGCCATCTTTCCAGCCTGCAGGTCCTGCTGTTAGGACAGAAATAGACCTAAGCACCATGGCACCATTGCTTCCAACTTGGATGCCTTGTTCTGAGTCCATCTGATTCCATTTCTTCACTCTAGGACATAGTTCAGCAAACATGTAAAGGGCCAAGTGATAAAACACACACACACATACACACACACACACACACACACACACACACACACACTTTGTGGGCTATAAAGTATTGGTTGCAACTACTCAACTCTGCTACTGGAGTTCCAGAGCAGTCACAGACACTATGCACAATAAAACACTGGCTGAGCTCCAACAAAACTGTATTCATGACCACTGAAATTTGGATTTGGTTTAGACCACATTCGGTGAATGTGGCTCTTTGATTCGTTTCAACCATTTACAAACATAGTCATTATTCTTAGCTCAGAAGGCATAAAAAACAGGAAATAGTACAGATTAGTCAGTGGCCCGCAGTTTGTAGTCCCTTGGTATAGACAGGATTCAGTGTCCACAGGAATTCCCTGAGGGAGGCCTTCTCCCACCTCTGTCCCCAAGGACAATGGCGCTCTATAGGTGGCATGGGGAGGTGTGTGCTTCTAAAATGAGACGTTCAAGCTAACCCGTTGTCCTCTACTCAGTGATACTGTGCAGCTGGTTGTCGGGAAAGTGTAGTATTCCGCCATGGAATCAGGCTCAGGAACCTAGGCCAAGACCATCAGATGCTTCTGTCATCTCAGCCCCTAAGACTCCAGGCCTGGATGGACAGGGAAGATGGTGACATCCCTCTCCCCACACATCCTATCCTCTACCTCAACCCCTCTGGTACCCTTTCTTTACTGATTTATTAGTTATTTAGTTTGTCTTTTCTGAGACAGGGTTTCCCAGGGGGGGGGGGGGGCTGTAAAGGCCCCAGCTGTCCTGGAACTCAGTCGTAGGCCAGGCTGGCCTTGAACTCGAGATCTGGCTGGCCTCTGCCTCCCCAAGTGCTAGGATAAAGGCGGGCACCACCACACGACGGGCTGATTTCTTAGATAGGCAGACATGGGAGTGAGGGCAGCCACAGTTTTAAGGAAAGAGAAATTCTAGATCTGGGTGTGGGCAGCCTCCCTCCAACCTACCTAGTCAGGTCCTTCTGCTTCAGGTCCATTACCATGGAGAATCTATTTCTGTCCATGTTTCTATCAACAACTGTAGCAGCAAGGTCCTCAAAAGAATCAAGATTGCAGGTGGGTTTCTTATTGCCTTGAACCTGGCCCCTAGACAACAGCTCCTAAAACTCACCCCTACTTCTTCCTCAGCTGTATTCATCATGGCCTCTCCTCCAACATGTATGAGCACCTCTTACTGTATCATGTATAAGGTACCTATATGCAATATCATATCAGAGGACAGAGAGATAGGGTCATGACGATGGCTGGCTGATTACAGTCATGCATTTTTCTTGGCTTTTTCAGTTGACCAGACTACAGATGTTTTTCTGTATTCACTAGACAAGTACACGAAGACTGCGTTCACTCAGGAGTATATGTAAGCTGGTTTTGGGTCTAGGGAAAGACCTAAGGGGTGGGATGATGGGAAAAAAAGACCAAGAGGAAGAGGATGGACTTGGGAAAAGATGAAGGAAGTGGGGAGAATCTAGAAATGAGGAAGGTCAAGGTAAGGGTTGAAGTATAGAAAGGGAAGGACACTCTGGAGAATTAGAGGGAAGGGACGTGACTTACAGGAAGACCATGTGCTGGGAAATCCCTGTCCCACTCTTTAGAGCTATACATGTCATTTCTCTTTAGATATTCCATGAGGTTCTTGAGACCGTGCACCCTCCTGAGCCTTAGAGCCAGCTTCAAGCTAAATCAATTCCTATGGAGCGAACAGTAAGCTTTGGTCTTAGGTAATGAGAAAGGAAAATGCAGAAAGCAAAAATATTTTGCCATAATAAATTTTACTGTTCAGCCAGCTGGAGGTGCAATGCTTATAATCCTGGCACTCAGGGGTCAACATTGAGAAAGGATTGTAAGTTTGAGACCAAGACCTTGTCTCAAAAAAAAAAAAAAAAAAACAAAAACAAAACAAACAAGACCAACTTCACAAAGGTCTTACATATATTGTCTTCCTAAGAATCCCATTAAAGTGGACTAGACACGTGGTTGGTTACTTGCGGTTTGGTCTGTTTTGTTTTGTTTGCATTTTTTTTTTTTAAAAAGAAAAGGAAAGATGTCATTGAAGATGGAAGCAGGGCCTCACACCATAGGTATCTGAGGACGAGGGCAGAAAAGCTAGAGAAGGTAGATGAGGCTAGAAAGTGAGAGTGGAACGGCCAATAAAGTAGGCTCTTGAACAGAAGAGGATAACATGTCAAACAGAATTTTAGGAAGAAAAATTGAGTGGCTTTAGCAGTTGCTTTCCCAAGGGGAAGGAGAGATTAGAGCTTGGAAGATCTTTTGGGAGAAGACAAAGGCAATAGGGCGTGGTGAAGGCATTGGGGGAACGAAAGTAGATTATACCCCTAACACAAAAATGAATGCTACAACTTCTAGCCTTCGGCCTGGAATGGACTAAGAGCTTCTGGTGATCCTGGTGTCCTACAAAGTTAGAGTGAACTTGATGGTCTATCCTGGAGGCTAGGTGAGGGTTTGGAGTTGGTCTGGGCAGCTGGGAGCAAAGGGTTCTCAGTTTTTCTCCATTTAGACTGAGCAGCCATTGAAGGTCCTCCGCTTTTCTCCCCCCAGAATAATTCTCTGTGAGCTCAAGGGAACAAGTCACCTTCCCTCAAAAAGCCATTCTGTTGCTTAGTTGGTCTTAGTACCCCACATCCTCCAGTAAAAATGGGCTTCCCCTTCCTCATTTTCAGCTGCTCATTTGGGGTGTTATTCTGTTTATAGCATCCTAGGAGTTCTGCTAGCCAGAGGAAAGAGGTGTGCAGACTGGGCAAGCAGGGGTGGATGAGAGGATGAGGAGAACCAGAGGTGGGGGGGGCAAGGAAGAGCCTGAGGGCCTTCTAGCACTGGGAAGCTGGGGAAAGGAGGTGCAGGGATTGGGGTTGTGAGGACGTCAGGATCTCCAGCTTGGGAAACTTGCAGTGATGTTGGTGTGGAACTGTCCCTGCCCCTGCTCCATCCAGGACCATCTCGTGGTGAGAGAGTAAGGAACAATCATCCCGAGGGGTGGAGCTCAGGCACTTGTTGGCGCTCAGCCTTTTGAGACGGAATGGTAATAGGCAGGTTGGATGTCTGGGTTTTAGGGGACATAGGTGGGCAGGGAAGACCTGGAAAGGGAAGGGGTTTAATGAAGAAATGGTGCCGGGGAGCTGCGTAGCCTCTCCTCTGCTTCAGCTCCATGTTCCCTCCCCCCAGTCCCTCCTCGGCATCTTGTCATAGTGGCTGGCCAGGAAAATCTGACACCTGGAAGCCTGTCCCCCTCTCCCTATTGCTCCATTTTATGATGGAATTTTTTTGTCATCAAAGTATTGCTTTCAACACGTATACAGTAGAAACAAAAGGTTGAACTTTGTGCCACGGTTCAGTGCTTTCCACAGCCCGCTCCCTGTCTGCCTGTCTTCCCACCTGTTGCTTTCTTGGGATTGTTCTTCACTCTCACCCCTTCCACTTCCATTTTTGCTTTTTCTTTCTTTCTTCTTTTATTCCCGTCCAAAACCCGTTCTGTTGCTAGTTGGCCTATGCTCTCCCATCCCCCAGCGAGACTAGATTGTCCCTTCCTCATTTAAACTGCTATTTTGGGGCACCATTCTATCCCCAGCATCCTTGCTTTTGTTCCGTTCTCAAATTCCTTCTGGACATCCCACCCTCCGTTATTTCCCTTTCAGAACTCCTGGGGTGCAGTTGTTTAGGGGGGATCAAAAGGACACAAGCCAATGTGATCAATGTGGGGTGTGGGAGAAGGTTGACGAACAGGGAAGGGATTGCTTCTCTGCAATCAGGAAAGCTGAGTGAAGAGGGATCATGGGAGGAAGCCCAGACAGGGTTTTCTAACCCTCCATTCCCCTCTGCTGCTTCTGCAAGCTCGGAGGACATACTCATTGAGGAGTTTATGCAGCAGGAGTATGGATGGGCGGACAGCTAGAAGGCTTTGCTGCAGCCGGAGTTAAAGGAAGCTGATGCTTACCTCTGAAACCCTCCATTCCCCTCTGCTGCTTCTGCAAGCTCGGAGGACATACTCATTGAGGAGTTTATGCAGCAGGAGTATGGATGGGCGGACAGCTAGAAGGCTTTGCTGCAGCCGGAGTTAAAGGAAGCTGATGCTTACCTCTGATGATCCTTTATGTGGCTCTAATAAATCGTTTTGTTCAGACATGCCTGGGGATCTCCTTGCTATTTTCTTCCTCCAGGAGGGTGATGGAAATACAGAGAATGACGCACCCTGCTTCGGGGCCTGTACTCCTCCCTCTGGTGATCAGATTACCTTTAGTAAGTGTTCTGCCCCATATGCTCTCAGATGCGCTCATCACCTGCCCTCCTTGGGTCCTTCTTTTCTCTCTGGCCATCGTGACCATCCAGCCCCATTTAATCTCCTACTCTAGAGATCACCCCAGCCCTAACAGCAGGAGGTATTTGCACTGCAAGGAACCCCAGAGAGAAAGCCAAAGGGTGTGGCTACTCGCAGTCCCTACTGGGGAGAGCGCAGTGTGATGCTAGGAGGTACAGGTGCAGATGCAGAAAGTCAGCGTTGCTCCACTTCCACCTGCAAGTTCAAAGGCCATCCTTGGTCCTCCAGGGGCGAGGCCACAGGCCATGGCCTGGAGACCATCAGGAAACACAAATAAGCAGCTCTTGCAAATCCAGGCTCATATTCTCAGGAAGGCAGAGGGGTGCAGATGGGGGTTGAGCTTTAAGAAGCTGTGACTGGTATGGAATGAAATGGGGGTGTTGCTGCTTCTAGGGCAAGCAAGTACTTACTTCCTTGCTGGAAAATTTTGTTGTGTGTCAATGGGGGAGGGAAGTCTTACAGACTATGAGGGAAGGGTGACGGTTGGCCTTTCCAAGAGACGAGAAATAAATGTAGAGGCAGAAAGAGGTGATAATATCAATTTGGTGGGTGTAAAGACTGATCTGAGGGCTGGAGATATGGCCTAGGGATTAAGAGTACTGACTGCCTGTACAGGGTCCGATTCAAACCCACATGAAGGATAAAAACTGTCTTAGGACGGGTGTAGTGGTACAGGCCGGGCAGGCGGAGCTCTGTGAATTCAGCCGACTTCGTCTACAGAGAGAACCTCCAGGTCATCTGGAACTAAAGGGAGAACCCTGTATCAAAATACAAAAAAAAAAATTAAAGACTGATCTGAACAACAAATGGTAAGGTGTTAACTACAAGTTCTAGCCCACCTAACGTCCAGGTCTACTTTGCTGTTTGCTCGTGGGTTCAAGGCTTCTCGGTTTCCTGGTCCAAGCAAGCATCAGTATACCTTAGCAAGATTTATCGCCATCCGCTTACTCTGAGTTTCTATTATCTGGTCCCATTTATTTCTCGTTGCCCAGATAATTCTAGGAAGAACATGGTGAGGAATAATCTTGGGGCTTCAATGTGATATTTTTTGAGATCAGTGCTCAACCTAATTGCAATATGACATATTGAAAAGCTATTCCTCCTTATGATGCATCCTTTGTACTGTCTCTAACTACCCAGCACCCCTTACTCTTTTAGATGGCCCTGAATTGTCTTATAGTGGAGACCAGGCAACGTTCATTTCCCCAAAGAATGCAGAGGCCCGAAAAGCCCAGAACCATCTCAGCCTCTGAAACTTTTTTTAAAAGCTTGCCTGTCAACGCGCTGCATTTGGGCCCATGCTGCGCCTTTGGTGATGACGCCGGGGGTTAAGAACCAGCGCTACAGTATAGTGCTTGTGTATAACTGGGGCCGCCTGCCCATCACGGGCGGTTCTTTGAACCACCAGCTACAGGTAAAAAAGAAAAAACAAGAACAACAACAAAAACCCCGTTGCTCAGGGCTGGAGAGATGGCCTAGCAATTAAGAGCTCTGACTGCTCTTGGCAGAGGACCAGGATTCAATCCCCGCACCCATAAATGGCAGTGAGAACCGTCCTTTAACTCCAGTTCCAGGGAATCCAACACCCTTTTCTGACCTCCAGGGGCACTGGATTTTTGCATGATATGGGTGCACAACCCTACATTCAGACAGTACATATTCATACAAGATAAAAGTAAATGAAAGTAGAAAAAATAAGGAAACTAATTTCTTTAAAACTAAGTTTCTTTAAAAAACAAAAGAAAAATCCCTTGTCTCAAAGCTGGCCTGGTGGCACACACCTAAATCCCAGCGCTTTGGAGAACAGGGCAGGCAATCTCTGTGAGTTCGAAGGGCCAGACGGCTCCACAATAGTGAGTTCCAAGGGCCAGCTGGGCTACTGGGAGACTTCCATCTCAAAAAGACAAAAAAAAAAAAAAAAAAAAAAAAAAAAAAAAAAAAAAAAAAACAAAAGACCCCCCCAAAAAAAAAAAAACGATTGTCACCATCCATAGCTTGCATTTGGACTTTCCATACCACCCATTCTCCTTAAGCCCTTGGTTTATGCTTTTAATACTTGGCCACTTAATAACTTCTACAACTCTGGAACTCTGGAATTAAAAAAAAAAAAAAGCTCTCCAAAGTGTTCTCATTTCATCCCTGTCTACATCTCATAGCTACTCGGTAATAGTGCTTAGCCTACCCTATCTTCTTTGATAACTAAAAACATCTATACAGGATGCAGTACTGTAGCAGGTGGGGTATGCTCAAAAGCAAGTACATTTCTTTCTAGCTGTTTTCGTTTTATTTTATTTTTAAAAACAGGGTCCTCAGCTGCAGAGATGCTCAGTGGTAAGAAGAGCGCTGACTGCGCTTGCCGAGGACCGGATTCAATTCGAGCACCCACATGGGGGCGAAGAACCGTCTTTAACTCAAGTTCCAGGGGAATCCGACACCCTCTTCTGACATGCGCAGAGTGCACACAAGAGTGCACAAACATACTTGGCAGACAGGTACACTCACAGTATAAAAAAGAAATTAAAAAAATTAAACACAGGGTCTCCCATGGCCCCACTCAGTCTAGACTAGGCTGGCCTTGGTCTACAGAGAGATCCACCTGCCTGTGGCTCCCCAGTGGGATCAAAGGTGGGTGCCACCACACTCGCCAATTTTTTTTTTTAAGTTTATGTGTGGATGTCCCTGTCTGGAGTAACGGGGTCGGGGGTGGGGGGGGGGGTGTGAGCCGGAAGTGGGTGCTAGGAACCAAATCGCAGAGTCCTCTGCAAGAGCGGCAAGTGCTCCTNGTGGGGGGGCAAGGAAGAGCCTGAGGGCCTTCTAGCACTGGGAAGCTGGGGAAAGGAGGTGCAGGGATTGGGGTTGTGAGGACGTCAGGATCTCCAGCTTGGGAAACTTGCAGTGATGTTGGTGTGGAACTGTCCCTGCCCCTGCTCCATCCAGGACCATCTCTTGGTGAGAGATTAAGGAACAATCATCCCGAGGGGTGGAGCTCAGGCACTTGTTGGTGCTCAGCCTTTTGAGATGGAATGGTAACAGGCAGGTTGGATGTCTGGGTTTTAGGGGACATAGGTGGGCAGGGAAGACCTGGAAAGGGAAGGGGTTTAATGAAGAAATGGTGCCGGGGAGCTGCGTAGCCTCTCCTCTGCTTCAGCTCCATGTTCCCTCCCTCTGCATGCTTGTCATAGTGGCTGCCAGGAAAATCTGACACCTGGAAGCCTGTCCCCCTCTCCCTATTGCTCCATTTTATGATGGAATTTTTTTGTCATCAAAGTATTGCTTTCAACACGTATACAGTAGAAACAAAAGGTTGAACTTTGTGCCACGGTTCAGTGCTTTCCACAGCCCTCTTCCCTGTCTGCCTGTCTTCCACCTGCTGCTTTTCTTGGGATTGTTCTTCACTCTCACCCCTTCCACTTCCATTTTTGCTTTTCTTCTTTTATTCCCTCCAAAAACCCTTTCTGTTGCTAGGTTGGCCTTATGCTCTCCCATCCCCCAGCGAGACTAGATTGTCCCTTCCTCATTTAAACTGCTATTTTGGGGCACCATTCTATCCCCAGCATCCTTGCTTTTGTTCCGTTCTCAAATTCCTTCTGGACATCCCACCCTCCGTTATTTCCCTTTCAGAACTCCTGGGGTGCAGTTGTTTAGGGGGGATCAAAAGGACACAAGCCAATGTGATCAATGTGGGGTGTGGGAGAAGGTTGACGAACAGGGAAGGGATTGCTTCTCTGCAATCAGGAAAGCTGAGTGAAGAGGGATCATGGGAGGAAGCCCAGACAGGGTTTTCTAACCCTCCATTCCCCTCTGCTGCTTCTGCAAGCTCGGAGGATATACTCATTGAGGAGTTTATGCAGCAGGAGTATGGATGGGCGGACAGCTAGAAGGCTTTGCTGCAGCCGGAGTTCAAGGAAGCTGATGCTTACATACCTCTGCATGAATGCCTTTAACGTTTTGCTCTAATAAATTCGTTTCGTTCAGACATGCCTTGGGGGATCTCCTTGCTATTTTCTTCCTCCGGGAGGAGGGTATGGAAATAGCAGAGAATGACCGCACCCTGCTTTCGGGGCCTGTACTCCTCCCTCTGGTGATCAGATTACCTTTAGTAAGTGTTCTGCCCCATATGCTCTCAGATGCGCTCATCACCTGCCCTCCTTGGGTCCTTGCTTTTCTCTCTGGCCATCGTGTCATCCAGCCCCATTTAATCTCCTACTCTAGAGATCACCTCCAGCCCTAACAGCAGGAGGTATTTGCACTGCAAGGAACCCCAGAGAGAAAGCCAAAGGGTGTGGCTACTCGCAGTCCCTACTGGGGAGAGCGCAGTGTGATGCTAGGAGGTACAGGTGCAGATGCAGAAAGTCAGCGTTGCTCCACTTCCACCTGCAAGTTTCAAAGGCCATTCGCTTAGTCCTCCAGGGGCGAGGCCACAGGCCATGGCCTGGAGACCATCAGGAAACACAAATAAGCAGCTCTTGCAAATCCAGGCTCATATTCTCAGGAAAGGCAGAGGGGTGCAGATGGGGGTCTTGAAGCTTTAAGAAGCTGTGACTGTATGAGAATGAAGTGGGGGTGTTGCTGCTTCGTAGGGCAAGCAGAGTTACTTACTTCCTTGCTGGAAAATTTTGTGTGTGTCAATGGGGGAGGGAAGTCTACAGACTAATGACGGGAAGGGTGAACGGTTGGCCTTTATGCAAAGAGACGAAGAAATAAATGTAGAGGCAGAAAGAGGTGATNTCCTTCTCCTTTATTTTTGATGCTTTATACCTGTAGCAACGTATTATGGTCATATATTCTTCCCCTCCCTCATTACCCGTGTTTTAATTGATTTTTTTTTTAATTTTTTATTTATTTTTCTCTAGTGTATGAATGTACTGTCTGCATGCAGGTCGGTGCACCCATGTCATGCAATCCGTGGAGGTCAGAAGAGGGTTTGGATTCCTCTGGATCTGGAGTTTTCCTGGAACTGAGTTCTCCTGGAATTAGGAGTTGCAGATGGTTCTCAGCTGCCATTGGTGCCGGGGATCGACCCAGTTACTCTGCAGCGCATCGGTGCTCTGTAACCACTAGGCCATCTCTACAGCTCTCATTAACCCTTTCTTATCCTGCTCCGCCACTCCTGATGACCTCCTTCTTAACCAGTCCTCCTCTACTTTCATGTCTTTTTCTTTTGGGGGCGCGGAGGATGAAGGTCTTATACAACATACTACAGTAAGTTGCTTTCAATCATGCATAGCTGTTGGTAATTTTGTTTCAAGGCCCTTTATAGATATACAGTTCCCCATCCTTGTTCTACACCTTTCCGTGTTTCAATATCTGTCACTTTGGCCTTGGATGGTGGGTATTGTCAGGGTTCTCTAAAGAAACAGAAGCAACAGGATGATATAGAACGATATACAATTTATTGATTTGCTCCGTGACAGAGCTCAACAGTAGCGCCAAACGGGAGAGGCCGGGAATCCAGGGAACTGCTCTCCACAGGCTGGATGTCTCAGTAGTCCCCAATCTGGTGCTGAAGGACCCGATGGATTCCAGGAATCGCCAAGTCTCAGTACAAAACGCTGGGGTCCATAGGGTTGATCACAGCGCAAGACAAACTCACAGATGAGAGAAGCAAGCCAAAGGAGAAAGGGCCAGCTCCCTCTGCCGTGGCTTAAAATACTGCCTGCTGGCAGAAGGTAACACCCACATTTGGGGGGTGGGCCCACATTGGGGGTGGGCAATCCGGGTTGAGGTGGTCCTCAGAAGACCTTGCTCTTATTGTTTCGATTAGTGTCCGTACAAGTTGACACACAGGATTAACCATCACAGATGGGTAACCCTGCCCCATCCCACACTCCATTAGTGCATTTCAGAGGTTTTCTGTCTACCCCAATCTTAGGTACCATCTGCAAATTATCAGCTCAAATAAAGCTATTGCATTTTTTGCCAATATGTCTGTCATCATCCCCATCGGTCATAGCAATCATTCATGCCTGTAGATGTTTCTGAAGGAATTTATGTTGTTTGTTATGAGGCCAGTTCTCATGTAGTTCATTCTGCCTTGAGCTCACTTTGTAGCCAGGATGGTCAGGAACTCTTAATCCTCCTGCTCCACTTGCCAGGTCCTGGGATTACAGGCATGCAAACACACGTCACATCAGGACAGGCTGCAAAGAAATGTCTTCTAGATTAACTGCTCATAGCCAGCCTCTGAGTGAAAATGGATACACACCAGTCTAGGCTTTGGAGTCAGACAAGTATGTGTTGAAATCTTGAACCTGGTTAGGGGTGTAACTCACTTGATAGAGTGTTTCCCTAGCGTGCATGGAAGCCAGGTGTTCAGTCCCCAGCATTGCAAATACACCACGCAAGTTGAACACACTCTGAAGTTTTTGAATGCCACCCGAGCTATGTGAGCCTTGTGTGTAGTTGCATCCATGTCTGCAATGCCCAACGGGAGGTCAGAAGAGGACATCAGCTTTCCCCAGAACTGGAGGGAGTAAGTTAATGGACGGGTTGTTAGCTGCCAATGGTGGGGCAGTTAATCTCTGGAAACAAACCCTCACAGGGGGATTCTTCGAGGTGATTGTAAATCCTTTGATAAATCATATCTTCTGAATGTCTAGATGTGTTTTTGGTTTTCAGGAATAAATTATTGTTTGTCATTAATATGAACTTGTTGGTTGGAGTGGTAACAATATAAAAAGGGTCACTCTATTTCGGTATCTCCTGAGTCCCCCTTTCCTCCCGACCTCACAATAATTCTAAATTTCCTTCATTTTAAGTAACACTACTGAGGTCCTATCATGTGGCCATTATGTGGGCAGAGCTGGGTTACATAAGTGTTCTGACTTCATGTTGCTCAGATACAGCTTAGTCGAAGGGAAGGGAGAGGTACAGATCATTGCCATTGAAAGAGGAAACTAGTCAAAAGAGAAAGAAACAGATCCAGCTGGGGGGGAAGGGGCACACACCTTTAATCCCTAGCAACTTGGGAGGCAGAGGCATGTAGAGCTTTGTGAGTTCAAGGCCAGCCTGGACTACAGAGTGAAGTTCCATGGACAGCTGGGCTTACAGAGGGAGACCTGTCTCGAAATGACCAAAAAAGAAAAGAAAAAAGCAGATCCATAGTGCCTTAAATAACTTAGTTTCAACAGTCTTAGTAATTAAGTCAGGACTAGAGTCCAGATTTTTTGGCTTTAATTACCTGGAATTGGGTTTGAGGTCCTGGTGACTAGCCTAAGAAAAAAAAAAACAAGGAGGGGCTGTGAGCATCATAGAAATAACAAACTGTAAGTAAGTAACACCAAAGATGGGGATGTTATAACTGCATGTGTTTCCCTCTTTTACTTTTTTTTTTAATTTTGTTTTAATTTAATTTTTATTATTTATTTCTGTGATGTGTATGAATGTACTGTCCTGTAAAGGCAAGTCTGTGCACAACACCGTGTCGTGCGTGAGAGATGCCGCGGAAGGTCCAGAAGTGGGTGTTGGATTCCCCTGAGCTGGAGTTCTCGGAATTGGAGTGTCATCAGACGGTTCTCAGCACGCCATGTGGGTGCTGGGGACTCGAACCCGGGTCCTATACAAGAGCGGTCCGGGCGCACTCAACCCACTAGGCCATCTCTCTCCAGCGCCAATGCCCTCCTTTTTCTAGACAAAATTTGGGAGTTCAGAGTGAGCAAATGAGGCAAATAAATGGTCTTCTGTCATAGAAGTTTTGTTAAGCTAGGTCTGGCCTTGTCACTTGAATTTCAAATTTTTTCTTTTTTTATGCATATCTATGTTTAGTGGAGTACTCCACAATAGCCCAGAGCTGGAACCAACCCAGTGCCCCTCAACCAAACAATGGATAATGAAAATGTGGTACATCTAACAGTGGAGTTCTATACAGACGGTAAAGAAAAATGTCATCATGAATTGCAGGTAAATGGATGGAACTAGAAATAATCATCAAAGTGTTAACACTGTCCCAGAATGACGAACGATAAATGATATCCCTCATTCATGGATGCTAGCATCAAGTACCATAGTTCAAACTAGGGCAAACTGAACATGTTAGGTTATATTTCCTTTTATAATGAAGCAACTGTGCTCCTTATAATGGAACCCCTTAATGGCTCTAGAACTAACTATACTAGATACCTTTAGTGTCAACTTGACCACCTGGTTGAGGAAGCCTCAGTGGGGAATTGGCTCCATTGGACTGGCCTGTGCCCATGTCTGTGGAGTATTGTCCTGAATGTTGAGCAGGTGGAGGGGCCCAGCCCACAATGGGTTGTACCACCCCCTGGGCAGGTTGTTGGTACTGTATAAGAAAGCAAGTCCTGGGTGCTGGAGAGATGGCCTAGCGGTTAAGACGCCGACCGCTCTTTACAGAGGACCTGGGTTTTCAGTTCCCAGCACCCACCCCACATGGCGGCTGAGAGCCGTCTGAAGCTCCAATTCCAGGAGAACTACCTCCGCTGGTTTTCCAGGGGAATCCGAAGACATCTTCTGACCTCCGCGGCTTGGCACGACCGGGTGAACAGACCTGCATGCAGACAGTACGGATTCAGACACATACGAAATAAAGAAAAAAAAAAAGGGGCTGGAAAGATTGGCCTAGCGGTTAAGACGTCGACGCCTCTTGCAGGGACCCGGGTTCGTCCCCAGCACCCACATGGAAAAAAAAAAAAAAAAAAAAAACCTCCAATTCCAGGAGAACGCCAGTTCCCAGGGGAATCCTAGACCCTCTTCGCCACCGCGGCATGTGCACGACACGGGTGCACACAAACTTGCATGCAACAATACATTCATACCATACAAAAATAAATTAAAAAAAATAAAAAAAAAAAAAAAAAAAAAAAAAAAAAAAAAAAAAAAGAAAGCAGGCTGGGCAGGCCCAGGGGAGCAGTCAGTAAGAAGCATTCCCCCGTGGCCTGTGCCTCAAATCCGGCTTTCCAGGTACCTGCCCTGAGTTCGACCTGGGCTCCCTGAGTGATAACTGTGTGACCCAGGAGATTTGAGCTGAATAACCCTTTCCTTTCTCCCCAAGTTGGTGTCAGAGTGTTTTTTCACATAGCATCAAAGAAAAACTAGAACAGCAATATCATTGATTTCAAACTTCAACTTTTGGCAACTTTGTTATAGTAGTGGAAGGTAAGGTATGGATATGTTAAAGTATAAAATGAAAAAGGGAAAAATGTGAATCCCAAAATATGATTTGGATATAACATACAGTCTATTTTTCAGACAATATAATGGTAGTATAGGTATGACACACACACACACACACACACAACACATAGATATATATATATATATATATATATATATATATATATATATATATGACATTTTTGGGGGGGGTCAAATAAATTGTCCTTTATTAGAAGAAAAAGTGGTGGTTGAGAAGGAGGAATGGCAGAAGAATTCGCAACTGGGAGGGGGGGTGGGGGGGGTGCAGATGAGGGTGGTATAAGAAGCAAAAGCCATACTTGTCCTCCACACCAAGGGGCAAGTCATCAGGTCAATGAACAAGGAAAGTTGCCAGCTTGTGGTTTTTGGTCTTTTTGAGACAGGGTCTCCCTGTAGCTCCAGCTGTCCGGGAACTCCTTATGTGAGACCAGGTCTTGAACTACAAAGATCCACCGCCTCTGCCTCCTAAGTGCTTGGATTAAAGGCGTGGCACCACACCCTGCTACCAATTTTCAATTAGAATAATTCCCTCAGGATTATTAAAATATTTACATCCTGAGAATTAGTGAAATATTGACCCAATGGGTCTGCTGATTAACGAGGTCCAGATGTTGAAAAATCTGACTGGAGTCACTGGAGTTGGTGGAACCAAAGCAATGTTTGAATGCAATACAAATTGGAGGGAACAAAAACAACAAAAGAAGTGGGACAAATGAACCCACTGAAACAGTAATAATTCATCACGAAAAAAACCAATGAGCCTCTCGCTTGGAAAAAAATAAAAAGACTCAGGAAAGATACAAGACATGTATGCAGAAGCATGAACTCGGTGGGGTGGGGGGCCATGGAAAGGGAAAGAGTCGGTAAATTGAAATGAGAAACAAGGTATGGTATGCACAAGACAACCATAAAAAATAGGTTTTTTTTTTTAAAATGAACATTTCTTATTCCATTGGCCCAGACAGCTTTCCTGAGCCTGGTATCAACACGCACATCGGAGTACACCCATTTCCAGATTTTTTGAGTGCCTGAGAAGCCTGCTCATGGATGCACTGTGATGTTGATGGTGTATTCCCAGGGCAGTCCGGAGCGAAAAAATAGTGTTTGATGGGCAGGGTAGAATGGCACGCGTGGGGAGTCTTTCTCCTACTCATAAATCGCCGGCCGTGCGCTGGCCCTGGCCGGGACGGCAGAGGGAACACACTCCATACAGGGACCAGGGGGTGCCGGGGTCGGCAAGGGGTGGTGGAATGGGAAAATGGGGGGGGGGGTGAGCGTCTGTGGTGTCCTGGTCTGGGGGGGGGTTGGGGGGTGGTAATACAATCAAACCATGCCTGTCTGTTGCTCCATACCCGGGAAAGCCTCCCTCCCCCCTGCTCTCCTCTCCCCTTCCCTCCTCTCTCCTCGCCTCCCCACCTCCCGCCTCCCCTCTCTTATCCTCCCTCCTCCCCGCCCTCTCCCTCCTCCTGCCTCCTCCTCCTCCCTCCCTTTTGTTTACAGGAGCCACTCCACCAGGCCGTAGTTGGGAAAGGCAATGAATTCTTTTTTTTTTTTTTTGGTTCTTTTTGAAGACAGGGTCTCTCTATTAACAATCAATGGCTAGTCTATTAAAGACTCACTGTGTGAGACCAGGCGGTTTGACTCACAAGATCCACTGCAATCTGCTTCCCAAGTGCAAACCACCACACCTGGACCCAGCATAGAATTCTTAAGATATGAGAAGACTCAATTTTAACTTGAATACCACCATGTTTTCCAAAGTGGTTATATTAAAATATGCTTCCACTAGCAATACACCAGAACTGTAGTCACACCACATCTTCATAAACACGTGGTGTTGTACAACACAAAGTGTTTATTTTTTGACAATAGGTTGAAATATCCCACTGTGTGCTTTAATGGTTCATTTATCTGATTGGCTACTGAGACAATCACTAGTCATTGTGTCAGTCCATTTGGTGCTTCTGCTAAGCCCCTTTTAGATTGGTAGTTTTTTTTAACGGATTTTTAATCTTTTTTTTCTTTATGTGTATGGTGTGTGCAGGAATGTGTGGTAGCCAGTGGTCAACCTGGTATCATTCCTCAGGAAGGCATCATCCATCTTGGTTTATTGAGGTTGGGGCTCACTGATTAGCCTAGGCTGGCTGGTGAACAAGTCGCCTGATATCATTTCCTCCACCCAGTCCCCCTATCCACCCCACCCCACCCCACCCCAACAAATAAATAAAGTAATAAAGCAAAACAAACCACCTCTAGAGGCTTTTATCAGTCCTGCATCATCATTCAAGCTGCCTCTAAACCTTGACGCTGTATCCCCAGCCCCCAAAAGTTCTTATATCTTCCAGAAGCCAAAATTTGTTCATTTTATGTGTTTTAAATATTTTCTCCCTTGGATATCTTTTGTTATTGTCGTTTGTTAAACTTTTTTTCTTTTTTTTAAAAGATTTTTATTATTTTATGTGTATGAAGTGTAGTTTTTCCGTTGCATGTAAATAAGGTGCAACCCGCCATGTGCAAATTTATGAGAGAGTGTCGAAGTAGGGCGGCATATTCCCCTAGAACTGGATTAAAATGAAAGCAGTTCTTAGCTGCCAAGTGGGTTCTGTGAACTGAACGCCAGGTTCCTCTGAAGAGCAGTGAGGTGCTCTTAACGGCTGAGACATCTCTCAGCCCATTTGTAAAACACTTAATGTACGGGTTTTCAATTTTTTTAAGTGTGACAAAGGTAGTTATCTTTAACTTTAATGACCATACTTTCTGGATTGTTTCATTGTCCTGGTTCCTGTGTCCTTTAGACACATTAAAATCTCCTTCTCCCACGGGGTTGTGACAACGTCACTCTCGCCCTCCTTTGCCCGCAGTTTGTCATGTTGACATGGTGCTTTTGCTGTGGTCATGATGAGTTGCATGTGATTGGTCTGACAAGTCGAACAAGTGGTTGCAGCTGAACCGGCAGCATCCAGGGACCTCTCAAAATCTTTCAGGAGCAACTTCTGCGCAAGCTCAGAGCCAATGCACACCCCTTTACATTTCAGGTACTGCCCCAAGTCTTGAGCAAAGTTTCCAGAGAAAAAGAGAGCTCAAGAATGAGGACAAATAGAAGTGTTCCTATTTAATCGACCACCTTTCCCTTTCCTAGATCTTTGCCAGCCTGCCCTGCTCAGTGACACTGCAGCCAGGTCCTGAAGACTCAGGCAAGGTAAGGTCTGGGTTCTGAGAAGAGCAGTCCTGCTAGTCATCTTTGCCCACCAATGAATAATGAAACTTAAAAGGATAGAGGCTTTTGTTTTTTTTTTTGGTATTGTTTTAGATCAGGTCTCTTAAAGTCCCACTGGCCTGGAGCTGTGCTCTGGTAGGACCAACTGGCCCTTAAACTCACAGAGATCTCCTGCCTGTCGATATCCCGTACCAAGTGCTGTGTTAAAGGGCGTGCGCACAACCACACCCAGCGGAGGCTGGTTTTTGGCGTGTGGATTCAGGTCCTGTGGTTGCAGGGCTCTAGCGCTTTGGCCTGTGGCAGTATCCTACATTATGATGGGAGCATGTGACTGCTCTTCTCACAGTGGCCAGGAAGCAAAAAGAAGCCAAGAAGTGCCTGTCCCCAGAGACCCAACAACGGGTGGGCACTGCCCCATCTCGGTCTCAGAGCCTCACTCTTGAATAGTCTCTATACGTCCCAAGAGAAAAACAGACCTAAGACATATACAGGCATTTGGGGGGGGGGTACAATTCAGACCCAAACTCTGATCAAACAGGTAGGCTGGGGATAACAGCAGGGAGGAACAAATTGGGAAATGAAGTTCTCTCTCTCTTGTTCCTTTAATTATAAGCCCTGTGGGGTTGACTCTGAAGTGAAGAATTCTGTGCTGAAAATCTAGAGGAGAAAAATCTCTAAGAGGTATTCTTTGGCTCTCCCTAAATTTTTACCTCAAGCCCCTCCCAGGAAACAGATCCTTCTCCTTTTCTTCTTTTTCTTTTTTTTTATATTTCATGTTATGTGTAGCTGTTATGCTTGCAATTTTAAGTGCACCGTGTACATGCAATGCGCACAGATGGTCAAAGAAGGCATTGGATTCCCTGGAACTGGAGTTTTTGGAGTAGATTGGTTTAGCCACTATGCGGTGCTGGATGCAACCCATGTTCTCGCTGCAAAGCAGTCAGTGCCTTAAACTGTGAGCCATCTTTCCAGCCCCAGGTCCACTGCCATGGTTAGGACAAAATAGACCATAAGCACCATGCCACCATTGCCCACCATTGGATGACCTCGTTCTGATCCATCTGAAATTCCATTTCTTTCTTACTTAGACAAGTTCACAAACATGTAAAGGGCCAAAGGATAACACACATACACACACAACACAACACACACACACACACAACACACACACAATTTTGTGGGCTACAAAGTATTGGTTGCAACTACTCAACTCTGCTACTGGAGTTCCAGAGCAGTCACAGACACTATGCACAATAAAACACTGGCTGAGTTCCAACAAAACTGTATTCATGACTACTGAAATTTGGATTTGGGTTTAGACCACATTCGGTGAATGTGGCTCTTTGATTCGTTTCAGCCATTTACAAACATAGTCATTATTCTTACCTCAAAGGGCATAAAAAACAGGAAATAGTACAGATTAGTCAGTGGCCTGCAGTTTGTAGTCTCTTGGTATAGACAGCATTCAGGGTCCACAGGAATTCCCTGAGGGAGGCCTTCTCCCACCTCTGTCCCACCAAGGACAATGAGTTCTATAGGTGGCAGGGAGTGTGTGCGTCGTGAAATGAGACTTCTAGCTAACCCGTTGTCCCTACCAGTGAGTTCTGTGCAGCTGGTTGCGGGAAAGTTGTAAGTATTCGCGCCATGGAATCAGGCTCAGGAACCGTAGGCCAAGACCATCAGAATGCTTCTGGATCTCAGCCCCTAAGACGCCATGGCTCTGGATGGACAGGGAAGATGGTGACATCCCTCTCCCCACACATCCTATCCTCTACCTCAACCCCTCTGGTACCCTTTCTTTACTGAGTTTATTTATTATTTAGTTTGTCTTTTTTTTTGTTAGTCGTTTCCCAGGGGTGTAAGCCCCAGCTGTCCTGGAACTCAGTCTGTAGTGCCAGGCTGGCCTTGAACTCGAGATCTGGCTGGCTTGCCTCCCAAGTCTAGGATAAAGGCGGCGCACCACCACGACTGGGCTGATTTCTTAGATAGCAGACATGGTGAGTGAGGGCATCCACAGTTTTAAGGAAAGAGAAATTCTAGATCTGGGTGTGGGCAGCCTCCCTCCAACCTACCTAGTCAGGTCCTTCTGCTTCAGGTCCATTACCATGGAGAATCTATTTCTGTCCATGTTTCTATCAACAACTGTAGCAGCAAGGTCCTCAAAAGAATCAAGATTGCAGGTGGGTTTCTTATTGCCTTGAACCTGGCCCCTAGACAACAGCTCCTAAAACTCACCCCTACTTCTTCCTCAGCTGTATTCATCATGGCCTCTCCTCCAACATGTATGAACACCTCTTACTGTATCAACATGTATGAGCACCTCTTACTGTATCATGTATAAGGTACCTATATGCAATATCACATCAGAGGACAGAGAGATGCGGTCATGACGATGGCTGGCTGATTACAGTCATGCATTTTTCTTGGCTTTTTCAGTTGACCAGAACACAGATGTTGTCCTGTATTCACTAGACAAGAACACGAAGACTGCGTTCACTCAGGAGTATATGTAAGCTGGTGTTGGGTCTAGGAAAAGGCCTAAGGGGTGGGATGATGGGGAAAAAAAGACTAAGAGGAAGAGGATGGACTTGGGAAAAGATGAAGGAAGTGGGGAGAATCTAGAAATGAGGAAGGTAAAGGTAAGGGTTGAAGTATAGAAAGGGAAGGACACTCTGGAGAATTAGAGGGAAGGGACATGACTTACAGGAAGACCATGTGCTGGGAAATCCCTGTCCCACTCTTTAGAGCTATTCATGTCATTTCTCTTTAGATATTCCATGAGGTTCTTAAGACCGTGCAAGATACTCTTAGGAGCGAAAGTGCACTTGGTCGGCAACCTTGCCTAAGTTCTTTTCTTATTCTCTTTCAGAGAGAGACAGTAGCTGCTAACTCCAGCTTCTCCCAGAGGTTTACAGTAACCCCACTCCTGGCTGCTAACTGCCAGAAACAGGGCCTGGCACTGGATGGCAAACTCAAGCATGAAGATACCAATCTGGGCTCTAGCACAATGTAAGCTCATATGTAACTTCCAACTCTACTTCCCACACCTGTACCATTGATGCGCTATATGACTGCAAGGGTTCATCTTCAGCCATCCTAGTTAACCTTAAAATGTCCCTCACCCGTGTTCAGCACCCTCCCAAGCCTTAGACCCAGCTTCAAGCTAAATCAATTCCTATGGAGCGAATAGTAAGCTTTGGTCTTTGGTAATGAGAAAGGAAAATGCAGAGAGCAGAAAATCTTTTGCCATATAAATTTTACTGTTCAAGCCAGGCATGGAGGTGCATGCTTATAATCCAAGCACTCGGGGGTCAGCATTGAGACAGGAGGATTGTAAGTTTGAGACCAGCCTGGGCTACACAGCAAGTCCCTGTGTCAAAACAAAACAAAACAAGACACACTTCACAAAGGTCTTACATATATTGTCTTCCTAAGAATCCCATTAAAGTGGACTAGACACGTGGTTGGTTACTTTCGGTTTGGTCTGTTTTGTTGTTGCTATTGTTACTTTTACAGGTGAAGTGCTGAAGATGGAAGCAGGGCCTCACACCATAGGTATCTGAGGACGAGGGCAGAAAAGCTAGAGAAGGTAGATGAGGCTAGAAAGTGAGAGTGGAACAGCCAATAAAGTAGGCTCTTGAACAGAGGAGGATAACATGTCAAACAGAATTTTAGGAAGAAAAATTGAGTGGCTTTAGCAGTTGCTTTCCCAAGGGGAAGGAGAGATTAGAGCTTGGGAGATCTTTTGGGAGAAGACAAAGGCAATAGGGTGTGGTGAAGGCATTGGGGGAATGAAATTAAATTATACCCCTAACACAAAAATGAATGCTACAACTTCTAGCCTTCGGCCTGGAATTGACTAAGAGCTTCTGGTGATCCTGGCATCCTACAAAGTTAGAGTGAACTTGATGATCTATCCTGGAGGCGAGGTGAGGGTTTGGAGTTGGTCTGGGCAGCTGGGAGTAAAGGGTTCTCAGTTTTCTCTATTAGACTGAGCAGCACATTGAAGGTACTCCTCTTTTCCCAGAATAAGTTCTCTGTGAGCTCAAGGGAACAAGTCACCTTCCCTCAAAAAGCCATTCTGTTGCTTAGTTGGTCTTAGTACCCCACATCCTCCATTAAAAATGGGCTTCCCCTTACCCATTTTCAGCTGCTCATTTGGGGTGTCATTCTTTTCATACCATCCTAGGAGTTCTGCTAGCCAGAGGAAAGAAAGGTGTGAAGACTGGGGCAAGCAGGGGTGGATGAGAGGATGTGGTGGTTTGAATGAGTGTCCCCCATAGGCTCTAGGTATTCAAACATTTGTCTCCAGTTGGTGGCGCTGTTTTTGGAGGTCTTGGGGTGTGTGGCCGTGCTGGNCACGGAGGTCAGAAGAGGGTGTCGGATTCCCCTGGAACTGGAGTTCTCCTGGAATTGGAGTTACAGAAAGTTCTCAGCCGCCACATGGGTGCTGGGAATCAAAACAAGGTCCTCTGTAAGAGCAGTTGGTGCTCTTAATTGCTAGGCCATCACTCCAGCCCCTTGCCCTGAATTGTCTTATATTGGAGATGAGGCAAGGTTCATTTCCCGAAGATGCAGCCCAAAAGCCCAGAACCATCTCTCAGCCTCTGAAACTTTTTAAAAAAACTTGCCTGTCACCAGGCATGGTGGCACTTGCCTTTAATCCCAACACTCAGGAGGCAGAGGCAGGCAGATCTCTTCTGTTTCAAGGTGAGCCTGGTTTACATAGTGAGTTCCAGGCCAGCTGGGCTATAGGGAGACCCTGTCTCAAAAAGACCAAAAAAAGAATAACTAGTCTGTCATTATCCATAAACGAGCCTGTTATTACCATAAACTAAGACAGCTATTCTGGCAGTTTCTCCCCTTCCTTCCGGTAGTTAAATTCGCCTCTATTGCTGGAAGAAGGTAGTATCTTTTTTCGCCTACGTTTTCTGGAGTAGGGCATGTGCAAGCAGAAGCAGCAATCTTCTCTTGCTGTTAATAGCCAGACCAAATTTTCTGCTCAAGTGGTAATGTAAAACAGGACCAACTTTAGAAAAAACAACAACAACAAACCGAAACTCATTGGTTTGCCTTTAAGTGAAGGTAATATAGTCAGAATTCATATTTTTTTTGTATTTTAGAGACAGGGTCTCCCTTTAGTCCCAACTGGCCTGGAGCTCTCTCTGTAGACCAGGCTGGCCTTGAACTCACAGAGATATGCCTGCCTCTGTCTCTGGAGTGCTGGGATTAAAAGCATGTGCTACCACGCCTGGCACTAAATACCATTCTTATTCACCATGTGGGGGCTGGGAATCGAACCCAGGTCCTCTGCAAGAGTCAGTGCTCTTAACCACTGAGCAGTATCTCCAGGCCCAGAATTCATTTTTTATTAGCTTACCCTAAGAGTTGAGATTTGATTCATCACCTCAGCTCTATTACCTTCCTTAACATAAACATGAGTGGTTAAAAACCAACTTTCTCTCTTGCAGTGTTCTGGCACTAAAACCTATTGTTGGAGTAAAGAACTGAACAGAGACTTCACAAGTGAGGAAATAAAGATGGCTGAGAAACATCTTAAAAAGTGTTCAACATCTGGGCCTGGAGAGAGGGCTCAGCAGTTAAGAGTGCCAACTGTTCTTGCAGAGGACCCAGGTTTGATCCCCAGCACCTACATGGCAGTTAAGACCCATCTTTAACTCCAGTTCCAGGGGAATCCTATACCCTCTTCTGGCCTCCGTGGCATTGCACGACAGGGTGCACCAACCTACATGCAGACAGTATATTCATACACATAAAAAATAAATAAATGAATAAATAAAAATTTTAGAAAAGAACAACAAAAAAGTGTTCAACATCGCTAATAATTAAGGAAATGCAAATTAGAACCACTTTAACATATGATCTCACTCTGATAAAACTGGAGCAAGAGAATAAATGATACCAAATGCTGGAGAGATTGTGGGGAAAGGGGAATACTCATTCACTGCTGGTGGGAATGTAAACTCATACAACCACTATGGAAAGCAGCGTGGAGAACCCTTAAAAGACTCAAAATGAGCCTACCACCTGACCTAGTCATAACACTCCTGGGTATATACCCACAAGACTCATCCTACTGCAGAGATACATGCACAGCCATGTTTATCACAGCTCTCTTCACAATATCAAAGAGCTGAAACCAACCCAGTGCCTCTTAAGTGACTAGTGGATAGAGAAAATGTGGTACATCTACACAATGGACTTTTATGCAGTGGTAAAGAGAGATGACATCATGAACTTTGCAGGTAAATGGATGGAACTAGAAGATATGGTGTTAAGTGAAGTAACGCAGTCCCAGAAAAACAAACGACGAATGGTATCCTTCATCTGTGGATGCTAGCACCAATTACCTAATTGTATGGCAAACTGAGTAATGTCAATGTGATCTGAAAACAACTGTGCTCTTATATTGTGAATCCCTTAAAATATAGTAAAACATCTGTGGATGCTAGTACCAAGTACCTAGTTGTAAGGCAAACTGAGCAATGTTAATGTTGTATTCCTCGTTATCTGAAAGCAACTGTGCTCTTATATTGTGACTTCCTTAACATGTTATAGAATTAACCTACCATTCCTTTTCAGTCTTTGGAACTTTGGTATATGGGTGGAGGATATGTATGCATATTTTAGAGTATTATAAAATCAAAATGGAAAAATGTGAATCCTTTAATATGATTTGGAAATAACATACAGTTTGTTTTCAGATGACATAATTTTAGTATAGGTGAGACACACACACACACACACACACACACACACACACATATATATATATATATATATATATATATATATGTTGAAGCAATACAAGTTCAAGTTGGAGGTAACAACAACAACAAAAGAACTGGACCCCCCCAAAACTGGACTGAAACAGTGAAGTTCTCCCCAAAACAATAATCCTCTGCTTTGAAAAAAAAAACTCTGGAAAGACTGAGAAAACGATGCAGGACATGTATGGCAGAGTGCATGAACTCGGGTGGGGTGGAGGGCATGGAAAGGGAAATGAGTCTAAATTGGATTGAGAAATTATGTATGATGCATGAAAAAGTTTAATAACAATAAAAAGATTAAAAAATATTAAAAAATCTATGATGACAATGATGATGAAGATGATGATATGTGTGTGTGCATGTCTTTGTGTCTGCCAGGTGTGTGCAGATGCCTGCAGAGGCCAGAAGAGTGAGGCAGATCCCTGAAGCCAGAGTTATAGGCAGTTATGAGCTGCCTTAAGTGGGAGGTGGCATCGAAGCTTGGGTCCTGTAGAAGAGCAGCAAGTACTCTTAAGCAGCACTCTTAACTACTGAGCCATTCTCTCTAGCCCCTGCTTTTTGTTTTTGAGATAATGTCTCCTCGGGTAGCAGAAAATGGCCCCCAATTCACTATATAGCCCAGGTTGGCTTTGAAATTGTACTAGTCCCACTGCCTTGGCTTTCTGGGTGCTGGGGTTAGAACCACAAGCCACTATGTTGAGAAATAATGGATTTTTTTATATGAAAGATAATAGAAAAATTGAGATGATTTTAAAAAGTGGCTGATGGCATAGCACATGCCTCTAATCCCAGCACTCAAGAGGCAGAGGCAGGAGGATGTCTGTGAGTTTAAGGCCAGCCTAATGTACAGAGAGAGCTCCAGGACAGCTGGGACTAAAGGGAGACCCTGTCTCAAAATGACCAAAAAAAAAGTGTTTCACCTGGTGTAAACGCAATACTCAGGAGACAGAGGAAAGCAGATCCCTTTGAGTTTGAGGCCAACTTGGACTACATAACAAGACCCTCAAAAAAAGCTATAAAATTCTTATGTGGGGTGTTTGCTGGCATCACCATTAGATAAAAAAGCACTGCTTGACAAAGTCCAGTGCACATCATTCTCTGGTAGAAGTCAGCTCTCCAACCATTTTTAGAGGATTTATTCACCTTGATGTTCTTGTTCCTTACAATCAAAACCACAGTCTTTGTGATGATTGAAAAGCAACTGTCTAATAATGCATGATTCACATCTTTTTATCCAATCCATAGTTTTTTGGGGGGTAATTATATAATAATTTCTGATATGATGATTTTATCGGGAATAAAAACAGTGCTTGTAGATGATGGTGTCTTCAATACAGAATATGAATCAAGTAGTCAAAGAAAAACTTCTTATATTAAGACAATTAATAAGAATCTGAGTGGATAGTAAGATTTAATTATGAGAGAAGTCAGTTACGTCTGCTACAGGGATTAGGTACAGCAAAAAAGAATAAAAGAAGTAGAAAGTTAGTTGCTGCCCATCTAAGAACCAAAACCATGGACTCCTGTGTGTAGATGAAAGAAATTAAGTAACTCATAAAAAGTTCTCAGAGCTGTGAGAAAAGTCATGTCCAGTACCCATATACCCTATAACCACAATCTGTAAACTTTAGGGTTGAACAGAACTCTGAGAAAATTATCTACTCAAATAGAAAATGTTGAATTTATAGAGAACATGCTGATGTTAACAGAATACCTGTTTTTCTTTCCTTGTAAAAAAAAATCACAGGGCTGGAGAGATAGCCTAGCGTTTAAGAGCGCCAAGTGCTCTTGCAGAGCACCCGGGTTCAATCCCCAGCACCCACATGGCAGCTGAGAACTGTCTGTAACTCCAATTCCAGGAGAACTCCAGTTCCGGGGGAATCCGACACCCTCTTCTGACCTCCGTGGCATTGCACGACACGGGTGCACAAACCTGCACGCAGACAGTACATTCATACACATAGAAAATAAATAAATAAAATTTTTAAAAAGATTTAAAAAATCACAAATATGATTATCCTGAAAAAATATTTAATAAAAAGACATGAATTGATTTAACTAGCATAGTTGTGTAATTTGTACTAGAATTAGGGAGTATAAATAAACCCTGAAACCTGAGAGACCTTCAGAGTGCATTCCCCAGGTGAGTCATCCCGAGAGCTCATCTTACTCTCAGAGCCTCAGATAAAGAAAATCACAGTGTCTTGACTCTTAATACATCGCGGCTCCTGTGACCACCCTCTTCAGGTCCTGATCCCATCTGGAGCTGGACTACAGCACTTTGCAAGCTTCGTTGCACAATCACAGGGCTTCAGTTTGAATCCCAAACACCCCAGAGGTGGCAGCACCCTTCTGTAACCTCAGCACTGGAGAGGCAGAGACAGATGCATCCCTGAGGCTCATTGGTCAGCCAACCTAGCTGAATCAATGAGATCCCGGTTCAGAGAGAGATTTTATGACAAAGCAAAAACAAAGGCACACACACACACCACAAACAGAAAACATGGAGAGTGATGAGGAAGACACCTGCAGCCGATGTTAGGCCTCCACACACATGTGCATCCACGGGCACCCCCACAGCCACATACAGATGCACTTTTGGAATGCCTCAACTTCCTTAGTTTTTGCTGGATGTTGTGAGAACCCAACTTGATGATGTTTTCTCTATCATTGTTATTGTTCTTTTACTTGGAAGCCTCACCTGAGGGGATGCTCATCTATTTTGGCTGCCTTAAAGAAGCTTTCCCAGTTGATTTCTGTTTAATGATGTTCGCTATCTGTCTGTCTATCATTTGCCATTTATTCTTTTATTTTGGTTTGGTAGAAACTTGATAAACTCACTCATTTAAACTTAAATTAAAAAAAAGCAATTTAGTTGTGAGCTGGAGAGAAGGCTCAGCACTTAAGAGTCAGTACTGCTTTTGCAGAGGACCCAAGTACACTGCCCAGCACCCACGTCAGTTGGCTCACAACTACTTGTATCTCTAGCTTCAGGGGATCTGATGATCTCCTCTAGCCTCAGCAGTAACCTGCACTCCAGTGCACATACGCACACCAAGACACGTTCATGCATGTGGATAAAATATAATACATTTTTGTTCCGTTTGAGACAGGGTCTCCCTGTTAGAGCTCCAGCTGGCCTGGAACTCTCTATGTACGTAGATCTGACCTTAACTCACAGAGATCCATCCACCTGCCTCTGCCCCCAGAGTGACACCATGCACCGTGTAAAGATAATATATTTAAGTTAATTTTTTTGGCAGGGGAAGAAAAAGAGAACGAGAATGAGAACACGCAAATGCTAAGGTGAGCATAGAGAGGTTGTATTAGTCACCTTTCTGTTGCTGTGATAAAACCACCATGAGCAAGGCAACTTATCAAAGGAAGAGTTTATTTGAGCTTATGATTGACGGTTCCAGGGAATCAGAGTCCATTGTGGCGGGAAGCATGGTGGCCGGGGCTGGAGCACCAAGCCAAGGGTCACATCTTGCAATGAGCACAGGAAGCAGAGAGACTGGAGACAGCAAGGCTTGTTAAACTCCCTAAGCCTGCCCCCAATGACGTACTTCCTCCAGCACGGCCACACCTTTTAAGACCTCCAAGAACAGTGCCACCAACTGGGGACAAAATATCTGAACACTCCCAATTACCCAGTTGTAAGTATTTCCTGTGCATGGCCCCTTGAGCTTCTGTCCAAAGCAGTTGGGAATGATGCATATTGGAAACAACAACAACAACAACAAAAACAGAAAGGACTGCATCAAAGAACTGACTGAAACAGTGAACTCCTGCTCAAAACAGTCAACTTCCACATGGAGAATATTGAGAAAGACTGAGAAAGAGATGAATAGTATGTTTGGCAGAATGCATGAGATCCGGTGGGGTGGGAGGATGGGAGGGGACGACACGGGTCTAGATTTGATAAAAAATATATGTATAAATAAAGAAATTAAAATAAAATAATAAAAAATTAAAAAATATCTGAACACTTAAAGCCTAAGGGGGACACTATCATTCAAGCCACCACATTCCACTCCCTGGCCCCCATAGGCTCCTTAGCATATAAAATGCAGAATGCATTTAGTTCAACCTTAAAAGTCTCCATAGTCTTTACCAGTCTCAATTCTATTTAAAAGTCTACAGTCTAAAGTCTCTTCTGAGACCCAGGCTAATCTCTTAACTGTAAGCTCCTGTAAAATCAAAAGGCAAATTTCATACTCCCAACATACAGTGGAACTGAACACACATTCCCATTCCAAAAGGGAGGAATAGAGGCATAGTGAGGAAATACTGAACCAAAACAAGACTGAAAACCAGCAGGGCAAACACCAAGTCCAGTAGCTCCATGTGCAACTTCTGGAAATTTACTTCCAAAGGGCTTAGATGGTTCAGCTCTTCCAGGATTGTGTGCAACATGGATATATTCCTTAGGCTGGTACCACTCCCTGTATGCAGCTCTCCTTGCCAAATATCTCACAGCTCTGGTATCTTGAATGTCTTCTTGGGGTCTCCACTGCCAACCAGGCTTCACAGTCACAGCTTCACGCAATGGCCTATCGGAGCCTTCTTTATGCAGGGACGCCCCTGCTGTACTCTGCCTGGCCTCTGTGGCTCTCTGAAACCATGGAGGAAGAACTGATGACCCTTTCACTCTTGCAAACTTCATGCCTCTAAAGCCAGCACCACGTGAATGAAAGTGCTGAGTTTGGCTGCAAGTTTGGGATGGACCCTTGGCTATTTTAAACACATTTGCAACTTTTCTCTGCCCTGGACTTGTTGGAGCAGAAAATCCTTTCAGTATTTTCCTTTCAAAAGTTGGAGGATTAGCTGGGTCTGGTCTTGTGTATTATTTCTGTTGTTTACTTGTAAATCTTGAGGCCCCTCCTTAATCACTTTAATCTCACTTTTCCATTGTTTATTGTAAATAGCTAGGCCTCTCCTTAATTACTTTAATCTCCTTATCAAAAGGAACCTCTCCTTCACGTGCCTTGGCCCCACCTTTTAATCTTCCTAGTGCAGCTTTCAGATCCAAACTGTATATTCTGTATTTCTTTCTGCCCCATCTGCTCTTCTTCACTGTAGATCTATACAATATTCACTATTAAAGCCATGCCACCATTTCGACATTAGGCTGTCTTGAAATATCCTCCACCAAAGACATTAGTCCATTGCTTTTCAACTTAGCATCAGGCAAGCATTTGGGCTGTGGGCAAACTGCTGCCAAACTCTTTATCAAAATATCCCAGTTGCTGCCTAAGTCTTTATTTTCCTCTGGAACTACATTTTTTGCAGCAATGCTTTCTTCAAGGCTTCTACTAGAATGG
>VZQC01014318.1:266085-368049 GCA_009823505.1 Rhizomys pruinosus | reverse complement strand
GACATCACGAGCTTTGCAGGAAAATGGCTGGAGCTAGAGGACATCATGCTGAGTGAAGTAACACAGTCCCAGAAAAACAAACGACGAATGGTATCCCTTATCTGTGGATGCTAGTGCCAATTACCTAGTTGTAAGTATTTCTTGTGTAGGGCCCCCTGAGCTTTTGTACAAAGCAGTTGGGCGTAATGCATTTTGGAAACAACAACAACAACAACAACAACAACAGAAAAGACTGCATCAAAGAACTCACTGAAACAGCGAACTTCTGCTCAAAACATGGACAATATTGAGAAAGACTAAGAGATGAAAATCATGTTTGGCAGAATGCAAGAGCTCTGGCGGGGTGGGGGAATGGGCGGGAACACGGGTCTAGATGTGTTAAAAATAAATAAATTAAAAAAATTAAAAAAATTAAAAAAATATTATCCATAGGGGAAGGCAGATTAAAGCTCCCTATAGATGACATAAAACGAATCAGAGTTTTTAAGGAAGTAAACGTGATTAACTAAAGTCTTTTGAAACACTAGTTTGATGGCTATTTGGAAAGTAGATATGGGAGTAAAAATGTAGGGTTTAAGAAACCATTCATAGGATGGAGAGATGGCTCAGTGGTTAAGAGCACTGGATATTCTTACAGAAGAACCAGGTTCAAATCTCAGCACCCACATGGCAGCTAACAACTGTCTGTAACTCCATTTCCAGGGGATCTAACACCCTCTTTTGTGCTCCTCAGGCATTGCATGACACAGGTGACTTAAACACATGCAGACATATCACTCATACACATGAAATAAAAATAAAGAAAAGATGTTAAAAAAGAAAACATTCATGAACTTTGCAGGTAAATGGATGGAATTAGAAGCCATTATCCTAAGTGAAGTAACACAGTCCCAGAAAAACAAACAACATATGGTGTCCCTCATTTGTGGATCCTAGCACCAAATCTCTATCTGTAAAGCAAAGTGAATAATTCTTTTTTTTTTCTTTCGTCTGTAGTAAAACCTGATCTGATTTATCAACTTGCTATATAATGTAAGAATGTAAATTAAGATTTTTCTTTACATGCATATAATTCTACTGTCAAAATGTGAATCCCTAAACATGTTTTGGAATCAACCTATAGTTTCTTTTCAGATGTCATAATCTTGGTCTAGGTGTGGTGTGTATATATGCATATTTGGAGGGATACAAATTGGAACAAACAACAAAAAAGACTGGGTCAAGAAACTGACTGAAAGTAAAATTCTGAGAGAAACAGTAAACTTCTGAACTGAAAATTAAAAAAAAAAACACTGAGAAAAAGATGAAAGGCATGTATGTCAAAATGCAGGAGCTCTGGTGGGGTGGGGGGGCCAAGAAAGGGTCTAAGTTTGATTAAGAAATGTATGAAATAAACAAAACTGCAATGAAGAAAACTGGTTAAAAAAGAAACCATTCAATCAAGGACTAGAGAAATTATCTGAGATTAAAAGTGATTGCTGTGCCAGGCGTGGTGATGCACACCTTTAATCCCAGCACTCAGGAGGTAGAGGCAAGTGGATCTCTCCGAGTTCAAGGCCAGCCTGGTCTATAGAGAGAGCTGCAGACCAGCTAGGATTAAAGGGAGACCTTGCCTCAAAAGAACCCCCCCCAAGAAAAGTGATTGCTGCTCTTGCAGAGGCCCTAGGTTTGGTTCCCAGTACTTATACAACAGCTCACAACCACCTGTAATACCAGTTCCAGGGCATCTGAAGCTCTCTTCCAGCCTCTGTGGGCACCAGGTACAGATGTGATGCACTTAGCATACGTGAAGGCAATACACTCATATATGTATAAATTGTTTTAGTCTTTAATTTTTAAGAAAACATTCAAAAACTACTTAAGAATTTATTTATTTTTATTTTATGCATATGAGTATATTGCCTGAATGTATGTAAGTATACCCATGTCATGCCTGTGGAGGTCAGAAGAGAGCGTCAGATCCCCTGGAACTGGATTTATGGATAGTTGTTAGCCACCATCTAGGTGTTGGGATTCAAACCTGGGTCTTCTGCAAGAACAGCCAGTGGTCTTAACGTCCAGCCCTCAACCCCAAAGGTATTTTATAGCTGGCTGTAATATTATGCCTCCTGAAAAACCAGCAGCACTCAGTAAGAAGAGGCAGAAGGATGGCATGTTCAAGGTCTAATCTAAAACAACAAAGAAGATATTTTAAAAGCTCAGTTGAGAAATCTCTGTAAATGAAATCAGTGGGAAAAGTATGAACATAGAATTTAGAGGTATTTAACACAGAAAAATGGCATGGCCAGACAACATTTTGGATATGCATGATGAGAGGAATGTACACAGCATGTGCTAATACATTGGGAATGAGGCAGAGAGATTCATCCAGCCAGACTAGAGTTGTGACAGGCACAATGCTGGGCACAGGGAGTAAGAAAATAAGAACTGTCTTCAGCCTTCAGAGAACTCAAGGTTTAATGGAAAAACCCAGTAACAACGAAATTACAATGAAAAGGAAGAACACTATGAAAAAGAAGTAATCTTTATCTTCATAAGGCCTTGGATTATGGGCATTGGGGCAAATGTATTATTAAAAATCCAACTAATATATACTTCAACTGCTTTGCCTTGTGTCTGTTATATTTTAATTTAAACAAGCTGAGTATAGTGGCACAGACCTGAAGATGTAACATTTGCAGGGAGGTGAAGGCACGGGTATCATGAGTTGAGGCTAGTCTGAATCTGACCCTGTTTCAAAAGACTGAAAGTAGGTGTTGAGAATGTACTCAGCAGTACAGTACTTGTCTAGTAGGTGGAAGGCTATGGGTTTTATGTATATGCATTTAATGCCAATTGAAGACACAGAAACTTAAGTACTTAAAGTTATTAACGTTCAATTTACTTTGATAAATATTTTTTACCTATTTATTTATTTATTTATTTATTTTGTCTTTTCAAGACAGGGTCTCCCTATAGCCCCAGCTGTCCTGGAACTCACTCTGTAGACCAGGCTGGCCTTGAACTCACAAAGATCCACCTGCCTCTGCCTCCCAAGTGCTAGGATTAAAGGCATATGTCACCATGCCGTTAACATTTTATTTTTATGTTTTTTTATTTACATGTATGTAAAAACACACATGTTTTGCAATGCCTGTGGAGGCCAGAGAGGGTGTCAGATTCCCTGGGAGTGGATGGAGTTACAGATGGCTGTGAGCCCCCATGAGGATGCTGGGAATTGAATCTGGGTCCTCTGCAACAGTAGGCAAATGATCTTAACCACTGAGCATTCCCTCTAGCCCTAAAATTGTTTTCGATTTTTATTTTATGTGTAGTATGACTGTTTTGCCTGCATGTATGTTAAGTGCATCTGTGTGTTCAGTGCCTTGGAGGACAGAAGAAGGTGTCAGATATCTTGGAATTCGACTTATAGATGGTTGTTAGTCACCATATGGGTTCTGGGAAGTGAACCCTGGTCTTCTGTAAGAGTAGCCAATTCTCTTAACTACTGAGCCATCTCTCCAGTTCCTTTACAATATATTTTTAAAAGGATGTGGACTGGTGAATGGAGAAATGGGCAGGTATGTGGTAAAGGAAATATAGAAAATGTTAATTCTAGAATACATATATCAGGCAGAGGGGTGTTTCTATAAATCTTCTAACTTTGTAGTACTTTTGAAATTTTTCACCAAAAAAAGGTTAGGATTTTATACAACGTATTTTGAGCAGTCAGAGCCTCTATCCCACTCCATCCCCATCTTACTACCTCCCCATTTCATATCTGCTCTTCTATTACTTTTCTTGGTCTTTTTGAGAAAAGGTCTCCCTGTATCCACAGATGGCCTAGAACTCACTATGTAGACCAGGCTGGCCTTGAACTCGCAGAGACCTGCCTGTCTCTGCCTCTTGAATGCTAGGACTAAATGCATGTGCCACCACACCTGGATTATTTTGTTTCCTAGGTGTCCTTGAGTGTACGTACTATGACCAAAATACATTGTATGAAATTCTCAAGTCAAGAAACACAATTTTGAAAACTGTTAGGAAGCTGGGCATGGTGGTGCACACCCTGAGGTTTCCCAGGCAAGTGACATGTGAAGTGTGCTACAGATGAATTAGTAGGAGCTGCCAGTCAGACCACAATGGAAAAAGAACCTGGCAGAGTGGTGCATGGCTGTAATGCCAGCTACTCTGCAGTCTGCGGAAGGAATACCACAAGTTCAAAGCCAGTCTGGACAACTTGGCAGCTTCGCCTCCAAACATAATTAAAAACAGGCTGGGGAGTAGCTCAATTGTACAGTGCATACCCTGCATGGGCAAGGTTCTGGATTCAATCCCCAGCATCACAAAAATAATTAAAAAAATAAATAATACAGCAAAAGAACAAAACAACAACAACAATATCAACAACAACAACAAAAAACCTTCACGTATTCAATGAGGACCCGTGACATATCTAACACTGCACCAGACCCTAAGGATTCAAAGAGGACCCTGTCACAGTTTTCACCTTTGATTGGCTTAGCACTGGGGAAGAAGTCTGACAAGAAAGAAGATGTCTGTAAGTCAGGGCTGGGAGAATGTAAAGGCACAGGGAAGCCAGGCTCAGGGGCACCAGATCCAGTGAGGAATTGAAAGTTATCTCTTCAAAGATTTCTTCAAGGGGATGTAGTTGGAACTGAACACTAAAGGGAAAAATCGAACTTGCTCTATGAAGACAGGGCGAGTATTGTGGCAGAGAGACCAGAACGTACAGAGATGAGAGAGTACTTGGTACATTTCGACCGGTTAAGCAGCAGGGAAGCAGGACATACAGGAAGGGCTAGAGCACTAAGACCATACTGAGCACTGATGAACAGTGAGGAGCTCTGGGAGAACCCAAGCGGGGATAAAGAACCTTCAAAGGACATTCTAGCATTGGCAGATGGCTGAAAAGGATGCGTGACTCAAGACAGGGAAAATACGAAGTGTGCTGTCATCAAAAAATGATGAAGGCATGTGTGATGGTTAATCCTGGGTGTCAACTTCACTGGACTAAGGAACAAATAAGAGAAAAAGGGTCTTCTGATTGGACCACCTCAACCCGGATGGCCCACCCCAAATGTGGGCGTTACCTTCTGCCGGCAGGCAGTATTTAAGGCCACGGCAGCGGGAGCTGGTCCCTTTTTTCTCCTGAGGCTTGCTTCTCTCATCTGGTGAGTTTGTCTTGCTGCTGTGATCAACCTTTAGGATCCCAGTGTGTACTGAGACCGGCAGATCTCCTGGAATCCATTCGGGCCTTCAGCACTAGACTGGGACTACTGAGACATCCCGCTTTGCGGCTGTGATTTTTGCTGTAGCTATTGTGTTCTGGCCTGGAGACAATTTAGCATCTCTGAATCATTGAAGGCACAGACTAAAGGTGGAGGAAGAGGAAATTCTCATGCTGACTCTGCTGGCGCACCTGTGGATGGGGCTGACGGGAACTTGGCCTGTGCACAGGAGACCCCTTCTCTGATAGGGCTTTGAGAGGCTTGTACTCTCTTGTGGGTTTTCACCCACTCAGCGGGGCACCTCTATGGAGCCCCTGGGTGCTGTTTTGGCTTCCTCAGATTGGGGGGCATCTGTTGGTCCCCCAGCCTTCCCAGGTTATAGGTATTCAGAGAAACTGTGAGAGGGAAGTTTTTCCTCTCCCATCCACTTGTCTTCTACAGGCTTTTTCAGTGGGCATGGAACCTACCCTACAGTGTGAATTTCAGCCCCCAAGGGAATCCCAGGCTTCCTCCCCTCCTTCTTGCTGTGGTTCAAGTGGTGAAGGTCATGGGGGCGGAGACAGAGTCAGGGAGGGCAGGAGTGCCCGTGGAGCAAGCTCAAGGCTTTTGCTGCAAGCCTTCTATTGAGGTGCACATTTGCACATGCTTCTCAGTTCTAGGCCAGCTAGGGTAGTGGAGACAACTCCCTACCCAGGAATTAGCCTACAGGATATTGGCTTGCATGGGAGTTTGTGAAAAGCCAGCTACAGTTTGTGTTTTAAGAGTTCTTCTTGAAACCCTTTTTTTCCTCTAAATACTGTGTTTGCAGTGGTTAATTCAGCTCAGGTTTTCTTTTTGTCTGCTAAGTTCCTCTAGGACCTCATTCTACAGCCCAGTATTCTGTAATGAAAACTGGGCTCTTAAATTCCAGGCTTGTGGAGCTGGCCGTAGTGGCACACACTTTTGGTCTTAGTGCTGGGGAGGCCAAGGCAGGTGGGTCTCTGTGAGGTCAAGGACAGCCTGGGCTGCATAGCGAGCTCCAGGGGAGCTGGGACTGGAAGGCGGCTTTGCCTGGAAAAGACAAAAAGCAAAATGAAGCTGTTACACTTTTCAGTTTGTAGCTGTTTGTAAATACACTGGTTAACCTAGTCCAAGGTTTGTTGTTCTGTGCCCTCTCCTGCTCCAGTGAAATGGCAGCAGCGGGGGAAAGGCTAGCTTTGCACTGTTCTGTGTGTAGCTGGGGAAGCCCTAATGTGCTCTCCAGCACTCTTGCCCTGGAGCAGTGGCTCATCTTAAACTGGCTTTTAAAGGTGCAGCTTTGCTTCCAGTACACCAGAGACAGATGGTGGACTTCTGTGGAAATTTAAACCCAACCTTAATTGTGGAAATGATTTTGTGTTTCTCACTGAGTATAAGACAATAATGTAACTTTCTTCCCACAGGTTGGTCTCACAACCCTTTTTCTTTTTAGTACACATGTATTTATATGCTTGTGTGTATGTGTGCACGCACACATGTGTGTATGGTTGTGTACTTGTTTTAATCCTTATGACCTTCTAAATTCCCATGTATTAAAAAGTCAACTATAAATCACTGTTAATAGATTCAACCTATACAAAACTATGGGTCTGTACCTTTTGGTGTTAACAATCTTTAATTGGGTTTATGCAAATGTTAATGTATATCTGTATAATTCTAAAAAGCCTCTGAGTTGGGGCTGGAGAGATGGCCTAGCAGTTAGGAGCACCGACCACTCTTGCAGAGGACCCAGGTTCGATCCCCAGCACCCACATGGCAGCCAAGAACCGTCTGAAACTCCAAGTCCAGGAGAACTCCAGTTCCAGGAGAATCTGACACCCTCTTCTGACCTCTGCAGCATTGCACGACACGGGTGCACATACCTGCATGCAGACAGTACATTCATACACATACAGAAATAAAAAAATTTTTTTTAAAAATTCAAAAAAAAGCCTCTGAGTTGAATCTGGCCCTTTCAGCTCAGATGCAGCTCCATTAATATAGTCAAACTTGATGGTTATTAGTGTAATTTATTTGTCTTGGTTAAGAATTACTAATAGGGGCTGGAGAGATGGCTCAGCAGTTAACAGTACTGACTGCTCTTGCAGAGGACCTGGGTTCGATTCCCAGGACCCACATGGCAGCTGAAAACTGTCTTTAAGTCAGGCATGGTGCAGCATGCCTTTAATCCTAGCACATGGGAGGCAGAGGCAGGTGGATCTCTATGAGTTCAAGGCCAGCCTGGTCTACAGAGTGAGTTCCAGGCCAGCTGGGGATATAGGGAGACACCGTCTCAAAATAATAATAATAATAAAGACTTACTAATAAAATTATACAGGTGTGGTAACAGTTAAATAATTTGTGGGTGTATTCCACCACCTGCTGGTTGCGCTCTTTAACACTTAAGACAAAAATTCAAACAAATTCTTAAAGTGTTGTAGAAAATAAATTAGATTTAAGAAATAATCCTGTTTTATTTTAGATATAAGTTAAAGTATAGTTAAATGTGTATTATAGAGCATTTATCAGCTAGGAAAAACATCTTTAAAGCAGGGTTTCATGACAGGTCTGGAGAAGGTATCTCCAAGAGCTTGGAGGAAGATGATCATTAAAATCCACTCTGTAAGGTTTGCAGTTTAGAATGGTGTGATGGTTAATCCTGTGTGTCAACTTGACTGGACTAAGGAACAAATAAGAGAAAAGGGATGTTTGGATTGGACCACCTCAACCCAGATGGCCCATCCCAAATGTGGGTGTTACCTTCTGCCAGCAGGCAGTATAAAAGGCCACGGCAGAAGGAGTTGGTCCCTTTTCTCCTGAAGCTTGCCTCTCTCATCTGGTGAGTTTGTCTTGCTGCTGTGATCAACCTTTCGGATCCCAGCATGTACTGAGAATGGCAGATCTCCTGGAATCCATTCGGGCCTTCAGCACTAGATTGGGACTACTGAGACATCCGGCCTTGTGGACTGAGCAGTTCCCTGGATTCTCTCCGCCTTTCCAGTGTGGTGCAGCTACTGTTGGACTCCTTGAACTCTGTCACGTGAGCAAATCAATAAATGGTATATAGCTATATATTCGTCCTGTTACTTCTGTTTCTTTAGAGAACCCTGACTAATACAAATGGTATGTTCAAAAATAACATATATTTATATAGAGAGAGGTATTTCAGTAGAAGTTTATACAGAAATACAAAATAAACAATATAAATTAATGGACTTGATTTCTCTGATGTCATAGTCTAGTCATACAGTTTTTAAAGAACAAAGTGTATATTTGGTCAAAATTTATTTGGCAGGTATTCAACTTTGCCCAAGCTTTGTCTACAACAAGTGCCTGAGCTCCACCCCTCGGGATGATTGTTCCTTGGTCTCTCACCACGAGATGGTCCTGGATGGAGCAGGGGCAGGGGCAGTTCCACACCAACATCACTGCAAGTTTCCCAAGCTGGAGATCCTGACGTCCTCACAACCCCAATCCCTGCACCTCCTTTCCCCAGCTTCCCAGTGCTAGAAGGCCCTCAGGCTCTTCCTTGCCCCCCACCCCCATGTTGGTCTCCTCATCCTCTGTATTAGTCACTTTTCTGTTGCTGTGATATAACACCATGACCAAGGAACTTATAAAAGGAAGAGTTTATTTGAGCTTACGATTGATGGTTCCAGGGAATTAGAGTCCATTGTGGCGGGAGGCGTGGCGGCTGGATCTGGAGCAGCAAACCGAGGGTCACATCTCGCAATGAGCACAGGAAGCAGAGAGAGAGAGACTGGAGACCATAAGGCTTGTTAAACTCACTAAGCCTGCCCCCAGTGACACACTTCCTCCAGCATGGCCACACACCCCAAGACCTCCAAAACAGCGCCACCAACTGGAGACAAATGTCTGAATACCTAGAGCCTATGGGGGACACTCATTCAAGCCACCACATTCCACTCCCAGGCCCCCATAGGCTCCTGACCATATAAAATGCAAAATGCATTCAGTCCAACCCCAAAAGTCCCCATAGTCTCCACCAGTTTCAATGCCATTCAAAAGTCCACAGTCCAAAGTCTCTTCTGAGACTCAGGCCAATCTCCTAACTGTAAGCTCCTGTAAAATCAAAGGGCAAATTACAAACTCCCAACGTACAGTGGAACTGAATACACATTCCCATTCCAAAAGGGAGGAATAGAGGCATAGTGAGGGTATCCCTGGATTAACTGCCAACCCATGAAAGTAAACAACCTGAACAGACCTGAGTCCAAAATGACATCTCCAGAGAAAGTAGACTATTTTGCTTCTCACCCACTTATGCTCCTTTCCCAAAGCCTAGGGAACAACCTGCTGAAGAGGAAGCATGGTTGAATTTAAGGACTGAGGAGATTGGGGTAAAATGTGACACTACAGCAATATAGACTGGACTCTTATTTGATCAACATGCTTGCACATACAACCCTCTCCAATTGGACAATAGGGACCGTGGGTTGTACACATTTGGACATAGCTACTTACAAGTTGGTTTTGCATGAAGATTGCTTGTATTCATTACTTATGTTTGACAGTTTACCTCATGCTTGGTTTTGGGGGGCATAAATTGGTTTTAGTGTAAAAAATAAAATCTTAGGTCTGGCCTGTCTCCACCTGGCACTCAAGATAGGTTTGAACAATCGACTATTCAAGATCCGGATTCTGTCATAGTGCCAACCTCTTCCATGGGCTCGTCTGCCTCTCAGAAAAATAAAATATAAAATAAAAGGGGGAGATGTGGAAAGATCCAGTTTGAAATGGGGCTAGTTCTCAGCTAGAACCCCTCAGGGCACCATGTGGGAGTCATGGGGCTTCTCTGACCCCGCCCCAAGAAGAAGCAAGCAATGTGACCCAGGCACATGATGCTAGGCGGAGCAGCAGTATACAGTGGTGTAAAACTGGGGGTCTGTGATTGGCTCTGGGATCTGACATCATTTTACTTATAAAAGTGAGTTGCAGCAGGCAATAAAGCGAATTCTCCATTAGTGTCATTACACAGAATTCCCAGCCATTATTTTTGTGTGCGTACAGGCCAAAGCAGGCCTGGGTTTTGAGTGTCGTGGCCAGTGGGTTGGATGGCGGTCCATCAGACCACCAACCTGTTAATCTGGTGTGGGGCTGGACAGAGACCTATCAGGTCACCAGCCGTGAAGTGAATTGTGAGTGGGTGTAGGCTGAAGATAGGCCATCAGCCATCGGCCTGAAATTCCTGTCCAGAGACCAGCAATCTTTGGGGCAGGTGGGAAAGCATGATCAGATGGGAACCATTCCATTTTTCCAGGCTAAGGACCCGAGTTGGAAGCACCTCTCGGATCAGGTTACGAAAGTAACAACTGACCTCTGTGCTGAGGGGTCAGTTCTCTACAGTGGCAGCAGGCGGTCACTGTGCTCCCCTTCCTTTAGCAAGACTGTGTTGTACCTGCTCATAGCAAGAGAAGCTCCCAAAGCACAGGACCCATGTTAACTCAGACAAGGTCTCAGACTGGAGCAAGTGAAATGGGCAGGAGACTGGCCCTGGACTGAGAACTACTAGAGACCAATTACTGCTGGGTGAAGAAGAGTATGGCTTAAAAAAAAGGAAAAAAAGAAGAGTATGGCTTACTTAAGATATCCAGATGTGCCGACTAGACTCCAGTGTACAAATTTGCACGGGAGGACATCTAGGTTGAAAAGCTTGACTGGATAGGACTTAACTTGGATGATGTAACGCATGAGTTCTGATGGATCAGGCATGGGGAGGACTGAATTTAATTAGAAACAATTCTCTGAAATGTACAAAGGCTCTCCCTGTCATACCAGCTGGCCTGGATCTCTGTGAGATTCACCTGCCTCTGCTGAGATTAAAGTTGTGCTGCACCACACCTGGCTCTGGAATTTACTCTTTGGAAAATGGTTTGTAGTATATATGCTCAATGGCCCAGCAATTCTACTTGTAGATATACTCTAGAAAAGTTCCTATAAATAGTCATCAAGACACACCAAGCTTGTTTGGGAGTCTTGATTACAACTGCAAACTGGAAGATATCTGAAACATCCACCTAATAATGTAGGAGTAGTCATGGCATAGAGTAGTACATAAAAGTGAAAAAAATGAATTATGGCTAAATGCTATAGATGTAGCTCTCAGACAAAGAAGTAGAAATATATAATACAAAGCACTATATATTGTAGGGAAAAGGGAAGCCACCTGTGGCTTCTTTTGTGCTAAATTACCTGCTTGTCTGTTTACACTGAAACCTGACCTTAGGCAGGGGTGTCTGTGCATTAGCAAGCCTGTGACACCTTGGGATCAAAGGCATTGACAAGTACTCATGATATTATGTAACACGAGGCAGGAGTCCCGAAACCAGGCCCTGGGATATCATGTCACTCCGGTATAAAAATGGAATGCTGTGAAATAATAAACGAGTCCTTCTTACCATCAGACAGGGACTACCAGCCGCTGTTTTCACGTGTAACCTTAGCCCATCGGGCTTGTGTAGTAGTGACCAGTGGGTTGGATGGCGGCCACTCAGACCACCAACCCGGGAAGCTGTGTGGACCAGTGGGTTGGATGGCGGTCCAGCAGACCACCAACCTGGGAGGCTGGTGTGGGGCTGGAAGGAGACCTATCAGGTCACCAGCTGTGATGTGTGGTGAGTGCCCAGGTGGGAATTAGACTGTAGAGCACCTATCAGGCAACAATCTGGCATTAGACTGTAGAGCGCTTATCAGGCAACAGTTTGGCATTGGGCTGTAGAGTGCATAGCAGGAAGCAGCCTGGAGGATCTGAGAGCGCCAAGAAGGCATTGCCTGGTGTAGATGTTAGATGAGACAGGTGGGCAGTGGAAAGGTTATCAGCCTTTGGCCCCAAGGTTTAGGACAGCTGCTGGCACCTGTCTTGCGTTTTCCCTTTTCCCTGTAATCCAGTGGACAGGATTCATGCATCCACCTCTATGTGTGGCAGAGTGACACCATGACATAGAGTGTAATTCCATTCATGTAAAGTTTTGTTTTATTGCACACACATACATATGCACAACTACCACTACCACCACAACCTCCCCCCACCCCACATACATGGCATAATTAAAGAAAAAGCGAGGGTGGGTGGGTGGAGGCACTTGAACCCAAGCCTGACAACCTAAACAATCCCTGGTATTCAGATCATGACAGTACAGAACTGACTCCTCCTACAAGTTGTCTTCTGACTGCCACATGTACTATGACACAAGCTTACCCCCCCTTACACAAAATAAATATGTGTAAAAAAATGTTTTTAAAGCAAAAGAAAATGAAAGCAGAATTGGAACTATTGGGAAGAGGGGGGAACAGGGAGAGTAGTGAGGGGTAATTATGAGCAAGGTAGAATATGCATGAAAATATCACAATGAGAGCTTGGTTGGAGGTTCTACCAGGGGAGCGTGGCTACTTCATTATCCTTGACCTTTAAAGACTGGTCTTTAAAAAAAAATACTTAGCCCAATGGACTAAGGTCACACGTGAAAATTCCTCTTATGTGACAGGGTATCCATGTGCATGTATGTTAACCTAATAGTTACATGAGTGTTCACTTTGTAATTATTTCTTAAATTATATCATGACTTACACAACTTTCTGTATGTATGCTCTATCTTTTTTTCTGGACGTGCCTGTTTTTTTGAGTCAGATACTAATAAAGGTACGAACGGCAGGAAACAGCACATGTCTTAAATAGAACTGGATGCACAGGTGGGAAAATTTGTAAGCCAATTGCAGTTATGCTCATAGGATCTGCTACTCCCTGGCATCTGTTTCCACTGCATCCTTCTGTCCTCATCTAAGAGTTGAGGGTTTGGTTGAGTATGCTATCTCCTGTTTTTGGTCTTTTTGAGACAGGGTCTCCTTTTAGTCCCAGCTGGCCTGGAGCTCGCTATATAGACCAGGCTGGCCTTGAACTCACAGAGATCCACCTCCCTTTGCCTCCCAAGTTCTGGGATTAAAGGCATGTGCCACGATGCCCAGCTGCTATATCCTTTACATTTTTTTATTTACTTTTATTTTTATGTGTAGAAGTGTTTTGCCTGCATGCATGTAAGTGCATCTGTGCAGGCAATGCCTGGGGAGATCAGAAGAGGGCATCAGATTCCCTGGAACCTGAGTTAGGGACACTTAGCTGTTAGCTGCCATGTAGGTGCTGCTAACCAAAACCAGGTCGTCTGCAAGAGCAGCCAGTGCTCTTAACCACTGAGCCATCTCTCTAGTCCCCGTATGCTAAATCTTAGCAAAGGATTAAAACTACGAGTAAATCACCAGTGTTGCTAAGGAGTATGAAGGTTTTATTTTTTTTTACTTCGTCCAAGAAGAACTTTATTAACTTTATTAATGATAGAAACAGTACAAATTTCAAGTGAAGCCGAGTTCCACCTTGAAACACCAAAAAGGATCCTTGTTTTCAGATAGTTAACATTGTTAATTCCATAATAGCATTTACAATATCATTACTGTTTGTTTTCAGGGCTTGGACTGCCTTTGCTCTGGACACATTTGTTTGGGACATGACCAATTCTATGTCCTTAACTTCCACATCTGTTTCATCAACCTCTTCCTTTTCATTCTCTTCTTGTACTGTTGGATTCTGTGTGTTTTCTTGAATATCAGAAACAGCTTTGCTTTGAACTTTGAATTTCTCAGCAACTGCTAACTGTGCTTGAGATAAGTTTTCAATCTTGGCTTCCCCAAAAACTATGTATGTATCAGAACCTGGCCTCTTGTAGACATCTGGTTTTGTGATGACAAAGAGGGTATTCTTAGATTTCTGGATAGTAACTATAGTAACCCCTGTGACCTGGCAAAGACCCAGTTTGGACATTGCCTTCCTTGCCTTCCTTTCACTCCGACTCTGTTTTGCTTTACTGACTGATTCTTCATCAGTTTCAGCTGCTGCCGCCAGCTGGGCCTGTTGTATGGTTGTTTGTATGGCATCTTGTTCCTCGACAAGTTCTGGTACTGATTTATCACTGTCAGATTCTGTTCCATGCCCTGTCTCAGCCTGAGGCTGTGGCAACTCACCAGACATTTTGTATGGAGAACACGGAACCAAGATGGCTGTGGAAAGAGAGGAGTATGAGGTTTTATGAAGAGCTTCACTCTAGGAGTACCAGTAATAGGAGTCAGATTTGAAAGAATTCCAGTTATAAAAAAAACGAAAGAATTCCAGTTATAAATGTTTTTAAAATTAAAATTACCTGTACAATAATATACATAGCGAACTCAAAAAGCCCCAAATAATCATCTCACAGGAAAGTATAAATTGAGATGTAGTCATTGGTGGAATATCATAAAAAAACAACAAATGGACTACAATACATGCAGTAGTATGTAGATGACTCACAAGCAGAATTTTCAATTAAACCTAAAGGAAGTAAAAAAGCTTGGGGCGTGGTGGAGCACTCCTTTAATACCAGCACTTGAGAGGTAGAGGCAGGTGGATCTCTGTGAGTTCAAGGCCAGCCTGGTCTACATAGTGAGTTCCAGGACAGCTAAGGCTACAGGAAGACCCTCTCTCAAAAAAGACCAAAAATTTTAAAAAAGTAAAATTAAATAAAATGAAGTTAAAAAAAAAAGGTTGAAGCTGAGATGGGAAGCCCAGAATATGTACACAAAAACCATCTACCACAATGGAATGGCGTTTTTATATAATCCCTAAGAGTTTTTACAAAATACTAACAGAAAGCCTGGCGTGGTGGCTCACACATTTAGTCCCAGCACTTAGGAGGCAGAGGCAATGGCAACCTGGTCTACCTAGGCTAGCTGAGACGACAGGGAGACTCTGTCTCAAAAAAGACCAAAAACACAAAAAAAAGAAGAAAAGAGAAGACATTACCACAGTACCAGAATAAAACAACAATACAACAACAGCAGCAAAAAGTAAAGCTATTCAGCTAATCTTTCAAATGTAATAGAAAAAAGTAGAGAAGATACAGAAACAACTGAAACTAGAAATATAATTATAGATATGAGATTAAAATAGAAAGTAACTTTATTTCAATATTATGGCAATCAATTTGAAAATCTGGACAAAAGTGATATTCTGAAAAAATATAAATTAGCAATAGTGGATCAGAATACATAGAAAAATCAAATCTTCAAGAAAACTTTGAATAAAATTCCCATATTATAGAAACTGAATTAGAGCATAGTAAAAATTGAAAGCTTTCCAATTTATGTTGTATTCAAACCAAAATCAGACAGTAAAGTATATATACAAAAGTCACAGATACTCTCTCACAGGGCTAGACTTGCAAAAATCCCAAGTAAATAAGACAGCAAACTCAGCAGTTTACAGCAAGAATAATCCCATGCTCAATTCAGTAAATCAATTTCCATAATTCATTCCCTACCCCCCTCTTGTGTCTCATGTAGCCCAAGCTGGCCCCCAATTCAGTATATAGCTGAAGATGATCATGAACTTTTGATCCTTCTGTTTCCACCCCCCACATACTGGGATTAGAGGTGTGCCTACCATGTCCAGCTAATACTGAATGCTAATTTTAAATTAAATACAAAAATTCAAAAAAATTAAAAAATACATAGCAGGGTGTGGTGGTGCACACCTTTAATCCCAGCAATCTGGGGGCAGAAGCAGGCGGATCTCTGTGCTGGGATGAAAAGGGTGTGTCAGGGGTGGGGTGGGGTGGGGCACACCTTTAATCCTAGGACTTGGGAGGCAGAGGCAGGTAGATCTCTGTGAGTTTAAGGTCCACCTGGTCTACATAGTGAGCTCCAGGCCAGCTGGGACTAAAGGGAGACCCTGTCTCAAAAAGGAAAAAAGAAAAGAAAAGGTTATGTCACCACCCCTGCTGAGCAACGTCTTTTTAACAAATGACAAAATACTGATGGAAAGGAAAGTCCCCCAGGAAGCACGAAAAATCAGAATGTGAGGTAATGTGTGCCCCTTAACTCACCAAACTGCGTGTCCCTTTTCCAGGTCTTCTGTGCCCACGAGCACACAGCCTCAGGGACCTGCATGCATAAGATGGCGTCAGGAAGAGAAGGCGAGCACACACAAGATGACGCCCGGAAAACACAGCAAAGGTAAAAAGTGCACGTGCACCCCACGTCCACGCCTGGCCCAGCCCCTGCCCAGCCCCACCCTTGATCGCAGCCCCTGCTCCACTCTTGCCAGCCATTAGTGCCGCACTTCTTTAATCCTAGCACTTGGGAGGAAGAGGCAGGTGGATCTTTGTGAGTTCAATGCCAACCTAGTCTACAGAGCGAGTTCTAGGCCAGCTGGGGCTACAGGGAGACCCCGTCTGGAAAAGACCAAAAAAAAATAATAATAAAATTAAATTAAAAAATTAAAAGGGTGTGTCGGCTGGGCGTGGTGGTGCACGCCTTTAATCCTAGCACTTGAGAGGCAGAGGCAGGTGGATCTCTGTGAGTTCAAGACCCCGCCCCCTCCCCCTATATAGTGAGCTCTAGGCCAGCTGGGACTAAAGGGAGACCGTGTCTCAAAAAGACCAAAAAAAAAAAAAAAAAAAGTGTCCCTCACCCCTGATCTGGGGAACTTCTTTTTAACAAATGACAAAATACCCATGGAAAAGAAAGTCTCCCAGGAAGCGGGTTGTGGGTGGGGGGGGGGGGATCAGAATGTGAGGTAATGTGTGCCCCTTAACTCACCAAACTGCGTGTCCCTTTCCCAGGTTTTCTCCACCCAAGATGGCGCCAGGAAGAGAAGGCGAACACGTACAAGATGACGCCAGGAAGAACGCGTACGCCAACGTCGATGCCCGGCTCCGCCCCTGTTGTGGAACTTTTTTTTTTTTTTTTTTTGGTCCTTTTGAGACAGGGTCTCCCTGTAGCCTGGAACTTCTTTTTAACAAATGACAAAATACCCATGGAAAAAAAAGTCCCCCAGGAAGCGGGGGCAGTGGGGGGTATCAGAATGTGAAGTAATGTGTGCCCCTTAACTCACCAAACTGTGTGTCCCTTTCCCAGGTCTTCTCCTGCACCCAAGATGGCGCCAGGAAGAGAAGGCGAGCAAGCACAAGATGACGCCAGGAAGAACGCGTATGCCAACGTCAATGCTCGGCTCCACCCCTGCTTGCCCCGCCCCTGCTCGCCCGGCCCCTGCTCAGCTCCTGCGAGTATCCGCTCCTGGTTCGCAGGCACAGTTGACTGTGAGCCAAGGCCCCCGTCTGGGAGATCTGTCTGCCGGTGAGGTGGTGCGATGTTCGAGTGGTCATGAGCACTCAGTATATGATGGGAAGATGTGTGAGAACACAGTATATGATGGTAAAGCTAAATTACTTATGTTATTTAAGAATTGATCAAATACTATCAAGATAAAAGACTGGTCACATTTAGCCTTGTAACCTTGCTGTCCTACTTTTCATAGATGTCAAGCTTGGGGAGTGGGCTTTCCTTATTCAGGAATACTGATTCGGGATGACCTCATTTCTCACATTACAAAATAGATATACTCATGTTTCTTCAGAAGAAGAGGAAGTTAAGAGTCAAGTCTACAAAAAAAAGAGTCATGTCTACAAAAATCTACTTTCAAACAGGAACGGAGTGCCAGATCCCAACTACCCAATAGGACTTTGGGCCAGGTGCCATCTCAGGTATTTCAGAGGTGCTTAGTAACAGCGGGGTCCAGTCACTTTCGAGATCCCTGTCCAGCACCTGCCCAGGTACGGCAGCTGCGCTCACGCTGGACCACACCCCTTCTACCACAGATTGTTCCCTAGGTGTTCTAGTCTGTCTTCCATTGCTGTGACAAAACACTCTACAGAGTGAGTTCCAGGACAGCTGGAACTGTAGTCTCAAAAAGGCCAAAAGAAATACATTTGACTACATTAAAATTTTATAGTCTGTATTAAAAGTTTTACAAACAAACAACAACAACAAAAGATATACAAGGGAGAAAATATTTAAAGCATAAAATGAACAAATTTTGGTTTCTGGAAGATATAAGAACTTTCAGGGGCTGGGGATACAGCTTGGTCGGTAAAGCACTTAATATGCAAGCATCAAGACCTGAAATAAAAGCCATGGTGGTGGTCCATGCTCTTAATCTTGTGTGGGGCGTGGGGGGTTTGAGGTGGATGAGGTGGAAAAAAGTGGGTCCCTGGGACTTGCTGACCAGCTGGCCACCAATCTCAAAGTGCGCTTAGCAGAAGCAGAATATGTAATGACCAATGACTCATGAAGTCTCAGTAGCAATCAGATAATTCCAAATTAAAGCCACAGTGGGATATTTCATGCCCACTGTCAAAATATTTAAACCTTAAAGACACCAAGTGTTCATGAAGATGTGGTATGACTGGAGTTCTAGCCTACAGCTAGTGGGAGCATATAACCACTTTGGAAAACTGGTGGTATTCAGTAAAATTAAGTCTTCTCATATCTGAAGAAGTCTACTTCCTTTCCGACTTAGGTCTGGTGGAGTGGATCCTGCAAATGAGGGTGGGAAGAAGAAGAAGAAGAGGAAGAAGAAGAAGAAGAAGAAGAAGAAGAAGAAGAAGAAGAAGAAGAAGAAGAAGAAGTGGTGGTGGAGGAGGAGGAGGGCCATTCTACCATCAATGAGGTGGTGACCTGGGAATACACCATCAACATTCACAAGTGCATCCATAGAGCAGGATTCCTCAGTCACTCAAAGAAATCTGGAAATTCACTATGCAGGAAATGGGTACTCCAGATGTGCACGTTGATACCAGGCTCAGGAAAGCTGTCTGGGCCAATGGAATAAGAAATGTTCTATATGGTATCCATGTTCATTTGTCCCAAAAACATAATGAGGATGAGGATTCCCCAAAGAAGAATTCTATTGCCAGGAGTGGTAGTGTACAACTTTAATCCCAGCACCTGGGAGGCAGAGACAGGTGGATCTCTGTGAGTTCAAGGCTAGTCTGGTCTACATAAGAAGTTCCAGGCCAGCTGGGAATCCCTGTATCAAAAAGACAAAAAAAAAAACTGGTCATATCTGCACGTCCTTATAATACCACCATTGTGGGGAGGAGACAAGAAGATTGCAGCTGCTCACTGACCAGCCAGACTAGCCAAAATGCTGAGCTTTTAGTTCAGTCGGAGGCTGTATCTTATGGGAATATGATGGAGAACTATAAAGGAAGGCATCCAAAGGCCTCCTCTGGCCTCCGCATGTACATGCATAGGTGTACACACCTGCACAGTTACATGCATGTACCATACACCTCCACATCCAACACATACATACCCCCACCACAAAGATAGTACTGCTCTGTGATCCATAAATATACTATTTAGACCTCACTATAATCCAGTAGTTCAGAGTTTCTTTTCTTTCTTTCTTCAAAAAATATTTAATTTGGGGGCTGGGGAGATGGCTCAGCAGTTAAGAACACTGAGGACCCAGCTTTGATTGCTAGCACCCACATGGCAGCTAACAACCATCCATAACTACTCCAGTTCCTGAGGGAGCTGATGTCCTCTTCTGACCTCCATGGGCATTGCATGACATGGATACACCTAATCACAAGGTCTCACATAGCCTATGGTGGCATCAAACTTCCAAGTGTGTGCCACCTTGCATGGTAAATTTATGCAGTGCTGGGGACTGAACACTAGACTTCATGCATGCTAGGGAAACACTCTACCAAGTGAGTTACACCCCTAACCAGGTTCAAGATTTCAACACATACTTGTCTGACTCCAAAGCCTAGACTGGTGTGTATCCATTTTCACTCAGAGGCTGGTTATGAGCAGTGAATCTAGAAGACATTTCTTTGCAGCCTGTCCTGATGCATGCCTGTAATCCCAGAACCTGGCAAGTGGAGGCAGGAGGATTAAGAGTTCCTGACCATCCTTGGCTACAAAGTGAGCTCAAGGCAGAATGAACTACATGAGAACTGGGTTCATAACAAACAAACATAAATTCCTTCAGAAACCTCTACAGGCATGAATGATTGCTATGACCGATGGGGATGATGACAGACATATTGGCAAAAAATGCAATAGTTATATTTGAGCTGATAATTTGCAGATAGTACCTAAGATTGGGGTAGATAGAAAACCTCTGAAATGCACTAATGGAGTGTGGGATGGGGCAGGGTTACCCATCCAAGGCCAAAGTGACAGATACTGAAACATGGAAAGGTGTAGAACAAGAATGGGGAACTGTATATCTATAAAGGGCCTTGAAACAAAATTACCAACAGCTATGCATGATTGAAAGCAACTTACTGTAGTATGTTGTATAAGACCTTCATCCTCCGTGCCCCCAAAAGAAAAAGACATGAAAGTAGAGGAGGACTGGTTAAGAAGGAGGTCATCAGGAGTGGGAGAGGGATAAGAAAGGGTAATGAGAGCTGGAGAGATGGCCTAGTGGTTAAGAGCACCGACTGCTCTTGCAGAGTACCCGGGTTCGATCCCCAGCACCCACATGGCAGCTGAGAACCATCTGTAACTCCAATTCCAGGAGAACTCCAGTTCCAGGGGAATCCGACACCCTCTTCTGACCTCCACGGCATTGCATGACATGGGTGCACAGACCTGCATGCAGACAGTACATTCATACACATAGAGAAAAATAAATAAAAAATTAAAAAAAATAATTAAAAAAAAGGGTAATGAGGGAGGAAGAATATGACCATAATACGTTGAATACAGGTATAAAAGCATCAAAAATAAAGAAAATACCTAGCAAGGCCCCTGAATGCATGCCGAGGTGAGGCCTGGGGCCCTTGGGTGGTGGCAGCCAGCACTAGAAGTGGGTTGGGGACCTGACATCCAGCCATCTCCTGAGTTTAGACCAATGGAAGAGAAAAGCAGCAAACACTGAATTGAGTGAAGGTTGAAAGCAAGAAATTAAAGAGGCCTTTGACTTATTCGATGTTGAGGATTGCAATGTGGGCCTTGGGATTTGAGCCAAAGCAAGAGGTTAAGCAAATGGTAGCTGAAATGGATAAAGCAGGGATGGGCACCGTTTCTTTTGAAGATGTTTTTTCCCAGTATGGATGTAAAATGAACAAAAAAGACAAGAAAGAAGAAATAGTGAAGGCTTTCAAATTATTTGATGACACTGTCACTGGAAACATATCATTGAATAACATCAAGAGGGTTGCCAAGGAGCTAGGGGAAATTTAACAGAGGACAGAGCTGCAGGAAATGCTCAAGGAAGCAGATCATAAATGATGGGGATGGAGGAAGCATTTGCCGAGAATGAAGAAAAAGGCCACACTTTATTAATTCTTTTTTTTTGTGACTTCTGGGAAGTTCTTGACATCTGTTCTGTAGTCAATAATGTAATACCTTAGTGTATTCATTTTCCTTTTTTGTGTCTTTTTTTGAGACAGGGTCTCCCTGTAGCTCCAGCTGTCCTGGAACTCACTGTATAGACCAAGCTGGCCTTGAACCCACAAAGATCCACCTGCCTCTGCCTCTGCCTCCAGAGTGCTGGGATTAAAGGTGTGCACCAAGCCAGGCTCATTCTCTATTTTTAGTTTATATGCTTAGATATGTCTCTTGGTGTCTAATCCTCTACTACTACTGTTAAAACTGTACTATCAAGAAACAAAGAATGCATGACTTATTTGAACCGTGCATCCCAAAATAGGATTTTTCCTAATGCTATTGTTAAAAAATTAAGTTCTAAATATTTACATTTTTTTAGTTTAATGAAATATCCAAATAAATTTGGTTTAAAAAATACCCAAACATTGTTTTCCTTTTGTATGACTTTTTAAAATACTGATGTGCGTTTTTTGTTTTGTTTTGTTTTGTTTTGTTTTGTTTTGTTTTGTTTTGTTTTGTTTTGTTTGAGACAGGGTCTCACTGTAGCTCACCTGGCCTGGAAAGCACTATGCAGACTAGGCTGGCCTTGAACTCACAGAGATCCGCCTGCCTCTGCCTCCTGAGTACTGGGATTCAAGTCGTGTGCCACCATGACTGGGGAATATGTTTTCAATCAGTTCTTTAAATATGTAAAATAGTAAATAAAACTGTCTGATAACTACAGTAAAAAAAAATAAACTAAAAAATATTAGAACCAGCATTGAGACATGTGCATACAATCTTAGAACTCTGGAGGCAGTACAGTTGCAAGGTCCAATGAAGTCTGGGCTATACAGTGAGATTTTGTTTCAAAACAAAACTACAACAAAAAAACAAAGCAAATAAATAATATTAATCATGAGATTATCTACATTTAAAATTAAAAGTTGGTCAGGCCGGGCCTGGTGGTGCACACCTTTAATCCCAGCACTTAGGAGGCAGAGGTAGGCTGATCTTTGTGAGTTCAAGGCCGGCCTGGTCTACAGAGTGAGTTCCAGGACAGCTGGGGCTACAGGGAGACCCTGTCTCAAAAAGACCAAAAACATAAAATTAAATTAAATTAAATTAAAAGTTGGAATGGAGAGAGATGGATCAGCAGTTAAGAGCACTGACTGCTCTTGCAGAGGACCCAGGTTCGATTCCCAACACCACATGGCAGCTAAGAACCATCTTTTAGCCAGGCGTGGTGGCTCATGCCTTTAATCCCAGCACTCTGGAGACAGAGGCAGCTGGATCTCTGTGACTTCAAAGCCAGCCTGTCTTTATAGCGAGCTCCAGGCCAGCTGGGACTAAAGGGAAACTCTGTCTCGAAAAGACAATAATAATAATAATAATAATAATAATAATAATAAATTTAAAGTGAGGCAAACTAATGTATTCAAAGATGTAACTGAGATCAAAAGACAAACTTAGCTGGGCATACTGCCATACCTGTTATTGCAGCACTTGGGTGGCTGGGCAGGATGCTCATGAGTTTGGGGCTGCTGTGGGTTACATGGTAAGTTCCAGGACAGTCTAGGCTTTCTAGTAAGATGCTACGTCAAAAAACTAAAACAAACCAAACAAACAGAAAAACAACTGATACAAGGGATTGGAGAACATTGGGCAATAGGTAATGCTTTAAAAATGTATGAACACCACCCCTTGATGATTAATGATCTAGGCATTTAGCCTAAAGAAATAATTAGTTACACACACACACACACACACACACACACACACACACTTGTACCCATGTACACATATGCTTTACAAGCTTGTTATAACAGTAAAACATTGAAACCAGAGAAATGTCCAAGTGTAGATTGCAAATTCAATTATGGCAAACTATAGATATGTATTATACACCCACACAACATAGTACTATGCAACTTCAAAAAATACATATTTTATACATTGATCTAGGCTTAGAAGAAAATCACAAGATATTTATAGTACAACATTTAAATAGAATATTGATAAACTTACACAGAAAACATGACTAAACGAGAACTGAAATATTGATGACTACTTTTGGTTAAGGGCAATAAGATTACAATATCTTTCACCTTTGCTCTCTAATTTTCCTACAATGAAGAAAGGCTTAACAATTTTCTATTTTTATTTTATTAGTGGTGTGTGTGTGAATGGTAGCATGTGAAGGAGGGAGGGACTTTGAAGAGTCAGTGCCACTGTAGATGGATACCAGGGATCAAAGTCAGGTCATCAACCTTGCTCAGCAAGCACTTTTCATAGCTGAGCCATCTCACTGGTCCTAAGCTTAACAACTTTCAAATGGTACAGCAAATAAAGTCACCTTGGTTTTCAATACAGCCAATTCAAGTGGGAGAAGGGAGAGAGAAAAAGGAAAAGGAAAGACAGGATAAAAGAAAGTAAAAGACAGAGAAGGTAAAAGATTGAAAAACTGTCCTACAGGGCTGGGGGTTTGGCTCAGGTGCAGTGTAAGTCTAGCAGTTGAGCAGGAGGCCGTAGGTATAATCCTCACTATCGTCACACAATTATCAAAAATAGTGGCAGAAGAAGACAGGGAGGAAATGTAAGAGATGAGGAATAAGACAGAAAAAATATCGTGGCCTTTGAGGTGAGGTTGTCAGCCAGATAAACAGTCTTGGTGTCCTTGCTGTCAGTGCCCAAGGCAGGTGGCAGAAACATCAGAGTAGGTCCTGGGTCCTGCCTTACCTCTAACTTGTCCTCCTTTATTCTGCTGGGAAATAGCTCATTTTTTAAGGTAGTGGGGATTGAATTTAGGGTCTCACACATGCAAGGTAAACAGTCTATCACTGAACTTTCTTTTTACTTTTTATTTTGAGACAAGATTTCACTGAGTTGCCCAGCCCAGGAAGGGCTGCTCTGCTAGAAGGTGCAGGTGCTGGGGCTCGGGCCACTGGTTTTCTCAGTACTTCTCAAGGTATTCAACCACCTACCTCTAAGCATCTAAGGCTAGACCTGACCATGCATGAAGCCCTGGGATTAACCAGCCATTCTGTCTTCTCCCACTTAAAACCGGAGCCTGTCTTTCCTCATGTTAAAACTTCCAATTCTGATAAATGACACCCCTCTTTGCCTGTGTGTTTCCTCAAGTTCTCCTTTCTTCCTAATTTCTTCCTCAATCCATCTCAGGCTTTCACTGCCTTTCTGTTGACCTAACTCTTAATTTTCTCTGGGTTCTTTCATTTTTTTCTAAAGACCAAGCCTCGCTTTGTTCGCCAGGCCTGTCTGAAAATCCCAGGCTCAAATGGTCTTCCTGCATCGCCCTCCTGGATAGTTGGACTACAGATATGTGCCACATGTCTTACCCGTTTTATCTCTGCTCTCCCCCACCCCCTTTGACCTGACTTGGTCTCACTGTGTCATTTCTTCTTCTGGGACAGTATTCTATTGTGCTAACTGATCTTGTGCTCCTATTATCCAAACTCTTATCTGAGATCCTTATTCAGCCTCCATAAAACTTCAGTTTTTATACTCCCTCTTCCAAGTATCAGTGACTCAACAGCAACTACAGAATCTTACAAGGAAATATCCAAGTACTACTACAGCCATTCCACCTACCTATCTACCAGCTCCTTATTTCACAAATCCTTTTGATCTCTGTAGTCTGAGAACCTTGCGCACAATGCATTTACTTTTGTTATTCTCTGCTCCTGCAATTTTCTCCACTACCTACAACTGAGCATTTTTTTCTATTCTTCAACACCAGGTTTTCATTACTGCAGAAGTTTTATCAATTCATGTACTTACTCAAATATTTACTGAGTGTCTACAGTCTTAGCTGCTGAGAATATACCAGTAACCAAAAGAGTCTCTAGAACTCACAATCATATTCACAATGACTTAGTAACGTTTTCAATTATTACTGCCAAAATTGCACTGAAGAAAAATGCCAGGGGAGATCCTGACAGGGTGACCCAGTGCACTGAGCAAGTGGGGAGATCCTGACAGGGTGACCCAGTGCACTGAGCAAGTGGGGAGATACCTACAGGGCGTACCAGTGTACTGAGCAAGTGGGGAGATTCTGACAGGGTGACCCAGTGCACTGAGAAGAGTGGGGAGATCCAACAGGGTGATCCAGTGCACTGAGCAAGTGGGGCGATCCCGACAGGGTAAACCAGTGCACTAAGCAAGTGGGGAGATCCTGAAAGGGTGATCCAGTGCACTGAGATGAGTGGGGAGATCCCGACAGGGTGACCCAGAGAACTGAGCAAGTGGGAAGATCCCAACAGGGTGACCCAGTGCAATGATCAAGTGGGGAGATCCCGACAGGGTGAGGCAGTGCACTGAGCAAGTGGGGAGATGGCGACAGGGTGACACAGTGCACTGAGAAGAGTGTGGAGATCCCGACAGGGTGACGAAGTGCACTGAGTAAGTGGGGAGATGCCGACAGGGTGACCCAGTGCACTGAGCAAGTGGGGAGATCCCTACAGGGTGATGCAGTGCACTGAGCAAGTGGGGAGATCCCTACAGGGTGACCCAGTGCACTGAGACGATTGGGGAGATGCCAAGAGGGTGACCCAGTGCACTGAGCAAGTGGGGAGAACCCGACAGGGTGACGCAGTGCACTGAGCAAGTGGGGAGATCCCTACAGGGTGACCCAGTGCACTGAGCAAGTGGGGAGATCCCTACAGGGTGAACCAGTGCACTGAGAAAGTGGGGAGATCCCAACAGGTTGACCCAGTGCACTGAGACGAGTGGGGAGATCACAAAAGGGTGACCCAGTACACTGAGCAAGTGGGGAGATCTCGACAGGGTAACCCAGTGCACTGAGATGAGTGGGGAGATCCCGAAAGGGTGACCCAGTGCACTGAGCAAGTGGGAAGATCCGGACAGGGTGACCCAGTGCACTGAGAAGTGGGGAGATCACGACAGGGTGACCCAGTGCACTGAGCAAGTGGGGAGATCATTACAGGGCGACCCAGTGCACTGATCAAGTGGGGAGATACTGACAGGGTGACCCAGTGCACTGAGACGTGTGGGGAGATCCCAACACAGTGACCCAGTGTACTGAGCTAGTGGGGAGATCCAGACAGGGTGAACCAGTGCACTGAGCAAGTTGGGAGATCCCGACAGGGTGACCCAGTGCACTGAGCAAGTGAGGCGATCCTGACAGGGTGGGCCAGTGCAGTGAGCAAGTGGGGCAATCCCGACAGGGAGACCCAGTGCACTGAGCAAGGAGGGAGATCCTGGAAGGGTAACCCACTGCACTGAGACGTTTGGGGGCATCCGGACAGAGTGCTCCAGTGCAGGGAGCCTGTTGGAGATCCCAACAGGATGATCCAGAGCACTGAGATGAGTGGGGAGATCCCAACAGGGTGACCCAGTGCACTGAGATAAGTGGGGAGATACCAACAGGGTGACGCAGTGCACTGAGCAATGGGTAGATCCCAACAGGGTAACCCAGTGCACTGAGCAAGTGGGGCAATCCCGACAGGGTGAACCAGTGCACTGAGCAAGTGTGGAGATAGCTAAAGGGTGACCCAGTGCACTTAGCAAGTGGGGAGATCACGAAAGGGTGACCCAATGCACTGACATGAGTGGAGAGATCCCGACAGGGTTACCCAGAGAAATGAGCAAGTGGGGAGATCACAACAGGGTGACCCAGAGCACTGAGCAAGTGGGGAGATCCCTACAGGGCGATCCAGTGCACTGATCAAGTCGGGAGATCCTAAAATGCTGACCCAGTGCACTGAGCAAGTGGGGAGATCCAGACAGGGTGACCCAGTGTTCTGAGCAAGTGTGATGATATGTAAAGGGTAACCCAGTGCGCTGAGCATGTGCGGAGATCCCGACAAGGTGACCCACTGAACTGAGCAAGTGGGGAGATCCCTACAGGGTGACCCAGTGCACTGAGATGAGTGGGGAGATCCCAAAAGGGTAACCCAGTGCACTGAGCAAGTGGGGAGATCCTGACAGGTTGACCCAGTGCACTGAGCTAGTGGGGAGATCCCGACAGGGTGACCCAGTGCACTGAGATGAGTGCAAGATCCCAAGAGGGTTACCTAGTGCAATGAGCAAGTGAGGAGATCCCAACAGTGTGACGCAGTGCATTGAGGAAGTGGGGAGATCCCGACAGAGTGACCTAGTGCACTGAGCAAGAGGGGAGATCCCAACAGGGTGACCCAGTGCACTGAGCAAGTGGGTAGATCCCGACAGGGTGACCCAGTGCACTGAGCAAGTGGGGAGATCTCGACAGGGTGACCCAGTGTTCTGAGCAAGTGGGATGATTTCTAAACGGTGACCCAGTGTGCTGAGCATTTGGGGAGATCCCGACAAGGGGACCCACTGAACTGAGCAAGTGGGGAGATCACTACAGGCTGACCCAGGGCATGGAGATGATTGGGAAGATCCCGACAGGGTAACCCAGTGCACTGAGCAAGTGTGGAGAACCTGACAGGTTGACCCAGTGCACTGAGCTAGTGGGGAGATCCCGACACAGTGACCCAGTGCACTGAGATGAGTGGGGAGATCCCGACACAGTGACCCAGTACACTGAGCAAGTGTACTCCAAGCTAACCTCAAACTCATAGTGATTTTGCCATTGCCCTTGGACTCCTGTATTACAAATGTGTAGCCACCATGCCAGCTTCTAACAACTTGTTGAATAAGGAAAAACAAATTTTCCCCTAAAAAAATCTCTCATCACTGTGAGAATTTGAAGGTTTATTCCTTATTTGAATTGCCCACCATTGGGGCTAGAGAGATGGCCTAGCAGTTAAGAGTGCTAACTGCTCTTGCAGAGGACCCGGGTTCGATCCCCAGCACCCACATGGCGGCTGAGAACCGTCTGTAACCCCAATTCCAGGAGAACTCCAGTTCCAGGGGAATCCGACACCCTCTTCTGACCTCTGCGGCATTGCACGACATGGGTGCACAGACCTACATGCAGACAGTACATTCATACACATACAAAAATAAATAAAAATATTTTTTAAAAAAAGAGTGCCGACTGCACTTACAGAGTACCCATGTGGCAGTTCAACCGTCTTTAGCTCCAGTTCCAGGGGAATCCAACACCCTCTTCTGACCTCTGCGGCACTGCGCAACATGGGTGCACAGACCTACATGCAGACAGGACATTCATACACATAAAAATAAATAAGTTAAAAAAATGAATTGCCCAAACCTTTTAAAAGTTTATCTGCCTTGGGGCTGGAGAGATAGCCTAGTGGTTAAGAGCGCCGACCGCTCTTACAGAGGACACGGGTTCAATCCCCAGCACCCACATGGCGGCTGAGAACAGTCTGTAACTCCAATTCCAGGATAACCCGACACCCTTTTCTGACCTCCACGGCATGGCATGATACGGGTGCACAAACCTATATGCAGACAGTACATTCATACGCATACAAAAATAAATAAATTTTTTTAAAAAGTTTATCTGCCTAGCCTTTATATTACTCAGAGCTAGTAAAGGAGGGTCATGTAGTGCTCCAAATAAAAGTAAGTCAGCAACACTCTAAGCTATATTGTTCTGGTCCAGAATTATCAGACTCTGGAGATAAAAGTAGTTATTTGGGGGCTGGAGAGATGGGTCAGCAGTTAAGAGCACAGACTGCTCTTGCAGAGGACCCAGGTTTGATTCACAGCATCCACATGGCAGCTAAGAACTCTCTTTAACTCCAGTTCCAGGGGAATCCAATGCCCTCTTCTGACCTCTGTAGCACTACACAAAACGGGTGCATCTACCTACATGCAGACAGTATACTCATAGGCATAAAATAAATTTAAAAAATAAAGTTAAAAAGATTCTTTAAAAAATAGTTACTTCGGGGCTGGAGAGATGGCCTAGCAGTTGAGTGCTGACCGCTCTTGCAGAGGACCAGGGTTCGATCCCCAGCACCCACGTGGTGGCTGAGAACCGTCTGTAACCCCAATTCCAGGAGAACTCCAGTTCCAGGGGAATCCGACACCTTCTTCTGACCTCCGCGGCATTACACGACATGGGTGCACAAACCTACATGCAGAAAATACATTCATACACATAAAAAATAAAATAAAATAAAAAATAGTTACTTTAAGTTATTTGGGGCTCGATCCAAACACACCAAGAAAAAGCAGCAGCAAATGCTTTCTTTACTGTGCCCCTCTCTGGCAGACACCTACAATACAAATAAAACATCCCTGTGCTCACTGGTTCCATATTAGGCAGTGCTCCAGATGTTCTGTGGGCTTAATCCTCATGACATTCTTAAAAAGTATCTGAGCCAGGCTTCTGCATCCCCAGCTACTCCCAGCTACTTGGGAAGCCGAGGTAGGAGGATGGCTTGAGCCTGGGAGGCTGGAACAAGAAGCTTGCTTATGCCCAAGAGCCTGCCTGGACAACAAAGGGAGAGAGTCTGTCTCTGAACAATTAAAAATTCACTGTTACAGGTTGAGATGATTCCCAAGTGAACGAACAGCAATCCCCAGCACAGGAGCCTCTTCAATCTCACTGCCAGGAGAGGGGCAGGAACAAAACTTGGGCATGGTGAGACAGGCTATCAGAACTAGGGTGGAGAGCAACAGACACGTGCACACACATGCATGCATCATAAACCATACAATAAGAAAGTGGAAATAGTCGGTGTGGTGGCGCACGCCTTTAATCCTAGCACTTGGGAGGCAGAGGCAGGTGGATCTTTGTGAGTTCAAGGCCAGCCTGGTCTACAGAGTGAGTTCCAGGACAGCTGTTGGCTACAGGGAGACCCTGTCTCAAAAAAGACAAAAAAAAGTGGAAATAAAGCCAGACGTGGTGTTGCACACCTTAAATCCTAGCACTTGGGGGGCAGAGGCAGGGGGATCTCTGAGTACAAGGCCAGCCTGTCTACAGAGTGAGTTCCAGGCCAGTTGGCTCTGCAGAGAGAAAACACACACACACACACACACACACACACACACACACACACACACACACAAAGTTTTAANAATCCCTTGCCTGGATTCCAAATCACTGAGGTGAACCCCATGTACGCACTTTACCAGTGGAGAGTTAGGACGTCCCCCATCTCCATGCTCTCCTGACCGAGTGCCCCAGACAAGAAACATGAGTTTAAGTATAAAGAAAAAAAGAATTGAACTCTTTCTTACCCAAAAGACACAGCCAGCCAAATGAGGTGTCCTTAGTACCTCCAGTGGGATAGAGCTTCCTCGGCCACCCTCCAAGGGTATATTGGTAGGGGGCAGATGAGTGTCCCTAGGAGGGGCAAATGAAGGGAGTTTGAGTGTATGGGGATGGGGAGGAACCTTCCTCGTCCTGGTGAAAGTCAGGGACACAGGGCAAGGCTAACTTCTCCTTGGTGTTCTTGTGGCAGGCTGATTTATGCTCATGCAGAACATGCTCTGCCGAGGCGCTTTTAAGGTTTGCAATTATGGTGAGGAGAGGCAATGCAAACGGCCTCCTCCCAAATGAATCTAAGTCCTGGGATTTCATTTCAAGGCCACGGGTCTGGAGGAGTGGTGCAGCCATACATGCCTCCATAATGTAGGAAGGAATATTATCCATGAGGGCAGGAAATGGTAAGGGAGGAGAAGGGTCTGTGGGGGGGAGTGGGGGCCAGGCGCTCACCCTAACGCCAGCCAAAAAACAAAGAACACAAAAGGGGGCCTACTCACAGATCAAGGAAGTGGGGTGCCTCACCAGCACTGGAGGGGGTCGAAAAACCATGTTAGGCACCAGATGTAGACAATCTCCCAGGCCTGCTGGGGAATTTCGTGGTCTGACCGTGAACAAAAGGGGGTGAGAGACACAGAGTCAAAACGCAGACCCTGGGAATTGGGTGAATACAGGCAGAGGGCGAGCTGCTGCAGACTCATTTATTGGGGGCAAAATTAGGGTTTATGTACTGTTTGAATTCTGCTCTCCTCTTAGTGCAGTCATCATGCCGCCTTGTGATTGGCCCAGGTCTGCAACTCAGCTGCTTGTATGGTCTCACCTGCCTAGGACAGGTTAGGTTGGTGACGGACAAGCTCTGTAGGGGGCACACTTCGTAATTCTCAGCATACTGGCTACTACAGGTACCATTTCTCTTTACTCCTGGAACATTCTAGGAGGTGTGAGCCCTGGTATCAACCTCAATGAGACTAATCTCCACACTTCTAGCTTCAGTCTCAAGCTCTCCTTTCAAACATACTTCTGAATTGACAATTTTCCAATGCAAACTTCCAACTGACTAACATGAGCAAAACAAGCTCAACCAATAATTAAAATTCCATCATAACTGGCTGAAAATCTGAGGTGTTTTTCCCTTACCCCCATGCTAACTGGACACACAGATTGTTACCTTTTTCCTATGGGCAGTTCTAGCCGGCCCCCTCCTCTGCAACCCACTGCCACCTCTCTAATTCAAGTTCTTTCTTCCTCTTTATGCCCTATTACCTACTATAGCATTCTTCTGTGTTCCTAACTACCAGGCTCTTTTTCTTCTAATCCAATGACACACCCACCTCCAGATTCATTTTGCTAGGCCACATTCCAATGCACAGGCCCCTCTAGCTTTTTACTGACCTGATATGTAATGCCTGAGTCAATGTGGTCCCAACCACTATTTCCAGCTACCATTCCCACTCTGCCCAAAGTGGGCAACTCCAATATTCCCTGAAAATGAACTGGGGTTTCTCACACTCATGTCTCAGCACCAATTCTTTCCCATGGCTTGGAGTGACTTTATCTCTACCTTTACTGAGAACCACCAATAGTATTTTACCATTTGCAAAGAACTTCTCTGTCATCATATTTGACCCTCACAACCACAATTCCAGAAAGTTATTACTTTTTTTTACCCATCTTTATCCTCCAAACCAGGAAACAGAAGCTCAGAGCTATCTGGCCCAAAGGTAACAAAGACAATGAATCTTCTGATCCAAATCTCCATCACTGAACCATATTTCAAGGTCTACCTCAAATGACAAAAAGAACAGTGTTAAGCACAGAAAAGACTACTGTCCATAAATATTTACTGAGACAAAAGCAGCTTTTTTTATTTTTTTTATGTGTACGAATGTACTGTCTGCATGCAGGTTTGTGCACCCGTGTCGTGCAATGCCTCAGAGGTCAGAAGAGGGTGTTGGATTCCCCTGGAACTGGAGTTAAAGATGGTTCTCAGCCGCCATGTGGGTGCTGGGGAACCTGGGTCCTCTGCAAGAGCAGTCGGCGCTCTTAACAACTAGGCCATCTCTCTAGCCCCAAAAGCAGTTTTTTATGAGATAGGCTCTTGCTGTATAACCCAGGATGGCCTCAAACTCATAGCAACCCTCCTGCCTTAGCCTCTCAATTGCTGGGATTACAGACATGTGCCACCACACATGGCCATGCTTTTTTGAAAGCATGAATAGAGCAACCTACAGTCAGAAAGATGTGTCTACAGAGCTAAAGAGTTTCTGACTCCACAGGATCTTGGGACTGAGATTGTTGCCAAAACACTTAACTCTTTTTAAAAATACATTATTATTATTTTTATTTTTTGTCTGTACGAGTGTATTGCCTGCATGTATGTAAGTGCACCCATGTGATGCAATGCCCACAGAGATCAGAGGACACCGAACTCCCCTGGAACTGGAGTTACGAATAGTTGCTAGTTGCCATGTGGGTTCTGGGAGTTGAACCCAGGTCCTCTGAAAGAGCAGCCAGTGCCCTTAACTGCTGAGCCATCTCTCCAACCCAAAAATATTTAACTCTTAAACTGAAAAATAAATCCTGTGAAAGGATTTATCAGGGTGGAGAGAAAGCAGGTAATAGATAAAACAAAGGAAGTTATCTCACACCCCCAAAACTGGTATTGGATATGAGAGTGACCTAGCTGGGACATCTGTCAATGCTGTTGATCTCCAGGACTGATAGGGTGGTGCAGCAGGCTAGGCGGGTGGGTGTCTCTTTTTTTCCTTAGCACTCAGTTTGAGTCCCTCCTAAAGCTGTGCACTTGGTTTAGACGATGACCTTCCCCAATAAAGGAGAATGTTTTACAGTCAAGGGTATATGACTGGCCGTACTCCCCTGTTAGAACTCCAAACACTCTCAAGGACCAAAGCCCAACTCAGATGACTTAAAACTTTTGTTTCCAGTTATCTAGTTTTGCAAGCAAATATGCATCAGAAAATGTAGCAGATAAAAACCTGGACCATCTGCCAGATTCAATGAAGAAACTTCAGTGTGTACTTAGGGAGAAGGTGGCCTTGGGGCTTAGCAAACTTCACCTCAAGGTCTGTGCATTTCACTGAAGGCTAAGTATCTTATATCCAACCAACAAGACCCCAGATTGGGTGTATCAGATACCATGACCGGTAAGCAGCCGACACAGAACTATGTTAAGCAGAAGTTCCCAGAGTGACAAACGAAGTCCAAGTCCAAGGAGGTGCAAGTCCTAAGATGCTAGTCTCCTTCAGATAAGGGATAGTGATAAGGACACAAATGGGCAATTTCTCCTTCCACCAGTCTCTAGCAAAGCACCCTGGGTACTCTGCAAGACACCCATCCCTACAGGCAAAGAAGCTTAAATATGTGGCTAGGAATCCAAAGATGATACCTCACTGAGAGGGGTTTGAGATAGTACATGGTGAGTTGCCCCAACCATCTCAGTCAACAAAAAGCACAGGGACACAGAGCCTTTCTTTCAGACCCAAGCTGATTTTTTTTTTTGGCTCCAATGACATATCGCCAACATACAGTACTCTTTTCCCTTACCCTCCCTTAAGATAAAAAAATTTGGTCTCAAAATACAAATTAAAAGGTATCATACAGGCTGAGGCTGCGGTTCCGTGGTAGGACACTTGCAAAGCCAGCATGAGGCCTTAGTTCCATCCTTGGCACCACAAAAATAAAAACAAAATAACAACAAAAACAAAATGCTCACAAACACACACACACACACACACACACACACACACACACACACGCACACACAAAATATATGGTTCTTCAAATACATTCCTTCTCCTGTAAGATAATTCAGATGTAAAATATGTATTACTCCTGAATGGAAAACAGAGATAAAAATTTAAAAATCACATTTTTAAGGGAAAAAAATGTGAGTTCTTAGAATCTAAATGATTGACTTTGTTATTTTTATTTTATGTTTCGGAGTGTATTGCCTGCATGCATGTTAGTGCACCTGGGTTCTGCAATGCTCAAGGAGGTCAGAAGAGGTGTCAGATTCCCTGGAACTGGAGTTATAAATGGCTGTTAGCCACCAGGAGGGTGCTAGGAATGGAACCTGGGTCCTCTGCAAAAGCAGTCAGTACTCTTAACCACTGAGTCATCTAACCTCTTGACTCTTGAGGCAGGCAGGGTCTTACTGTGTAGACCAGGCAGGCCTCCAACTCACAGATATCTGCCTACCTCTGCCTCCCAAGTGCTGGGATTAAAGATGTGTACCACCACGCCCGGCTATATTGCTTTAAGTTTTAAGATGCCTTTTGCCTAAGTGATCACTTGTTTTCAATAGGAAACTTGGGTTGATGTCTCTCATTGGTAGTGCACAAACCAGCAGTTTGCAGCATCATTTGTTCCAAGTGATTTCTATTTTCTCCGGCATCTGAAAATGAAAAGCCAACAGAAAGTATCAGAAAGCAGTTCTAAAGGTTATTTAGTATGTTAATGTATATAGTGAGTATGCATGATACTGTATGTGCACCACGTGTGTACAGGAGCCTGCAATAGACAGAAGACAGCATCAGAACCCCTGGAACTGGAGTTACAGGCAGTTGTGAACTACCTTGTAACTGTTGGAACTGAACCTGGGTTCTCTGCAAGAGCAATAGGTGCTCATAACCACTGGGTCATCTCTCCAGCCCCCCAAAGCAGTACTAAGCAGATCAGAAAGTATGATCAAAAGTCTTCTCCCCCTCTAATAAAAGGTAAGAGGAACTAACTTTCTCCTCTAGGTTCTTGGCTCTGAGTACACTGAGAAGAAATCTATTCCAACAGTAAGCAAATCTAATTCCGGGAAGTTGATGTTCAGGTAGAGAATAGGACATGAAGGCTGTTGAGGCCACATGAATGTAGGATTTTGTGTTTGACCACAGGGAGCCAAGTCTGGGGCAGCCAAGGAGAGAAGTACAAGCCTGTTGAGGAAAGCGAGCCTGAAACTTCTGCATATGTACAACTCAGAACACTAGACTTCCATTCATTTGATGTGACACCACTGTCATCAGGAAGGATAGCAAAGGCTGGAGAACATTTAGGATATCAGAACTTCCCTCTAGAAAGTCTCATCATCAGAAACTATAAAATATGATTGAAAACAATCCTTAATGCCCTATGGCTGATGGTGTGGCTCCATGGTAAAGTGCTTTCCTAGCATGTGGGAAGCACAGCAAAAAAACAGAATGAACAAATAAAAGGAATGGCCAACAGGTCTCTGCATCTTGATTCGTTCTAATTCAGTCCACTGCCGGTCTACTGTCAGATGAATGTCTTTCAGCACTGCTTCCTCTCACATCACATTCCCATGTCCCAGTACCTCCTGATTTAAACTTAACACCCCCACCACCTGATTCCCCAAAGGCCATCTGCGCTTAGAAAATAAGGAGAGCTTGCTATGCCCTGTTCTAGGTACTTTGTGAACAGAAATCTTGTAGTTCTAACAATAATTCTAAAGTAGTAAGTACAGGGGCTGGAAAGATGGCTCACTGGTTAAGAGCATCGACTGCTCTTGCAGAGGACAAGGGTTTGATTCCCAGCACCCACAAGGCGGCTAAGAACCGAAGCCGGGCATGGTGGCGCACGCCTTTAATCCTAGCACTCAGGAGGCAGAGGCAGGTGGATCTCTGAGTTCAAGGCCAGCCTGGTCTACAGAGTGAGTTCCAGGACAGCTGGGTCTACAGGGAGACCCTGTCTCAAAAAAAAAAAAGTAGTAAGTACAAATGGCTCTGTATCCAGGGATTCTATACCTTGGATTCAACAACCTGCACATCAAAAATATTTGAAAAACAACAAAAAATGTATTATATAAATGAGTATAAAACTATCAAACAATAATAAAATAAAAATGGCAAAGAACTATATCTGCTTGGAATATGTACAGATTTTCCCTTGCTGTTAGTCTCTAGGCCATATAACAGCTATTTGCTACATGGCACTTCCATTGCATTAGACATAGAATAGCAGGGTCACCCTACATAGAGGAGGATGTTGCTTAGAGCACATTTTTTTTTGGTCTTTTTGAGACAGAGTCTCCCTGTAGCCCCAGCTGGCCTGGAACTCACTCTGTAGAGCACGCTGGTCTTGAACTCACAAAGATCCACCTGCCTCTGCCTCCCAAGTGCTAGGATTAAAGGCGTGCACCACCACGCCCGGCTAGCACATTTTATATAAGGGACTTGAGCATCTGTAGGTTTTGACATTTTTGAGAGGTACCAGAACCAGTTTCCTGAAGGCACAGGATGACTGTACTGCTATTGGCCCGACTTTATAGAAGAAGACACAAGCAAAATAGGGTTAAGCAACTTGCCCAAGTTCATACAACTTCCCATTATCCTCTCTGCCTGTTGGTCAGGCCTCAACACATGTCCTCTCCCTTTCTGTTCTTACTATGTAGCATTTTTCAAGAAGCAGGAACCTCACCCATTCTAGGAAATCCTGCTTTCTGACATCTCAGACTTTCTGCCATTCTCACTGTGCCAATCTCCTGCTGCAATAGCCACCTGTTCCATACAGCATAACACATAAACATTCTCTCTTTCATATAAGCATACCTCATGTCCCTACTTAAACTAACACTTCTCCAGGACAGGAAGTATGCATGGTTAGCACAGCATCCAAGAGTGCTGATGGGAAATATTCAATAAATGCTTACTCATTGATTTTACCTTTCCATCAAAGACAGTGTAGTTAAGTAGTATGTAGATTTTATGAGCCAACTTGTGGGTGTGTCTGATCTGAGCTTAGTGAGAGTCACAGGCCCTCTCTGTCGATGCCCACGAATTGGGATGTGATGATACAAAGGTCTGAGATTGGGCTGGAGAGATAGCCTAGCGGTTAAGAGCACCGACTCCTCTTGCAGAGGACCCAGGTTTGATCCCCAGCACCTACATGGTGGCTGAGAACCGTCTTTAACTCCAATTCCAGGAGAACTCCAGTTCCAGGGGAATCCGAGACCCTCTTCTGACCTCCAGCATTGCCACGACACAGGTGCACAGACCTACATGCAGACAGTACATTCATACACATACAAAAATAAATTTAAAAAATTAAAAAAAACAAAGGTCTGAGATTGGCCCCTGGGAGGTGATGTCATGCTGCCTATATAATAGCACAATGCATTTGAATAAATGGCAATGTTTGATTGTCTTGCATGTGTCCTGGCTGAGTGCTCCTCTCTTCCGGCCTGTCCCACCATGGAATTGACTGCTTCCTATAACTCTTCCTTATTTTGCTTGAACTTCCTTCCATAATAGTTTTTGATTTGACAATGTCATTCAAGAAACCGCCATGTATTTTGCACACAGATTTCCTGCAAAGGTAAATTCAAGTGAGTTTTGTATAACTAAAATAAAGAATAGAATAGAATAGAATAGAATAGAATAGAATAGAATAGAATAGAATAGAATAGAATAGAATAGTAGAATAGAATGAGTCTAAAAGCTTGCAGCTCTTTCCTTTGAGCTCCTTAGATAAAGACATTCTTTCCCAGGCTTCCATTGGTACCTGTAAACAATCCCCCAGGCCTGCTGAGGGATTTCGTGGTCTGACCGTGAATGAAAGGGGGTGATAGGCACAGAGTCAAGATGCAGACCCTGGGAATTGGGTGAACGCAGGCAGAGGGCAAGCTGCCATGGACTCGTTTATTGAGGGCAAGGTTAGGGTTTATGATTCAAATTCTGCTCTCCTCTTAGTGCACTCATCATGCCGCCTTGTGATTGGCCCAGGTCTGCAACTCAGCCTTGTATGGTCTCACCTGCCTAGGGCAGGTTAGGTTTGATGAGGACAAGCTCGGTGCAGGTGCACTGCATATTCTTCAGCATACTGGCTACTAATTTCCCCCTTTGTATTTAATTTTGCGTGGGAGCGGTCCAGTGGGAGCTCAGGTGCTATGCCCAAACCTTGTTGACCCACACTCTGGCATTCCAACATTTGACTGCATCTGTCTTAGGTTGCCCTGGTTTTGCAGGTCTTACCCGTCTTTACTGGCCAGCCACAGGGAAAGAGCCAGAAGTGGTACTGCGGAGGGGAGAGACAAGCTCATTTCTGTGAATTGTGGATGATGAGGCCAGATGCAAATCACTTCATCGGGAGGGGTGCATGCAGAGTCCTTATTGACCATTGCTGAGAGGACCTGGGCCATTGTTTTGTGGACCTGCTCATGAAGGCAGTAAGGCCAAAGTCTCTGTGCAACCACATGGGGTGCATAAGTTCCACTCTGTGGAAGTGAGTGGCATTAATTACAGGGACCCAAAGGGCAGAGGGGCTTCGGAGCAAAAGCGCTAGGTGCCTCTGGAAGAGGACCAGCAGTCAGATAAGAGGCAGGGGGAGATGTCCAAGCAGTTAACTAAGCTGGAGCTCGTAGGTGAGGAGAAATTAGTCAAGAGAAAATAGAAGGGGTACTTTACACAGACAGGTGTAGGGGTGGAGGAGTAGGATTTGGTCTGAGTGACTTTGACAGAGCTCTTGAAGGAGGAGTTGGAAGTGTAGGTACCATTGAAATAAGCGGTGCCATAAAGAAAGAGTAATGAGCAGATATCAGAACAGGCAGCAGGGCCACAAAGGGACCATTTGCCAAAGAGTGGTTAAGGAGATATTGGTGGGGCCGCTTTGTTTAGTTCTAAGCACTAAAGGTGGAGTTGCCCAGGGGGCTTAAACCATATCCATAAGTTGGAAGTGTTGCCCACAGGTAAGGTCGAGTGGCCTAGGCAGTAAAGCCCATTCCACTGGAAGGGCAACTTTGAGGAGTAATAGGGAATGGGCTGGCATCGGGCAATAGAAAGCTTGGCTGAGCGTTTGGTGTCACTGGCAGAAGTGGAGCTAATGTGTGGGGTAAGGAATTTAGAAAGGCCTCTAACTAGGCCCTGGGAGCCATTGCCCTTGATATCCCCTGAGGTATGGGAGTGAAGGGAGATACAATGGGGGTGGCCCACAGGTGAATGAGTAAAGCAGAGGGTATTGGAGAGATTGTAAGAGGTACCAGTAACGTTAATAAAGAGGCCACAGTGTTCGCCAGAGGTAACCCCATGGATAGGTTGGAGGAGTAAAGGGCTGGGAAGGCAGGAGCGTCCTGGGAGACAGGTAANAAAAAAAAAAAAAACCTTAAAAAGTAGTGGTTTGTTGTTTGTGGTGGCGCATGCCTTTTAATACTAGGCATCTCGGAGGGCAGAGGCAGAGGCAGGCAGATCTTTGTGAATTCAAGGCCAGGCTCGGTCTAAGAGTGAGTTCCAGGACAGCTGGGGCACAGAGAGACCCTTGTCATGCAAAGACCAAAAAAAAAAAACTTTAAAATAAAAAAACAAAAAGAACAAGGCTGGGCTGGTGGTAACATCCTCATTCCAGTACCCAGGAGAGGCAGAGGCCGATAGCTTCTTGAGTTCAAGGCAGCCTAGTTTACATAGCAAGTTTCCAGGCACCAAACTAAGCACATCTCCTCTATCTTCCCTTCCTTCTTAATCCTCTTTCTGTCCCTCTCTCCATCCATCCTCAGGTAGTACCATCCTACCTCCCTGGTTGGTCTCAACAACACAAAGGAAAACGAAAAACAAAACTCTGAAGCATCCTATTTCTTTTTAACAGTTTTTTTTTTTCTTCCTGAGGACAGGGTTTTATCTCTTACACATTAAGCTTTGAACATGTGGTACAAGAGACGCGGTGAGCTTCTGGTGCCCCTCATCAGTGGTACGTGATTCATATTATTGTGTGCTCATGTTCACACCCTTGCCCTTGTCCCATATAACATCTTTATAATCCGCCTCGGCACTCCCACATTTTCTCCTTTCACCTACACTTGCCATTTTATTCCCACACCCGTACCACTCACTGTCTGCCGGTACATTCACATACAAATACAGAACCTCAGTTATTAACGGGTGACCGTACACATATCTATTTATTAATAAGCACTCGGCCCTCAAAGCCACACCTGGAATGGTACACTTCTCTCATTCCCCTTCGGTTTTTCCGGGCCTGGCCTTTTCTTCTTTTTCTGAGACAGTGTCTCCCTTTAGTCCTAGTTTGCCTGGAGCTCACTGTGTGTATCAGGCTGGCCTTGGTGCTCCCTGCCTCTGCCTCTCGAGGCTGGGATTAAGGGATGCACTACCACACCCTGCTGGAGGATACTCTTTAACCACCCTCCCTCCCTTTTAGTAGATTAGAATATGTTAGCCCTGCTATCCCACCATCTCCACTATGATGGCCTCTTCCATTGTTTTTTGAGACAGTCTCAAGTGCTTAGGCTGGCCTCAGCTCAGGATGCTCCAGCCTCATCTATGGTGCTGGGATTACATGAAATGCCACACCTGGCTGTGTTGCCCTTGTTTTAGTGCCAACTGGTGGCTACCAGGCTGTGAAGTGTCTTATTGGGCTATACAACATTCTTTCACCTGAATTTAAGGACAAAAGAACTTCAGAGGCCAGAGCTGCCTGGAGGTTAAGGAACAGCTCTGCCAAGTAACTGCTAGGATTTTAGTGGCACACACAGGTCTGGTCCTTTGGATGTGGGAAAAGACTAGGGGAAGAGAACTGGCAGGGTAACCTCATCACTCTGCATGTACTCTTCCACTTAGGGTCAGAAACCTTGTACCCTTCATCCAATCAGACTTCTCCAACCTCTGAAAAACTCTGTCCCCACAAATACCCAGTGGACTGCTGAACATACAAAAAAATGTGCTACCTATTCCTGTGCAATCAAGTGAGTCCATACCCAGTCTTGAATTTTTCAACGTTTGGTGCAATAGGTTTCTCCTAGGAAGGATCCCGCATTTTTCACTATCAACTGAAAGGATAATAGTTCAATTATACCCTGAAAATTGGTATCAAGCAGCTACTAGAAAGGGAAGGCCAAGAAGAGTTGCGACAGCCGAGCACAGGGTAGCATCTTTGAATAAACTGTGTGGGAAGGCTGTATACTGTTGTCTTCTGAGTGACTCCATCTAGGGAAATCACCAACCACCAGAGGTGTGAACAGGGTAAGATCTAATCCCAGGAACAAAGGACTGTCCTGAGGATTCTTAGAAGCTAAGTTGCATAAGCAATTAAGAGAGTAGTCTCAGGAATGATATGGTGTATCCCATGTCCCCAGCATCACCTTCACCCGATTTGTAAATCAGACCTTTCTACCTTCCTCTAGGACACAAAATGACAATCACTCTAGCCAGAAACTTAGCATCACTAATTTATTTAACAAATGTATTGAACACCTGTTACATGTCATAAGGTTACACCCTCAAAGAATAAATCACAAAGAGTTCCCCTATGAGCAGGTTACTGGGGGGATAAATGCACACTTGAAAAAAGAAACTCTAGAACTTTAGGAACCCAGGGGAGAGGAGCAAATCACACTTGTGGCTCCATAGCATTCCAGGGAAACTATACAACAACTGCTATATGGGAGCATGAAAAGATAGACATGGATGCCCCCTCCCCATTTATAGTCAGACCCTTTTCCTTCTATGGCTGTGCCTTTTCCTGCCTAGGCTTGGGGTTGACAGGCAGGATGGGCTGGCTCAAAGGTATGGGCTCATCAAGAGCAGCCTCATCAGGCGCACTTGGCTGCCATGGCACACACTGACATCTGAGTATCAGACGGAGCTTATCAGGTGGTGAACATATATTTTTGTTTTCTTCCTTCCTTTTCCTTGGTTGTTCAAACTCAGATATAGCCATCTCTCCACCTGGTTCTGGGTGTTGTCATTGGACTTGAGCTCAGGACTATTGTGGATAATGGAATTTTCATCACAAACTGATTTCTTTCCAGCAATATCAGGTGGAAAGACGATAGCATACTCATCCATATCTTCAAAGGAATCTTGGCTTTTTTGGGGGGGGATTCTCTTGGTGCACAGAACTCTTCAACTGCTTTTGCTGCTATCATCATCAATCACAATAACTTCTGAAGGCTTCTGGATGTTCAATTTATTGCCAGAAATCTGAAGCTCACCTGAAGACTCTTCTGAAATTCAAGAGTTTTGATCATCTATAAATATACTCCTACCTCTCCTACACACAGACATTAGCAGGCTATTGAGCACAAATTAAAAACTGGTTTAGCCATTATGAATTGCAGTTATGAACCATCATTACTTAGGGGCTGAAAGATGGATCAGTGGTAAAAGCACTGGCTGCTTCTTCAGAGGACCTGGGTTGGTTCCTTACAATGGAGCTAAATCTCATTATTCCAGTTCCAGGGGATCTGATGCCCTTTCCTCACTTTCGAGGGCATTGCACAAAACAGGTGGCTTACAAGATGCATGCCAAACACTCATACACAGATTTTTTTTTTTTTTTTTTTTAGTTTGGTGCACGCTTTAATCCTAGCACTTGGGAGGCAGAGGCAGGCAGGACCATTGTAAGTTCAAGGCCAGCCTGGTCTACAGAGTGAGTTCCAGGACACCTGGGGCTACAGGGGTCCCTGTCTCAAAGACCAAAAAAAAGTTATTTGTGTGTTGCATTAAGCCAATCCCCTGTGTGTGAATGCCCGCGGAGGACAGAAGAGGATCTCAGATCTTCTGAAGTGGAAACTATTGACGTTGTTAGCTGCCATGTGGGTGCTGGGATTACAAACTGGGTCTTCTGAAGAACCTGTAAGTGTTCTTAACCACCAGCCAATTCCCCAACTCCCCAAAATAATTTTTTTAAAGGTACATAGTTATTTTGTTGTTGTCCTTCTACTTTGTATTTTACCAAGAGCAGTGACAGATAAACTAGCAAGGAATGTATAATCTTTGTTTTAAAATCACATCATCTAAACACTGCCATGTATTTGCTCATTGGCTTCCAAATACAGATCTGCTGACTTGGATCTTCACTGGTCCATACAATGACACTGCAATGACATGGTATTTCATTTACATCAAGTTAACCTTCCCCAATTTAGAAAACTGTTCTTTATTTGGTCAGTATGGCCTGGCTAAGCTTTCGGTGTGCTCTATGGCATTAATGGTGCAGGCAGCAGATGGCAGAGTATAGGTGGCAAGGGATGAAAGCCCAAAGGTCATGAGCATAAGTAGGAGTAAGGAGAGGGGAGATACAAAACCATACCATCAGGAAGCTCCAGAGTCCGGGTCCAGGCAAAGGCGTATGTTTCTCGAGGGGATCCATAGTGGCTTCTCCGAGGTTTCTGGGAAGATACAAGCAAAGCCTTGGCCTTGGGTTAACAGGGGATCAGGGCCTCTCCATTGGGAAGATAAGGGGTCCTTCCACCATACAAGGGGAAGTGGGGTGGAGCAGGGGAAGGGGAAGGGGGAGGGGAAGGGGAGGGGGAAGGGAGGGGGAGGGGAAGGGAAGGGGAGGGGGGGGGCAAGGGGGGAGGGGAGGGAGGGGGAAGGGGGAGAAAAAGGGGAGGGGGAGGGGGGGAGGGCAGGGGAGGGGGAGGGGGAAGGGGGAAGTGGGGAGGGGGTGAGGCGCTCACCTTAACGCCAGCCGAAAAACAAAGAACACAAAAGGGGGCCTACTCACAGATCAAGGAAGGGGGGTGCCTCACCAGCACTGGGGGGGGGGGGTTCGAAAAACCACGTTAGGCACCAGATGTAGACAATCTCCCAGGCCTGCTGGGGAATTTCGTGGTCTGACCGTGAACAAAATAGGGTGAGAGGCACAGAGTCAAAACGCAGACCCTGGAAATTGGGTGAATACAGGCAGAGGGCGAGCTGCTGCAGACAGATAAATTTGAGCTGGTAAAAATTACACTTTCCTAAGACTGGGGATGTAGGTCAGAGGTAGAGCACTGCCTAACACACCTCGGTTTCTATCACCAGCACTGAAAAGGACAAAGGAAAAAAGAGAAAGAGAGGAGACAAAAAATGATTTCCCATGAAAAGATAAAGAGGAAATGAAAGACCCAGAAGCCAAAAAAAGGAGAAACAAACTAGGAAGGAAACAAAATCTTTCATTGCTCTTGACAGTAAGAAAATAAATTTCATTTCAACCACCTAGAGAAAGCACTAGAGGCAAAGCTAGGAGCAGCTTGTGTGAAATGTTCCAAATATCATTTTAGTCATCTCTATAGACACTTATTGAGTTCCAGGACAGCTGGGGTTACAGGGAGACCTTGTCTTGAAAAGAAAAAAAAATAACTTAAAAATAAGACAGGCTGGGCATGGTGGTACATATCCTTAATTCCAGTACCAGAGAGGCAGAGGCAGATGGCTCTCTCTGAGTTCAAGGCAGCCTAATTTACATAGCAAGTTCCAGGCAAGCTGGGACTACAGGAGACCCGGTTGGTCTCAAAAACACAAAGAAAACAGAAAAACAAAACTCAAAGCATCTATTTCTTTCTAACAGTTTTTTTTTCTTCCTGAGACAGGGTTTCCTCTTAACATTTAAGCTTTGAAAATTCACAAGATAGCCTGGCTGTGGCTCAGTGTTGTGCTTGCCAGCATGTTCAAGGTCAAGGGCTCCATCTTCAACACTGCCAAACACGACATATGACACAATACAATACACACAGTATTAAGGGGAATATATTCATACAAAGCACTGGAAGAACCTGGAAGGTACATTTTTCTTTGGGGGGCAGTTCTTTTTGAGACAGGGTCTCCCTGTAGTCCCAGCTGGCCTTGAACTTGCAGAGATGCCCCTGCCTCTGCCTCTCGAGCGCTGGGATTAAAGGGATGCACTACCACACCCTGCTGGAGGATACTCTTTAACCACCCTCCCTCCCTTTTAGTAGATTAGAATATGTTAGCCTCTGCTATCCCACCATCTCCACTATGATGGCCTCTTCCATTGTTTTTTGAGACAGTCTCAAGTAGCTTAGGCTGGCCTCGAGCTCAGGATGCTCCAGCCTCATCTCATGGGTGCTGGGATTACATGAAATGCCACACCTGGCTGTGTTGCCCTTGTTTTAGTGCCAACTGGTGGCTACCAGGCTGTGAAGTGTCTTATTGGGCTATACAACATTCTTTCACCTGAATTTAAGGACAAAAGAAACTTCAGAGGCCAGAGCTGCTGTGGAGGTTAAGGAACAGCTCTGCCAAGTAACTGCTAGGATTTTAGTGGCACACACAGGTCTGGTCCTTTGGATGTGGGAAAAGACTAGGGGAAGAGAACTGGCAGGGTAACCTCATCACTCTGCATGTACTCTTCCACTTAGGGTCAGAAACCTTGTACCCTTCATCCAATCAGACTTCTCCAACCTCTGAAAAACTCTGTCCCCACAAATACCCAGTGGACTGCTGAACATACAAAAAAATGTGCTACCTATTCCTGTGCAATCAAGTGAGTCCATACCCAGTCTTGAATTTTTCAACGTTTGGTGCAATAGGTTTCTCCTAGGAAGGATCCCGCATTTTTCACTATCAACTGAAAGGATAATAGTTCAATTATACCCTGAAAATTGGTATCAAGCAGCTACTAGAAAGGGAAGGCCAAGAAGAGTTGCGACAGCCGAGCACAGGGTAGCATCTTTTGAATAAAACTGTGTGGGAAGGCTGTATACTGTTGTCTTCTGAGTGACTCCATCTAGGGAAATCACCAACCACCAGAGGTGTGAACAGGGTAAGATCTAATCCCAGGAACAAAGGACTGTCCTGAGGATTCTTAGAAGCTAAGTTGCATAAACAATTAAGAGAGTAGTCTCAGGGATGATATGGTGTATCCCATGTCCCCAGCATCACCTTCACCCGATTTGTAAATCAGACCTTTTTACCTTCCTCTAGGACACAAAATGACAATCACTCTAGCCAGAAACTTAGCATTACTCATTTATTTAACAAATGTATTGAACACCTGTTACATGTCATAAGGTTACACCCTCAAAGAATAAATCACAAAGAGTCCCCCTATGAGCAGGTTACTGGGGGGATAAATGCACACTTGAAAAAAGAAACTCTAGAACTTTGGGAACCCAGGGGAGAGGAGCAAATCACACTTGTGGCTCCATAGCATTCCAGGGAAACTATACAACAACTGCTATATGGGAGCATGAAAAGATAGACATGGATGCCCCCTCCCCATTTATAGTCAGACCCTTTTCGCTTCTATGGCTGTGCCTTTTCCTGCCTAGGCTTGGGGTTGACAGGCAGGATGGGCTGGCTCAAAGGTATGGGCTCATCAAGAGCAGCCTCATCAGGCGCACTTGGCTGCCATGGCACACACTGACCACTCTGATGTATCAGACGGAGCTTATCAGGTGGTGAACATATATTTTTGTTTTCTTCCTTCCTTTTCCTTGGTTGTTCAAACTCAGATATAGCCATCTCTCCACCTGTGTTCTGGGTGTTGTCATTGGACTTGAGCTCAGGACTACTTGATGGATATATGGAATTTTCATCACAAACTGATTTCTTTCCAGCAATATCAGGTGGAAAGACGATAGCATACTCATCCATATCTTCAAAGGAATCTTGGCTTTTTGGGGGGGGATTCTCTTGGTGCACAGAACTCTTCGAACTGCTTTCGCTGCTATCATCATCAATCACAATAACTTCTGAAGGCTTCTGGATGTTCAATTTATTGCCAGAAATCTGAAGCTCACCTGAAGACTCTTCTGAAATTCAAGAGTTATGATCATCTATAAATATACTCCTACCTCTCCATACACACGAGACATTAGCAGGCTATTGAGCACAAATTAAAAACTGGTTTAGCCATTATGAATTGCAGTTATGAACCATCATTACTTTAGGGGCTAGAAAGATGGATCAGTGGTTAAGAGCACTGGCTGCTCTTCCAGAGGACCTGGGTCCGGTTCCTATATGGTAGCTAACAACCATCCATTAATTCCAGTTCCAGGGGATCTGATGCCCTTTCCTCACTTTCGAGGGCATTGCACAAACAGGTGGGCTTACACAGATGCATGCCAAACACTCATACACAGATTTTTTTGCTTTGAAAATATTTTTATTTGGTGCACGCCTTTAATCCTAGCACTTGGGAGGCAGAGGCAGGCAGACCATTGTAAGTTCAAGGCCAGCCTGGTCTACAGAGTGAGTTCCAGGACACCTGGGGCTACAGGGGTTCCCTGTCTCAAAAAGACCAAAAAAAATGTATTGTGTGTATGCATTAAGCACTCCCTGTTGTGAAATGCCAGCGGAGGACAGAAGAGGATCTCAGATCTTCTGAAGTGGAAATATTGACGATTGTTAGCTGCCATGTGGGTGCTGGGATTAAAAACTGGGTCTTCTGAAAGAACAGTAAGTGTTCTTAACCACCAAGCCAATTCCCCAACTCCTCAAAATAAATTTTTTTAAAGAATCATAGTTATTTTAGATTGTTGTCCTTCTACTTTGTATTTTACCAAGAGCAGTGACAGATAAACTAGCAAGGAAAGTATAATCTTTGTTTTAAAATCACATCATCTAAACACTGCCATGTACTTGCTCATTGGCTTCCAAATACAGATCTGCTGACTTGGATCTTCACTGGTCCATACAATGACACTGCAATGACATGGTATTTCATTTACATCAAGTTAACCTTCCCCAATTTAGAAAACTGTTCTTTATTTGGTCAGTATGGCCTGGCTAAGCTTTCGGTGTGCTCTATGGCATGTAATGGTGCAGGCAGCAGATGGCAGTTGGCACAGTTTTACACTGTTAACTTCCCTGCACCTATCTCCACCAAGCTGGAGAAGGCAGAACTCATGCCTCTTCTCTCTCTCCTCCTCCCTGTCATTCCTACCTATAAAGAGAGGAAAAGGGAGCAGCAGAGGTCTGGACATCTCCCATCTGCTTACTTAGTGGAGTCCTAGGCTGATAAGAACTCAAGGCAGCAGAAGAGTTGCAGCTCCCTTAGAAAATGGATCAGAGAGGTGTAGGGAACCTAGCCTTAACCACAACCAGCACATAAGGAGGAAAGAAACGGTGACACTGGCTGCTAAGTGATCACGAACTGAATGTGTGCAGAGTTGGATGCAGACTGGTGCACACGATAAAGCTGCAGAGCTAAGATATTTCTCTGAGTGAAGAGTATACTTGCCTTCACTGCTAATTTCCCGTATCTTAGGCTTCTCGTCCTTGCCGTTAGAGTCATTAGATGAGTCAATCACCACACAGCTAAGTGATGGGATGGAAAAAACAAAAGAGAAACATAAATGCAATATTCTCTTTGTACCGTGTTCCACCTTCTCTTAAACATGATTACATGTTGTACCTTGGACTATTTCTACACTTCATTGTTCCCCTTCATTGGAACTACTCAATCTTTCAATTATTCCTGATTTTCCTTCTTTCTATGCACCTTTCCCCCTCTCTTAAAACCTTTCAAAGAAAGGTCATGAACTAAGAGCAAACTGACTTTGTTGAAGTGCATGTATTCAGTTTTGGTTCAAAGAGAAAACTACTGAGGGAAATACCTGCTTGATTGTCATTCTTTGTCAACTTTGAAATACATTTGTATAAGAATGGAAAGCCACAAGGGAAAGGTTCTCGTGCTTTGGCCTAGGCTGTCCTCGAATTCACAGTAATTCTACTGCCTCAGCCTCCCAAAAGCTGGAGTTATAGCCATGAATACCAGCTGGCCTGGAACTTACTATGTAGACCAGGTAATCTCACAAGATCCACCACTTTTCCTCAATGCTGGGTTAAAGTGTGCCACCACACCCAGAAAAGAATATTTTATTATTTTATTTTATTGTCTTTTTGAGACAGGACTCCCTTTAGTCCCAGCTGGCCTGGAACTCACTATTTAGACCAGGCTGGCCTTGAACTCACAGAGATTCGCATGCCTCTGCCTCCTGAGTGCTGGCATTAAAGGCATGCGCCACCACGCCTGGCAGGAATAGAATATTTTAAAACTAATTATGAAGTCAAGCAAACATTATAGTTCTGGCCAGTGCCAAGAGTGTTCACAGAGAGAATGTGATGTTCACTCTTAAATCGTCTTACCTAGAGCATCAGGTGCAAGTCAAGTCTCTTTTATTTTTTATGTGTATGAATGTACTGTCTGCATGTAGGTCTGTGCACCCGCGTCATGCAATGCCGCAGAGGTCAGAAGAGGGCGTCGAATTCCCCTGGAGCTAGAGTTCTCCTGGAACTGGAGTCACAGACGGTTCTCAGCCGCCATGTGGGTGCTGGGGATCGAACCCGGGTCCTCTGCAAGAGCAGTCGGCGCTCTTAACAGCTAGGCTATCTCTCCAGCCCCTCAAGTCAAGTTTCAACAATTCTCCTACTTACCTGGTTTGTGTCAAAATTTCCGGCTTTGAGTTCCCATCTAAATCAGAGAAAGAGAAAGCCATGATACAATCTACTAGCTCAGATCTTTTACTCCTGAAAACCAGTTGATAAATTTGAGCTAGTAAAATTTACACTTTCCTAAAACTGGGGATGTAGGTCAGAGGTAGAGCACTGCCTAACACACCTCGGTTTCTATCACCAGCACTGAAAAGGACAAAGGAAAAAAGAGAAAGAGAGGAGACAAAAAATGACTTCCCATGAAAAGATAAAGAGGAAATGAAAAACCCAGAAGCCAAAAAAAGGAGAAACAAACTAGGAAGGAAACAAAATCTTTCCCTGCTCTTGACAGTAAGGAAATAAATTTCATTTCAACCACCTAGAGAAAGCACTAGAGGAGGCAAAGCTAGGAGCAGCTTGTGTCAAATGTTCCAAATATCATTTCAGTCATCTCTAGAGACACTTAACATGTACAATATTATTGGTATAGGATGCATACGAAAGAGCCCTCCGACCTTTTGGAAAGTTTTTTTTTATTTTATGTATCTCTCCTGTTTAATAATAGTAAACTGAAAAAATGTTTTATTGTTGATTTTTTTTTTGTGTTCTGACAGGTGTACCTAGTAGAAGCTGGCCTGAAACTCGCTATGTAGACCAGGCTGGCCTTGAATCAAAGATCTGCCTACATCTACCTCCCAAGTGCTGGGATTGTAAAAAAGCTTTTTTAAAAAAAAAAGAAAGAAAGAAAGAAACCAGCACCAAATTTTCAACTATAACCTCGGGGGAAAAAAATAGAAAAAGGGGGCGGGGAGGGATGGCTCAGGGAATAAAGTGCTTGCTGTGCAAGCATGAGGAACTGAATTCAGTGTCTCAAGATCCTCAAAACCCATTAAAAGTCAGGCATGATGGCACACGCTCATAATACTAGTTGGAGAGGTGGCCAGAGACAGTAGATCCCAGGGGCTTTAGTGGTAATGGCTAACCCCAGGTTTTTCTTTGTTTTTTATTTAATTTTATTTATTTTTGTATGTGTATGAATGTACTGTCTGCATGTAGGTCTGTGCACCCATGTCGTGCAATGCCGCGGAGGTCAGATGAAGGGTGTCGGATTTCCCCTGGAACTGGTTCTCCTGGAATTGGAGTTTACAGACGGTTCTCTAGCCACCATGTGGGGCTGGGATCGAACCCGGTCCTCTGCAAGAGCAGTCGGTGCTCTTAACTGCTAGGCTATCTCTCCGCCCCTAACCCCAGGTTTAAATGAGATCTTGCCTCAAAAATACGTGTGGAGTAGCTAAGCATAGTGGCCATGCCTATGTCGTGAGCATTCCAGAGGCAGAGGCCACCTGGTTTCCTTAGCAAGCTCCAAGCCGGTAGGGCTACATAGTGAGACCCTTTGTCAAATAAATACAAAAAAATTCACACGTGTGTTGTGTGTTGTGTGTGTGTGTGTGTATACAGATAGATGAGAGAAGGCAATAGAAGACACACCTTAAAAAATGGAAAAGGGCAGGGCATGGTGGCGCATGCCTTTAATATCCAACCACTCAGGAGGCAGAGGGGGCAGATCTCTGTGAATTCAAGGCCAGCCTGGTGTACATAGGGAGCTCCAGGCCAGCTGGTACTAAAGGGAGACCGTGTCTCAAAAAGAACCAAAAAAAAAATGGAAAAGGGGTAAGCATGTAAAGCTACATTTTATTTGATAGCTTCTATATTATTTTTGCCACAAGCTTAGTTCTTTGGGTCTTTTTTGCCCCCCGGGGGGGACGAGGGCTCCTTTTTGAGACAGGATCTTCTTGTAGCTCCAGCTGCTAGCTGGTCTGGAACTTTGCTAAATAGATTAGCCTTTTAGTCACACAGATTTGCCTGCCTCTATCTCCCAAATGCTGGGATTAAACATGGGCTCTGCCACACCCAAGCCTGGCCTCTTTAATCATTTTTTAAAATTACACTTTATTACTTATTTTGGTGTGTATGTCTGTACATATTTGCCATTGCATACATGTAGAGTGAGTTCTTTCTCAGGGTTCTAAGGATTAAACTCAGGTCATCACCTGTCTTTGAAATGTTTTTTCCTGGGATTGGAGAAATGGTTCAGCAGTTAAAAGCACTGGCTGCTCTTGCAGAGGACCTGGCTTCAAATTCCAGCACCCACATGGTGGTTAACAACCATCTGTACTCCAATTCAGGGGATCCAACGTTCTTCAGATCAGCCCAGCTGGCCCAGAACTTGTAGGTAGACCAAGGCTGGCCTTGAATTCACAGAGATCCCCCTGCCTCTCTGCCCCTCAAGTGCTGGGATTAAAGGTGTGCCACCACATCCAGCCAACCTCAGGCTGGCTTGAAACTCACTATATAGGCCAGACTAGCATCAAACCCTTGATTTAGTGTTTTCTGTGGTCTACTGTATTTAAATCAGTGCTACTATTTTTTTGAGCCAGGGTCTCCCTATATAGCCCCAGCTGGCCTGGAACTTACTCTGTAGACGAGGCTGGCTTTGAACTCACAAAGATCTGCTTGCCTCTGCCTCCCAAGTGCTAGGATTAAAGGCATTAGCCACCATGTGGGCACTGGGAATGGAACCAGGGTCCTCTGCACGAGCAGTCAGCACTCTTAAACCACTGAGCCATCTCTCCAGCCCTGAGTGCTTCTTTATTTGAACAAGGATTAGTTACCAGGGGTCACACAATCAAGGAATATAACATCTGCTCCTGAAAATTCTAACTTTTTTGTTTTCTTTTTGTAGTACTAGGGATTGAACATAGGGCAATTGTGAGCTTTCTGAGTTCAAGGCCAGCTGGTCTACAGAGTGGGTTCCAGGACAGCTGGGGCTAAGGGAGACCCTGTGTCAAAAATACACACAGGTTGGCTTCGAACTTACTGTGGTAATATACACTAGGTTTGAATTCCTGTTATTCTTCTGTCTTATCCATCTGAGTGTTAGGATTATTAATGTCCGGATTTTGTTTAAAAAATTTTAGTACCTCTTTTGTTAACTTAAGTGCATTCCTGTTGACAGAATTTGAAGAACAAATATAGCAGGGCTGGGGAATTAGCTCAAGCTTGTAAAGTGCTTATATGGAAGGCCTGAATTATATGCCCAGAACCCGTGGTAGTAACAAAAATGCTGGGCATGGTGACCCATACATACAATCTTAGCACTAGGAAGGGGGACTTCCTGGCAGCCTCCCTAGCATATTTGGATTTGGAGTGTTCCAGGCCTGTGGGAGACATGGCCAAAAAAAAAAAAAAAAAAAAAAAAAGGTGCATGGTACCTACAGAATAACACCCGGGCTGGAGAGAGAGCCTAGCGGTTAAGAGCACTGACTGCTCTTGCAGAGGACCCAGGTTCGATCCCCAGCACCCACATGGCGGCTAAGAACCATCTGTAACTCCAGTTCCAAGGGAATCCAAGACCCTCTTCTGACCCCCGCGGCATTGCACAACACAGCTGCACAAACCTACATGCAGACAGTACATTCATACGCATAAAAAAAAAAAAAATTACACCCAAGGTAGAGGGAGGAGGAGGAGAAAAGGAGAAGAAAGAAGAGGAAGAGGAGAAACGGAGAAGGGGAAAAGGAGGAGGATGAGAGAAGGGAGGAGGACAAGAAAAGGAGAAGAGGAGGAGAGGAGTAAAGGAGAAAAAGAGAAGAGGAAGAGAAAGGAGAAGAGAAGGAAAAAAGGAAGAGAAAAGGTGCATAGCACCTGAAGAATTACACCCAAGGTTGTCCTCTGGCCTCCATATGCACACACAAATATGTACATACCTGTACACATATAAACATACAGTTATAGCCTATAGGGTCTTTTTCTTTGAAAGGTAGCATGCTTGATTGAGGGCAACTAATACAGCCATTTTAACGATGTCTATCACAGCAAACATTAAAACACCTTAAAATATTTTTATTCTTATGTGTATTGCCTGTATGTATGTAAGTGTACCCATGTCATGCAATACCCACAGAAGTCAGAAGAGGGCATCTGATCCATTGGATCTGGAATTATGGACAGTTGTTAGCCTTCATGTGGGTGCTGGGAATCAAACCCTGGTCCACTGCAAGTGGCTCTTAACCACTGAGCCATCTCTCCATCCCATAAAACCCCTTTTGAATTATGTCTTTTTTTTTTGTTTTGTTTTTTTGAGACAGGGTCCCCCTGTAGCCCCAGCTGTCCTGGAACTCTCTATGTAGACCAGGCTGGCCTTAAACTCACAGAGATCCGCCTGCATATGGGCCTGGATAGTGCGAGGTGGGTGTAGTGGCACACTCCTTTAATCCTAGCACTTGGGAAACAGAAGCAGGTGAATCTCTGAATTCAAGACCAGCCTGTTCTGTATAATGAGTAACATACAAATGGACAATGTTTCCATAATATAATCAGAAGGGCATGAAGAGAGAAGTACTTCCTCCTGTTTCCAGCAACATTGATGGCTTTATTACCACCCCAAGTTTTGGAGGAAAATCATAGTCTGATCTCTCTCTCTCTCTCAGTACAAGTACAAGTACAAGTAGAAAATCATGACAGTAGACATAGAGCATCTCCTTTCCCTTTGAATAGTTTAACATCTCCATAAATGGGAGCTGGAAGTGGTGGTGCATGCCTTAAAAGGTGAATATCTAGCCGGGCGTGGTGGCGCACGCCTTTAATCCTAGCACTTGGGAGGCAGAGGCAGGCGGATCTTTGTGAGTTCAAGGCCAGCCTGGTCTACAGAGTGAGTTCCAGGACAGCTGGGGCTACAGGGAGACCCTGTCTCAAAAAGACAAAAAAAAAAAAAAAAAGGTGAATATCTGTTAGTCCCAGGCCAGCCTGGTTTGGTCTACATAGGGAGCTCTGGCCCAGCTAAATTACTCTATCTCAAAAACAAATAAAATTTTGTAAATGGACTGATTAAGATGGCTCATTGGGTAAAAGTGCCTGCTATGCAAAGCTTGACAAACTGAATTTAGTCCCCAAACCTCATGATGGAAGGAGAGAACCCACTCGTGACCTCCACATGAACACACACACACACAACACACAGAGCCATACACCTCATACAATAAGTTATTTTTTCAAATTTCTGTATACAGACTACATCTTATTTTTGTGCCTTAAGTATTATAAATGATGCTTCAGTGAACATCTTTGCATGATCTTGGGCATCTGTAATCTCTGGTTATTTTTAATATATTGAAAAATATATAAAAAAAAAAAATTTTTTTTAAATTTTATTTTTTTGTATGAATGTACTATCCACATGTAGGTTTGTGCATCCATGTCGTGCAATGCCACAGAGGTCAGAAGAGGGTGTCGGATTCCCCTGGAACTGGAGTTCTCCTGGAATTGGAGTTACAGACGGTTCTCAGCTGCCATGTGGGTGCTGGGGATCGAACCTGGGTCCTCTGCAAGAGCAGTTGGCGCTTAACCACTAGGCCATCTCTTCAGCCCCTAATTTCTTTTTTTGTCTTTTTGAGACAGGGACTCCCTGTAGCTCCAGCTGTCCTGCAACTTGCTATGTAGACCAGGTTGGTCTTGAACTCACAAAGATCCACCTGCCTCTGCCTCCCAAGTGCTAGGATTAAAGGCGTGCTCCACCATGCCTTGCCATCTAAAGTTTTTTTTTTTTTTTTTTTTTTTGGTCTTTTTGAGACAGGGTCTCCCTGTAGTCCCAGCTGTCCTGGAACTCACTCTGTAGACCAGGCTGGCCTTGAACTCACAAAGATCCGCCTGCCTCTGCCTCCCAAGTGCTAGGATTAAAGGCGTGCGCCACCATGCCCGGCCCATCTAAAGTTTTTGATACATACATTGCTAAGTTGCTTATCCAAGAGGTAAGTACATAGGAATAGTCATATGCAATTACCAATTCTTACTATTTTTATTTTATAGGTAAAAGTGTGATGAAATAGAGAAAGGATGTTATCTCAGATATACTTTACTAGGAAAGAAAGTTTTTTAGAGGATGTGTGAGTGAACTTGATTATATATGTTATTGTAATTAATTGTGGCTCTTCTCGTTTTCAGGATTGAGGTAACCCGGCAGTCAGATAACANTGTGAATTTTGGTCATACATTTGGTTCCAAAAGTGACTAGGTGTTTGTAGGGTCTACTTCTGAGTTTATTGTTCTGATTTGTAAAATTGGTTCTCTTTATTACTTAGCCTGAAGAAAATTCGTGGCAGTCTGGAAACAGAGAATATCTAGCCCTTTATTCAACACGAAACAGTACACGATGGAGCTAGAGCGACTCTATCTGCAGATGTGGGAGCATTATGCAGCGGGCAACAAACCTGACCACATGATTAAGCCTGTTGAAGTCACTGAGTCAGCCTGAATAAAGACTGCGCACGGGAGAGCTTCCCCTGTACCTGAGCCTCAACCTTTTGGGGGAATGGGAACTAGATAACTATACTTTGTTCTCGTGTGTACAGTACCATGGGTAACACCTATAATGAAAATAGCACAGCCAGACTTGCTTCCTGCATGATAGGAGAGACACAAAAGATGGGAAACTGCTATTCCCCAAGGAATCTCCATAGAGCTTTGCAGCCGTTAGGTGGTGCAGAGGTCTGGAAGGTCTGGTCTTCCTTGGTCTTCCATGGTCTGCTTAATGTGGAGGGGAGATTGACCAGCCATTTTGTGATTCCGTGGATTGATCAAGTCTTCTGATTTTGTTTTTCTTTATATTTTGGGTATTGGAGCTTTTGAAATGTTTGCTTTCAGGTATTTTCACTCATGTGAAGTGATCTTGATTCTTCTGAGATGAGGTTTTAGGCTAAAATGTTGCTCTCTGGTTTAGTGTCTGAACTTGGACAGGTTAACAGGGACTTTGCTGGTGTAGTCTTTTTTATAGGTTTTATAAACCACTCGAGCCTATATCAGTCATTTTAGTGTCTGACCAAATGCTTGGAGCTGTCAGGTGCCTTGTCGATTTAGATAACGACTCAAATACATTTTTTCTAGTTTATTTCTCCCCAACTTCATTTTAAAATTCTCCTGTGACTGCTAACAAAATCAAGTATGGTTTGAGACATCCCAGAGTGTTTCTCTTAAACACACGATCTGGTGCCAAATGAAAAATTTTAGGAATGACTATTAATCATGACGGGCACAGTTGTGGTACTGTCATTGATAATAATGTAGATTTTTTTTTTGCCTAATTTTGAACTATTTCTCCAGTGTTTGAGCCCTTGACTGCCCCTTCTATGCTGCTTTCAAAAGTGATAGTGTGTGATAAGATTTTTACCTTCCTTTCTAAAGTTTGTTTTTTTTAAAGTGAGTCCTGTTCTTCCTATTTCTTTCAGCAGAAATGAAATCCCAGGTAAGTATAAGTATTCAACTATTTGATGAATAAGTTGCGGTTATCTCCACTACATTAAATAATGCTCACTGAAAAACTTAAGAGGTAAAAGCAATGAAGGACCACCTAGATAATCATGAGTAATTACTTTTCAGAATTTGTTAGGATATTATTGTTTTCTGGACATTAATAGTCCCAAAATCTGTATGGATTCAGCCTCAGTAGGTGTGAATTGATACCACTGCTTGGTTTGGAGTACAACAAATTAGACATTAGCCTTCCTGAAGCTTGAATTCTTGGTATTTAAAACTATAGGAATAAAATAAATGAATTTCAATGAAGGGATGAGGGCTTGAGGCTTAATAAAATAAGCCAAGATATGAATTTATGTTTGTATTGCTGTACTGCACCTATGCACCCGGTCAAAGATGATTTTTGTCTGTTAGTAGTGCTCTAGATTATGTCTTTCCAAAGCACTGAGGCAGTGCACCTATTCTATAGTTGCAGCTGTTGCCTGAATGTATCCTAGCTGACAAATTATTGAATAATTAAGAACTTGAATTTGTGAAAGATTCTTACTGCTAATCAAAATGGAAGCAAGGAGTCTCAGATGTAATTCTGCTTCCAAAATTATACTGCAATGAACTGTGTACCTTTTAATAATGTAAATCAAAGAGCATCAGTTCTGGGGTTTAATTTATTTTTTATTCAATTGAAATATCAGTTAAGGTTGCCAGCATGGTACAGGTAAACTCAACTAATCAAAGTGGGACTGGATAGTAGACTTCCAGTGTCCCAAATGCTGTGATGGACAGCCATTTTACATAGCACATCATTCCTCCTATAGGGATGAACTTCTTCCTGGCACGAAAAGTAGCCACTTTGGTTGAAGCTTTGCTTATTGTAACAGCCTTTTATTTCCAGGTAACCTGTCTGTGGAAGACTTAATTCTGAATAGAGTTATAGAAATTACTGGAAGCTAATTTTTTTTATTATACTCTGCTTTATTAAAAAAGTAAAGCATATGAATTGTGCTACAGAAATTAAGATGTTGTCTTGCAATCTTTAAACAATAAATGGATGATTTCCCCTTAATACGGCTTGGTGTATTTTGTGTCCTGGTATATTGAGTGTTGGACTAAATAATAGAGTGATCCACTGATGAAACCTATACTTGAAAAGCTCTGAACAGCATAACCAGGATATATTTCCTTATTTTATCTATGATAAGAATTTGGTTTTCTCAGCCAAGTCTGATGGAGGGATGGAGATGGTCTATGATCCATTAAGGAAGGTGTTTTTTTTTTCTTCTTTTTTGTTTTTTTCTAGGGGTTGAACATAGGCATTGTATGCCAGGCAACTGATCTATAGCCCCAGCCCTGTAGTTTTATTCTTTATAGAAACTAGTTTTTTTTATTGGGGTGGTGGTGGGGGGGGTTCAGTGGTTCAACTGGGCCACAAGTATGACTTCTGCTTTGGTCAGAGACATAAACTTTTGTTGTTGTTTTGAGTCATGGTTTCCCTGTAGCCCCAACTGGCCTGGAACTGGCCTGCAACAGCACCTGAGTGCTGGGATTAAAGGAGTGTGCCATCATACTGGGATGAAACATTTGTTTTTAATAACATTTCAGGGAATTTACTTCCCAACTTCTCTTGTGCTCTCGAAACCCTAATGTGGATTTGTATTTATTGAAATCTGAGTGTTATAGCTTATAATAACTATAATCCCAGTACTTGGAGGGCTGGGGCAGAAGGATCACAAGTTTAAGGCCATCCTGAGCTACCTAGTGAGCCTGTCTCAAAAAAGCAAACAAAAAAGATGGTGTGGGAAGAGAGGACTAGTCACAAGTCCTAGTGTGGGAAGAAGTCAAGTAGTCATAAATGTTTTTACTTCCACCCTCTTATTTGCTAAATGCCTACATCATTTCTCCTCTACAGTTCCCCCTGCCCTCAGTCTAAAAATGTTGCCTGCATAGTCTGAATAAATCTGGGTAACTTCTGAACTGCCTGCATTTTACTTCAGGGTATTTTTGGGGGGGGGGGTTTGAGACAGGGTCTCCCTCTATCCCCACCTGGCCTGGAACTCACTATGTAGACCAGCTTGGCTTTGAACTCAGAGATTCACCTGCTTCTCCCAAGTTGTGAGATTAAAGGCATGCACCACCACGCCGGGCTTTGAATGCCAGGTCCTCCTGCTTCCACTTCCTATGTTCTGAAATGACAAACATGAACTACTATGTCCTGTTTTGGGGGTTTTCTTGAGCTGTCTCACTACATTGCCAGAGCTGACTTTTCCTTGTGTCTCAGCTTCCCGAGTGCTGGAATTACAAGTATGTGCCACCATACTTGGCTAAACTGCAACTGCCTATTTTAAGATTTAATTTGAATCCAGAGAGAGAGAGTCTTTTTGAGAGAGGGTTTCCCTGTAACCCCAGCTGTCCTGGAACTCACTGTGTAGGTTCAAGGCTGGCCTTGAACTCGTAGAAATCTGCCTGCCTCTGCCTCCCAAGTGCTGGGATTAAAGGCGGATGTCACCATACTTGGCTGGAATCCTAACTTTAATTTGATATATATTATATATATATTCGAAATATATATACACATATATACACACATATATATATGTGTGTGTATATATAAATTGCTTTGGCTTTGAACGTACCCCCAGCCCTTTCAAGTGCTGGGATTATGGGTATACACACCACTACGCTTGGCTCAAATTTCCTTGATCTACTGATTAGGTTCTTATCCCATGCCACTAACCCACACAATAAAATAATCTTTATTTTTTTGTGGAGGAGTCTTAGATGATTGCAAGTTTCTTGTAGAGATCGTATTATCTAGTACCCTATAAACTAGCTTGTGGTATGTAAGCACTTGGGTGGAGGTTTTGGAACTAGTACTATTAGCCATGTGATCTCTAAAATGAGAGCAATAGCATTGCATTTTAAAATTTATTTTTGTTTATTTAATTTTAAATTTTTACTTTTTAATATGTGTATGAGTGTACTGTCTTCATGTAGGTTTCTGCACCCGTGTTGCGATGCTGCAAAGGTCAGAAGAGGGTGTCAGATTCCCCTGGAACTGGAGTTAGACAGTTCTTAGCTGCCATGTGGGTGCTGGGGATCGAACCCAGGTCCTCTGCAAGAGCAGTCAGTGCTCTTAACCACTAGGCCATCTCTCCAGCCCTAGAATTCACTCTTGTAGACCAGGGTGGCCTCGATCACACAGAGATTCACCTGCCTCTCCCTCCTGAGTGCTAGGATTAAAGGCATGTGCCACCATGTTGAACTTTGCATTTGTATTAAAAATGTGTGTGTGTGTGTGTGTGTGTGTGTGTGTGTGTGTGTGTGTGTTTTCCATCCTGGAACTCACTCTGTAGACCAGGCTGGCCTTGAACTCACAAAGATCCACCTGCCTCTGCCTCTCAAGTGCTAGGATTAAAGGCGTGCACCACCACGCCCGGCTATTTCCACTTTCTTATTGTATGGTTTATGATGCATGCATGTGTGTGCACGTGTCTGTTGTTCTCCACCCTAGTTTTAGCTTGAAGTTCTGATAGCCTGTCTCACTATGCCCAAGTTATGTTCCTGCCCCTCTCCTGGCAGTGAGATTGAAGAGGCTCCTGTGCTGGGGATTTCTGTTCGTTCACTTGAGAATCATTTCAACTTGTAACACTGAATTTTTAGTTGTTCAGAGACAGACTCTCTCCCTTTGTTGTCCAGGCAGGCTCTTGGGCATAAGCAAGCTTCTTGCTCCAGCCTCCCATGCTTAAGCCATCCTCCTACCTCAGCTTCCCAAGTAGCTGGGAGTAGCTGGGGCTGCAGAAGCCTGGCTCAGATACTTTTTAAGAATGTCATGAGGATTAAGCCCACAGAACATCTGGAGCACTGCCTAATATGGAACCAGTGAGCACAGGGATGTTTTATTTGTATTGTAGGTGTCTGCCAGAGAGGGGCACAGTAAAGAAAGCATTTGCTGCTGCTTTTTCTTGGTGTGTTTGGATCGAGCCCCAAATAACTTAACTTTTTTATTTTATTTTATTTTTTATGTGTATGAATGTATAGTCCGCATGTAGGTTTGTGCACCCATGTCGTGCAATGCCGCGGAGGTCAGAAGAGGGTGTCGGATTCCCCTGGAACTGGAGTTCTCCTGGAATTGGGGTTACAGACAGTTCTCAGCCGCCATGTGGGTGCTGGGGATCGAACCCTGGTCCTCTGCAAGAGCGGTCAGCACTCAACTGCTAGGCCATCTCTCCAGCCCCGAAGTAACTTTTTTTTAAAGAATCTTTTTAACTTTATTTTTTAACTTTATTTTTTAAATTTATTTTATGCCTATGAGTATACTGTCTGCATGTAGGTAGGTGCACCCGTTTTGTGTAGTGCATGCAGAGGTCAGAAGAGGGCATTGGATTCCCCTGGAACTGGAGTTAAAGACAGTTCTTAGCTGCCATGTGGATGCTGGAAATCGAACCTGGGTCCTCTGCAAGAGCAGTCTGTGCTCTTAACTGCTGACCCATCTCTCCAGCCCCCAAGTAACTACTTTTATCTCCAGAGTCTGATAATTCTGGACCAGAACAGTATAGCTTAGAGTGTTGCTCACTTTTCTTTGGAGCACTACATGACCCTCCTTTACTAGCTCTGAGTAATATAAAGGCTAGGCAGATAAACTTTTTAAAAAATTTTTATTTATTTTTGTATGTGTATGAATGTACTGTCTGCATGTAGGTTTGTGCACCCATGTCGTGCCATGCCGTGGAGGTCAGAAAAGGGTGTCGGATTCCCCTGGAACTGGCGTTCTCCCGGAATTGGAGTTACAGACGGTTCTCAGCCGCCATGTGGGTGCTGGGGATTGAACCCGTGTCCTCTGTAAGAGCGGTTGGCGCTCTTAACCACTAGGCTATCTCTCCAGCCCCAAGGCAGATAAACTTTTAAAAGGTTTGGGCAATTCATTTTTTAAACTTATTTATTTTTATGTGTATGAATGTCCTGTCTGCATGTAGGTCTGTGCACCCATGTTGTGCAGTGCCGCAGAGGTCAGAAGAGGGTGTTGGATTCCCCTGGAACTGGAGCTAAAGACGGCTGAGCTGCCACGTGGGTCCTCTGTAAGAGCAGTCGGCACTCTTTTTTAAAAAAATATTTTTATTTATTTTTGTATGTGTATGAATGTACTGTCTGCATGTAGGTCTGTGCACCCATGTCGTGCAATGCCGCGGAGGTCAGATGAAGGGTCTCGGATTCCCCTGGAACTGGAGTTCTCCTGGAATTGGAGTTACAGACGGTTCTTAGCCACCATGTGGATGCTGAGGATCGAACCCAGGTCCTCTGCAAGAGCAGTCGGTGCTCTTAACTGCTAGGCTATCTCTCCAGCCCCTAACCCCAGGTTTAATGAGATCTTGCCTCAAAAATACGGTGGAGTAGCTAAGCATAGTGGCCAATGCCTATAGTCGTAGCATTCCAGAGGCAGAGGCCAGCCTGGTTTCCTTAGCAAGCTCCAAGCCAGGTAGGGCTACATAGTGAGACCCTTTGTCAAATAAATACAAAAAAATTCACACGTGTGTGTGTGTGTGTGTGTGTGTGTGTGTGTGTACAGATAGATGAGAGAAGGCAATAGAAGACACACCTTAAAAAATGGAAAAGGGCAGGGCATGGTGGCGCATGCCTTTAATCCAACCACTCAGGAGGCAGAGGGAGGCAGATCTCTGTGAATTCAAGGCCAGCCTGGTCTACATAGGGAGCTCCAGGCCAGCTGGTACTAAAGGGAGACCCTGTCTCAAAAAGACCAAAAAAAAAATGGAAAAGGGGTAAGCATGTAAAGCTACATTTTATTTGATATGCTTCTATATTATTTTTGCCACAAGCCATAGTTCTTTGGTCTTTTTTGCCCCCCGGGGGGGACGAGGGGCTCCTTTTTGAGACAGGATCTTCTTGTAGCTCCAGCTGCTAGCTGGTCTGGAACTTGCTAAATAGATTAGCCTTTTAGTCACACAGATTTGCCTGCCTCTATCTCCCAAATGCTGGGATTAAACATGGGCTCTGCCACACCCAAGCCTGGCTCTCTTAATCATTTTTAAATTACACTTTTATTACTTATTTTGGTGTGTATGTCTGTACATATTTGCCATTGCATACATGTAGAGTGAGTTCTTTCTCAGGGTTCTAAGGATTAAACTCAGGTCATCACCTGTCTTTGAAATGTTTTTTCCTGGGATTGGAGAAATGGTTCAGCAGTTAAAAGCACTGGCTGCTCTTGCAGAGGACCTGGCTTCAAATTCCAGCACCCACATGGTGGTTAACAACCATCTGTAACTCCAATTCAAGGGGATCCAACGTTCTCTCAGCCCCAGCTGGCCCAGAACTTGCTAGGTAGACCAGGCTGGCCTTGAATTCACAGAGATCCCCCTGCCTCTGCCCCTCAAGTGCTGGGATTAAAGGTGTGCCACCACATCCAGCCAACTCAGGCTGGCTTGAAACTCACTATATAGGCCAGACTAGCATCAAACCCTTGATTTAGTGTTTTCTGTGGTCTACTGTATTTAAATCAGTGCTACTATTTTTTTGAGCCAGGGTCTCCCTATATAGCCCCAGCTGGCCTGGAACTTACTCTGTAGACGAGGCTGGCTTTGAACTCACAAAGATCTGCTTGCCTCTGCCTCCCAAGTGCTAGGATTAAAGGCATTAGCCACCATGTGGGCGCTGGGAATGGAACCAGGGTCCTCTGCAAGAGCAGTCAGCACTCTTAAACCACTGAGCCATCTCTCCAGCCCTGAGTGCTTCTTTATTTGAACAAGGATTAGTTACCAGGGGTCACACAATCAAGGAATATAACATCTGCTCCTGAAAATTCTAACTTTTTTGTTTTCTTTTTGTAGTACTAGGGATTGAACATAGGGCAATTGTGAGCTTTCTGAGTTCAAGGCCAGCCTGGTCTACAGAGTGGGTTCCAGGACAGCTGGGGCTACAGGGAGACCCTGTGTCAAAAATACACACACACACACACACACACACAGAGAGAGAGAGAGAGAGAGAGAGAGAGAGAGAGAGAGAGAGCCTGGACTACATATAGTAAATTCTAGGCCAGCTTGGGCTATAGAGCAAGACGTTGTCTCAGAGGAGAAACATTTTTAATCAGGTTACTGCAGATGCCAAATAAAATATATATTTAAAAATTGTTTTACCAAGAGGGTTAAGGTTAAACTAATTAAAAACAGAACTTTTAAAACCTTACCAATCCTCATCCACAGGGGGCTTTTCTCCCTTGGGCTTTTCTTCCTTGGGCTGTTCTTCCTTGGGCACTTCTTCCTTGGGCATTTCTTCCTTAGGCATTTCTTCCTTAGGTTTTTCTTCCTTAGGCTTTTCTTTCTTAGGCCTTCCTACCCTAGCTTTTCCTTTCCTAGGCATTTCTTCCCTAGGGTTTCCTTCGGAGTGGTTCAGGTCTGTATCAAGACAAAGATACTGTTAAAAACAGAATTCAGAACCCAGAAGACATTTCCAAAACCTCCCTTTATCTTTGGTTAGCAACTTGACCTTAATTTTGTTTTTTCTTGGAATCTAATTTTATTATATCCTCCAGCTCTCCAGCAGATACTTAAGATGAACACCTCAGTATGGGTAGTGCTCATTTGTTTAAATCATAAACTTTAACATTGTGAAATAGGAAGTATTTTAAATTTCTTTTGCTAAATGAAAAATATAGACACTGGGTTCAGTAGCCAGCCCTTGTAGCCTTAGACTCTAAGGAAATCTTGAACCAGGAGTTGGATAACCTAGTGAGACACTGCTTTAAAAACAAAACAAGTCGGGTATGGTGGCGCACGCCTTTAATCGTAGCACTTGGGAGGCAGAGGCAGGAGGATCTTTCTGAGTTCAAGGCCAGCCTGGTCTACAGAGTGAGTTCCAGGATAGCTGGGGCTACAGAGAAACCCTGTCTCGAAAAGACCAAAAAAAAAAGAAAAAAGAAAAAAACATGCTGGGCATGGTGGCACACGCCTTTAATCCTAGCACTTGGGAGGCAGAGGTAGGCGGATCTCTGTGAGTTCAAAGCCAGCCTGGTCTACAGAGTAAGCTCCAGGCCAGCTGGGACTAAAGGGAGACCCAGTCTCAAAAATGCAAAAAAACAAAAACAAACAAACAAACAAACAAACAAAAAAAAACCTGGTGCCGGGCCATTGGGGGAGAGGGTAGATTCAGAGCATAAAGGCACTTGTAGTATAAGCCTGATGACCTGAGATCAATCTCCAGAGTACATTTAAAGGTAGGAGAGAACCAACTCTAGAGTTGTCTTCTAACCTCCATACCCACATCAGTGCCATGAGCACATTCTCACATCACACACACACACACACACACACACACACACACACACACACACGCAATAAATTTGGGGAGATGCCAGGCATGGTGGCACAAACCTTTAGTCCCAGCACTCGAGCACTCGGGTGGTAGAAGCAGGTGGATCTCTGAGTTCAAGGCCAGCCTGGTCTAAATAACAAGCTCCAGGCCAGCTGGGACTATAGAAAGACCCTGTCTCAAAATGACCAAAAATTAATTTAGGGGAGAAAGAAAGGCTGGGCTGTGTATACAGTTAATTACAGCACTTGAGAGACTGAGAAGGGAGGTTTAGGTGGAAGCTGCCAAGTTCCAGGTCAGCCTGAACTACATTTCCAGACCCTGTCTAAAAAAATAACCTAAAGAAGGGGGAAAAAAGGAGCAGAGTAGGGGCAGGGGGCGCAAGAAAAGGGAAGAACATGAAATTCAAGGCTGGTTTAAACCATGTATCAAGTTGCAGGCCAGACTGAGAAAACAAAACAGGTTTGTTTGTTTTTTTAACAAACAAATAAATAAATAGCCAAGTGCTATGGTACCTGCCTATAATTCCAGCACCCAGGAGGCTGAGGCAGGAGGATGGCAAGCTATTGGCCAGCTTGAATAGCACATTTCCAGACCCTGTCTCCAAACAAAATGGTGGGGATGGAGGGAGTAAAAATTTGCTACCAGGTGCAGGAGTATACACATCCAACAGCAACAGTTGGAAGGCTAAGGAAAGCAGATAGCTGAATGCTCAAGGCCAGCCTGAGCTACAAAGGATACTCTGTATAGAAAGAAAACATACACACACACACACACACACACACACACACACACACACACACACACACACACACACAACAACAGCTGCAGGGAGGAGGGAAAAAAACTGGAAAAAACCAGGAAACAAAGAAAAGCTGGGTGCACACCTATAATCCCAGCATCAAAAACGCTGAGAGGATGGTGAGTTCCAGATCAAACTGAGCTGTTTGCAGACAGTGCCTCAAAATAATCAAGAGAAAAGAGAGGCCTGCATGTAGTGACAAAGAAAATAAGATAAACTAAGAAAAACTGAAACCAAGTGCCTATAATTCCATCACTTACGAGGTTGAGGCAGGAGAAAGTCAAGCTATAGGCTAGTTTGAATATCACATTTCCAGACCCTGTCTCAAAACAACAAGAAGTACAAGGGAAAAGCCAGGTATGGTGGTACGTGCCTAGAAATCCAGTCCTCGGAGACTCAGACAGGACAATTGTGAGTTTAAAGCCTACACAAAAAAAGAGGGGGGGAAAAAAAGCCTTCGATTTTGCCCCACCAAAGCATTTTGACAATCATTTTAGCCTAGAGTTTGTTTTTACCCCTAGTCTTCCCCAAAACTGCTCTCACTCCTTCACACCAGCCACGGTCCCACCTCACATCAGCCCACTCCTGACAGCAGCTCGAAGACTTCTGACTGCAGGACCCCTCATTAGCGCACCTCCAGGCCTCTCCAGCCCCGCTCCACCCCACGACTGCCCTACCCCAGCTTCCCATTGATGTACCAGCTTTAGGCCACGCCCTCCTTCAACCTCAAATCCGACCAATCCGATATTATCACATCACCCACTTACTCTATCTCAGTACCCTGGAGCTTTCTAGAAAGTTAGTGGCCTGCTATTCCCACCTCTGGCAGTTTGTACCAATAAGGTTTCAAACCCTCTGCCCTTCCTCCACTCCACTTGCTGTGAGCACCTTCCCTGTTGCTGTCTCTTATGGCTAGCTTCCTTGTTGTTAGGCTTCCCTGTGTCCTTATTTCTTTTCCCGCCCAGCACTCCACACTACACTTTCCCCCCAGTCTTTCCAACTGCTTCCCACCCCCAACCTCTCCCCCCATGTGCACCGACCAGTCTCCCCAGCTTTCCAACCCCTGAGACTCTCTGGGACTGTCCTGGATACACCCAGGCACGCTCACAGCCTCAGTGCAGCTGGCTGTCATTTTCCTATCTTTTAGCAGCAATGAATATAGATACCACCATCCTCCCAAACCCCAAGAGTTTTAACACCCCAAACCGCCAACCTACTACCTCAAAACCCCCAGCCGCCATCCTACATCACGACCCCCCACAGCCACCATCCTCCTACATCATGAGTACCCCCCAACTTCCATCCTCCCACCTCAGAACCCCCAGTGGCCATCCTCCTACCTCAAGACCCCCAGCCACCAGCCACCTACCTAACAAAGGCGCTGCTGCCAACCTCCTACCTCAGGACCCAGCCACCATTCTGGCACCTCACGACTCCCAGCCGCAGTCTTCCTACGTCAGGACCCCCAGGCGCGTCCTCCTACCTCAAGATCCCTGGGGGCCATCCTCACACCTCCCGACCTCCAGCAGCCTTACTCCCACATCACAAAGGCACAGCCATCAGCCTCCTACCTCTCGCCTACATCTGACGTCCTCCGCACTGACGCCTACCCCCCAATCATCCCATGGGACGTCACCGAGCGGCGATCTCCGCACCTAACTCCCCCTAGCGGGCATCTGCCCACCTCACGCGCACCCAGCAGCCAACTTCCCGCCTCATGACGCCCCATGCCACGGTCATTCAACATGACCACCCGCCAGGTGCCATACTGCCACCTCACGCTCCTGAGCTGCCATCTTCCCAACTCACTTCGCCCAGCTGCCATCCTACAGCGTCGTGAGGCCCCACACCTCCATCATCCCATGTCACCACCCCCAGCCGCCATACTGCCACCTCAGGCTCCCTACCGCCATCTGTCCACCTCAATATGCCCAGCTCCCATCCTCCCGCCTTGTGACGCCCCAAGCGCCATCTTCATATCTGGAGACCTTGAACTACCAACCCACTTCAGGAACAGTTTCAGACAACTCAGCCGCCATCCTCCTACCTCAGGACCCTCAGGCGCCGTCCTCCTATGTCAGGACCCCCAGGCGCCGGCCTCCTACCTGAGGACCCCCAGACTCCGGCCTCCTTCCTCAGGACCCCCAGGCCCCGGCCTCCTTCCTCAGGACCCCGAGGCGCCGGCCTCCTTCCTCAGGACGCCCAGGCGCCGGCCTCTTTCCTGAGGACCCCCAGCTGCCGTCCTCCTACGTCAGGACCCCCAGGCGCCGTCCTCCTACGTCAGGACCCCCAGGCGCCGTCCTCCTACCTCAGGATCCCTCGGGGCCATCCTCACACCTCCCGACCTCCAGCAGCCGTACTCCCAACTCACAAAGGCGCAGCCATCAGCCTCCTACCTCTCGCCTACAGCTGACGTCCTCCGCACTGACGCCTACCCCCCAATCATCCCACGGGACGTCACCTAGCGGCGATCTCCGCACCTAACTCCCCCTAGAGGGCATCCGCCCACCTCACGCGCACCCAGCAGCCAACTTCCCGCCTCATGACGCCCCATGCCGCGGTCATTCAACATGACCATCCGCCAGGCGTCATACCGCCACCTCACGCTCCTGAGCCGCCATCTTCCCACCTCACTTCGCCCAGCTGCCATCCTACAGCGTCGTGAGGCCCCACACCTCCATCATCCCATGTCACCACCCCCCAGACGCCATACTGCCACCTCAGGCTCCCTACCGCCATCTGTCCACCTCAATATGCCCAGCTCCCATCCTCCCGCCTTGTGACGCCCCAAGCGACATCTTCATATCTGGAGACCTTGAACTACCAACCCACTTCAGGAACAGTTTCAGACAAGTCAGCCGCCATCCTCCTACCTCAGGACCCTCAGGCGCCGTCCTCCTATGTCAGGACCCCCAGGCGCCGGCCTCCTTCCTCAGGACCCCCAGGCGCCGGCCTCCTTCCTCAGGACCCCCAGGCGCCGGCCTCCTTCCTCAGGACCCCAGCCGCCGGCCTCCTACGTCAGGACCCCCAGGCGCCGTCCTCCTACGTCAGGACGCCCAGGCGCCGTCGTCCTACCTCAGGATCCCTCGGGGCCATCGTCACACCTCCCGACCTCCAGCAAACGTACTCCCACCTCACAAAGGCGCAGCCATCAGCCTCCTACCTCTCGCCTACAGCTGACGTCCGCCGCACTGACGCCTACCACCCAATCATCCCACGGGACGTCACCTAGCGGCGATCTCCGCACCTAACTCCCCCTAGCGGGCATCCGCCAACCTCACCCGCACCCAGCAGCCAACTTCCCGCCTCATGACGCCCCATGCCGCGGTCATTCAACATGACCATCTGCCAGGCGAAATACTGCCACCTCACGCTCCTGAGCCGCCATCTTCCCACCTCACTTCGCCCAGCTGCCATCCTACAGCGTCGTGAGGCCCCACGACTCCATCATCCCAAGTCACCACCCCCCCAGCCGCCATACTGCCACCTCAGGCTCCCTACCACCATCTGTCCACCTCAATATGCCCAGCTCCCATCCTCCCGCCTTGTGACGCCCCAAGCGTCATATTCATATCTGGAGACCTTGAACTACCAACCCACTTCAGGAACAGTTTCAGACAACTCAGCCGCCATCCTCCTACCTCAGGACCCTCTGGCGCCGTCCTCCTATGTCAGGACCCCCAGGCGCCCGTCTCCTACCTGAGGACCCCCAGACTCTGGCCTCCTTCGTCAGGACCCCCAAGCGCCGGCCTCCGTCCTCCTACGCAAGGACCCCCAGGCGCCGTCCTCCTACGTCAGGACCCCCAGGCGCCGTCCTCCTACCTCAGGATCCCTGGGGGCCATCCTCACACCTCCCAACCTCCAGCAGCCGTACTCCCACCTTACAAAGGCGCAGCCATCAGCCTCCTACCTCTCGCCTACAGCTGACGTCCTCCGCACTGACGCCTACCCCCCAATCATCCCACGGGACGTCACCTAGCGGCGATCTCCGCACCTAACTCCCCCTAGAGGGCATCCGCCCACCTCACGCGCACCCAGCAGCCAACTTCCCGCCTCATGACGCCCCATGTCGCGGTCATTCAACATGACCATCCGCCAGGCGTCATACCGCCACCTCACGCTCCTGAGCCGCCATCTTCCCACCTCACTTCGCCCAGCTGCCATCCTACAGCGTCGTGAGGCCCCACACCTCCATCATAACATGTCACCACCCCCCAGACGCCATACTGCCACCTCAGGCTCCCTACCGCCATCTGTCCACCTCAATATGCCCAGCTCCCTTCCTCCCGCCTTGTGACGCCCCAAGCGACATCTTCATATCTGGAGACCTTGAACTACCAACCCACTTCAGGAACAGTTTCAGACAACTCAGCCACCATCCTCCTACCTCAGGACCCTCAGGCGCCGTCCTCCTATGTCAGGACCCCCAGGCGCCGGCCTCCTACCTGAGGACCCCCAGACTCCGGCCTCCTTCCTCAGGACCCCCAGGCCCCGGCCTCCTTCCTCAGGACCCCGAGGCGCCGGCCTCCTTCCTCAGGACGCCCAGGCGCCGGCCTCTTTCCTGAGGACCCCCAGCTGCCGTCCTCCTACGTCAGGACCCCCAGGCGCCGTCCTCCTACGTCAGGACCCCCAGGCGCCGTCCTCCTACCTCAGGATCCCTCGGGGCCATCCTCACACCTCCCGACCTCCAGCAGCCGTACTCCCAACTCACAAAGGCGCAGCCATCAGCCTCCTACCTCTCGCCTACAGCTGACGTCCTCCGCACTGACGCCTACCCCCCAATCATCCCACGGGACGTAACCTAGCGGCGATCTCCGCACCTAACTTCCCCTAGAGGGCATCCGCCCACCTCACGCGCACCCAGCAGCCAACTTCCGGCCTCATGACGCCCCATGCCGCGGTCCTTCAACATGACCACCCGCCAGGCGTCATATCGCCACCTCATGCTCCTGAGCCGCCATCTTCCCACCTCACTTCGCCCAGCTGCCATCCTACAGCGTCGTGAGGCCCCACGCCTCCATCATAACATGTCACCACCCCCCAGCCGCCATACTGCCACCTCAGGCTCCCTAGCTGCCATCTGTCCACCTCAATATGCCCAGCTCCCATCCTCCCGCCTTGTGACGCCTCTAGCGCCATCTTTATATCTGGAGACCTTGAACTACCAACCCACTTCAGGAACAGTTTCAGGCAACTCAGCCGCCATCCTCCTACCTCAGGACCCTCAGGCGCCGTTCTCCTATGTCAGGACCCCCAGGCGCCGGCCTCCTACCTGAGGACCCCCAGGCGCCGGCCTCCTTCCTCAGGACCCCCAGTCGCCGTCCTCCTACGTCAGGACCCCCAGGCGCCTTCTTCCCACCTCAGGCCACCCAGCTGCAATCCTCCTAGCTCAGCCCCCCCAGGCTATGTCCTCACAACTCCTGGCCTCCAGCAGCCGTACTCCCACCTCACAAAGGCGCAGCCATCAGCCTCCTACCTCTTGCCTACAGCTGACGTCCTCTGCACTGACGCCTACCCCCCAATCATCCCATGCGACGTCACCTAGCGGCGATCTCCGCACCTAACTCCCCCTAGCGGGCATCCGCCCACCTCACGCGCACCCAGCAGCCAACTTCCCGCCTCATGACGCCCCATGCCGCAGTCATCCAACATGACCACCCGCCAGGCGCCATACTGCCACCTCACGCTCCTGAGCCACCATCTTCCCACCTCACTTCGCCCAGCTGCCATCCTACAGCGTCGTGAGGCCCCACGCCTCCATCATCCCACGTCATCCCCCCCCCCAGCCGCCATACTGCCACCTCAGGCTCCCTACCGCCATCTGTCCACCTCACTACGCCCAGCTGCCATCCTCCCGGCTCCTGACGCCCCAAGCGCTATCTTCATATCTGGAGACCTTGAACTACCAACCCACTTCAGGCACAGTTTCAGACAACTCAGCCGCCATCCTCCTACCTCAGGACCCTCAGGTGCCGTCCTCCTATGTCAGGACCCCCAGGCGCCGGCCTCCTACCTGAGGACCCCCAGGCGCCGGCCTCCTTCCTCAGGACCCCCAGCCGCTGTCTTCCTACATCAGTACCCACAGGCGCCGTCCTCCTACCTCAGGATCCCTTGGGGCCATCCTCACACCTCCCGACCTCCAGCAGCCCTACTCCCACCTCACAAAGGCGCAGCCATCAGCCTCCTACCTCTCGCCTACAGTTGACGTCCTCCGCACTGACGCCTACCCCCCAATCATCCCACAGGACCTCACCTAGCAGCGATCTCCGCACCTAACTCCCCCTAGAGGGCATCCGCCCACCTCACGTGCACCCAGCAGCCAACTTGCCGCCTCATGACGCCCCATGCCGCGGTCATTCAACATGACGACCCGCCAGGCGCCATACTGCCACCTCACGCTCCTGAGCCACCATCTTCCCACCTCACTTCGCCCAGCTGCCATCCTACAGCGTCGTGAGGCCCCACGCCTCCATCATCCATGTCACCACCCCCCAGACGCCATACTGCCACCTCAGGCTCCCTACCGCCATCTGTCCACCTCAATATGCCCAGCTCCCTTCCTCCCGCCTTGTGACGCCCCAAGCGACATCTTCATATCTGGAGACCTTGAACTACCAACCCACTTCAGGAACAGTTTCAGACAACTCAGCCGCCATCCTCCTACCTCAGGACCCTCAGGCGCCGTCCTCCTATGTCAGGACCCCCAGGCGCCGGCCTCCTACCTGAGGACCCCCAGGCGCCGGCCTCCTTCCTCAGGACCCCCAGGCGCCAGCCTCCTTCCTCAGGACCCCCAGCCGCCATCCTCCTACGTCAGGACCCCCAGGCGCCGTCTTCCCACCTCAAGACCCCCAGCTGCAATCCTCCCAGCTCAGGCCCCCCAGGCTCCGTCCTCGCACCTCCCGACCTCCAGCAGCCGTACTCCCACCTCACAAAGGCGCAGCCATCAGCCTCCTACCTCTCGCCTACAGCTGACGTCCTCCGCACTGACGCCTACCCCCCAATCATCCCATGCGACGTCACCTAGCGGCGATCTCCGCACCTAACTCCCCCTAGCGGACCTCTGCCCACCTCATGCGCACCCAGCCGCCATCCTCTGGCCTCATGATGACCCACGCCTCCATCATCCCTCGTCACCAACCCCCAGCAGCCATACTGCCATCTCAGGCTCCCTGGCCGCCATCTGCCCACCTTACTACACTCAGGTGTCATCCTCCCGCCTCGTGATGTCCCAAGCGCCATCTTCATATCTCGAGACCTCGAACTACAAACCCACTTCAGGAAGAGTTTCAGACAACTCAGCCACTGTCCTCCCACCTCAGGAACCCCAGGCGCTGTCCTCCCACCTCAGGACCCCCAGGCGCTGTCCTCCCATCTAAGGACCCCCAGGTGCTATCCTCCCACCTCACTATGCCCAACCTCCTATCTCACAAAACCCAGCCGCCATCTTCATACCTCACAAGGTATCCGGTTCTGTGGATTTGCAGTCCTCCCACCGCTCCAAGTGTCCCCCTCACGAAGTGTCCGGGTCACCTGAGCCGGCGTCCTCCCACCACCAGAGTGTCTGCCTCACTCACCAGTGTCTGGGTCACCCGAGCCGCTGTCCTCCCAGCACTGGAGTGTCTGCCTCACCAAGTGTCTGCGTTACTGGAGCCGCCGTCCTCCCAGCACCCCAACTGTCCCAGAGAGATACCTGAAACCAGTCTTGCCCTGTTTTCACTATGCCACCCATCCACTCTGACACCCCAAAACCACCCAAACCATCATCCTCCCCCTCCGCCACCCTCCCCCTGCACATCCCCACCTCACGCCTCTCCCTGGAATTTCTACCTTATTTGCCTCGTATCATAATACATTTTTAAAGGCTTTGGAGGGGGCCTGGGGAAATTGTTCAGTGGTTAGAACACTGACTGCTCTTGCAGGGGACCCACTACTCCCAGTACCCACATGGCAGCCAACAACTATCTGCAACTCCAGTTCGTAATAGAAAAAAATATCCTCTGAATCTTAAAGTTTCCAACTTCATACCAGAGTGCAAGGTACATGGTAGCAGTGCTTTCAATTAAATACACCCGACTAGGATGAAACTTCAGTGCTCACCATAGCCCACAAGGCGGGGACCTACTTTTGTGCTCTCAGCTACCTCTCACTCCTGAACATTTGGGAGCCCCAGGCACACTGCCTATAATAGGGCAGGACCCAAGCAAGATGGCACCTGATTTTTTTTTTTTTTGTCTTTTCGAGACACGGTCTCCCTATAGTCCTAGCTGGCCTGGAACTTGCTCTGTAGTCCAGACTAGCCCTGAACTCAGAGATCCACCTGCCTCTGTTGGGATTAAAGGCATGCACCATCACACCCAGAAACCCTACGTAATATTCACCTTCCTGTCACCACCTATCCTACATCAAAAACTTAATAGGGATTTTTTATCTATTAGTTTTTTCAACCCAACAGGTTCTGATGTGAGGCTTTCACTTGTATTCCACCTTGTATGCAGTGTGCAACTCTGCCATTTCAATACAGATGTGCCCAATTCTGTGGATATTGGTTCCTAACAATGCCCCCCTTTTTTTTGAGAGGGGTGGTTGATGCTTGAGATCCAGCATCTGTCGGAGTTACCGACAGGGTGACCTTGTGCACTGAGACCAGTGCCAGATCCTGAGAGGGTTACCTAGTACAATGAGCAAGTGGGGAGGTACCGAAAGTGTGACGCATTGCACTGAGGAATTTGGGAGATCCCGACAGGGTGACCTAGTGCACTGAGCAAGTGGGGAGATTCCGACAGTGTGACCCAGTGCACTGAGTATGTGGGGAGATCCCCACATGGTGACACAGTGCACTGAGCAAGTGGGTAGATCCCGACAGGGTAACCCAGTGCACAGAGCAAGTGGGGTGATCCGGACAGGGTGACCCCATGCACTGAGCAAGAGGGGAGATCCCTACAGGGTGACGCAGTGCACTGAGAAAGAGGGGAGATACATACAGCGTGACGCAGTGCACTGAGCAAGAAGGGAGATCCCTACAGGGTGAACCAGAGCACTGAGCAAGTGGGGAGATCCCCACAGGGTGACGCATTGCACTGAGCTAGTGGGGAGATACTGACAGGGTGACCTTGTGCACTGAGACCAGTGAGAGATTCTGAAAGGATTACCTAGTGCAATGAGCAAGTGGGGAGATCCGGACAGGGTGATGTAGTGCACTGAGGAAGTCGGGAGATCCCGACAGGGTGACCTAGTGCACTGAGCAAGTGGGGAGATTCCGAGAGTGTGACCCAGTGCACTGAGTAAGTGGGGAGATCCCCACAGGGTGACCCAGTGCACTGAGCAAGTGGGGAGTTCCCGACAGGGTGACCCAGTGCACTGAGCAAGTGGGACAATCCTGACAGGGTGATCCAGTGCACTGATCAAGTGGGGAGATTGCTAAAGGGTGACCCAATGCACTGAGCAAGTGGGGAGATCCCGAAAGGGTGACCCAGTGCACTAGGATAAGTGGGGAGATCCTGACAGGGTGACACAGAGAACTGAACAAGTGGGGAGATCCAGACAGGGTGACCCAATGCACTGATCAAGTCGGGAGATCCCGACAGGGTGATTCAGTGCACTGAGCAAGTGAAGAGATGGCGACAGGGTGACCCATTGCACTGAGAAGAGTGTGGAGATCCCGACAGGCTGACGGAGTGCACTGACCAAGTGGGGAGATCCCGACAGGGTGACCCAGTGCACTGAGCAAGTGGGGAGATCCCTACAGGGTGACCCAGTGCACTGAGGAAGTGGGGAGATCCCTACATGGTGACCCAGTGCACTCAGCAAGAGGAGAGATACCAACAGGGTGACCCAGTGCACTGAGACGATTGGGGAGATGCCGAGAGGGTGACCCAGTGCACGAAGTAAGGGGGTAGAACACGACAGGGTGACCCAGTGAACTGAGCAAGAGGGGAGATACCAACAGGGTGACCCAGTGCACTGAGACGATTGGGGAGATGCCAAGAGGGTGACCCAGTGCACTAAGTAAGTGGGTAGAACACGACAGGGTGACCCAGTGAACTGAGCAGGTGGGGAGATACCTACAGGGCGACCCAGTGCACTGAGCAAGTCGGGAGATCCCAACAGGTTGAGCCAGGGCACTGAGACTTGTGGGGAGATCACAAAAGAGTGACCCAGTACACTGAGCAAGTGGGGAGTCCCAACAGGGTGACCCAGTGCACTGAGACCAGTGGGGAGATCACAAAAGTGAGACCCAGTACACTGAGCAAGTGGGGAGATCTTGACAGGGTGACCCAGGGCACTGAGACGAGTGGGGAGATACCGAAACGGTGACCCAGTGCACTGAGCAAGTGCGGAGATCCCTACAGGGTGACCCAATGCACTGAGCAAGCGGGGAGATCTCAAAAGGGTGAGCGAGTGCACTGAGACAATTGGGGAGATGCCAATAGTTTGACCCACTGCACTGAGCAAGTGGGGAGATCACTACAGAGCGACCCAGTGCACTGATCAAGTGCGGAGATACCGACAGGGTGACCCAGTGCACTGAGACGTGTGGGGAGATCCCAACACAGTGACCCAGTGTACTGAGCTAGTGGGGAGATCCAGACAGGGTGAACCAGTGCACTGAGCAAGTTGGGAGTTCCCGACAGGGTGATCCAGTGCACTGATCAAGTGGGGAGATCCCAAAAGGGTGACCAAATCCACTGAGCAAGTGGGGAGATCCCAAAAGGGTGACCCAGTGTACTAGGATAAGTGGGGAGATCCTGACAGGGTGACCCAGAGAACTGAGCAAGTGGGGAGATCCCGACAGGGTGACCCAATGCACTGATCAAGTCGGGAGATCCCGACAGGTTGATGCAGTGCACTGAGCAAGTGAGGAGATGGCGACAGGGTGACCCATTGCACTGAGAAAAGTGTGGAGATCCCGACAGGGTGATGAAGTGCACTGAGCAAGTGGGGAGATCCCGACAGGGTGACGAAGTGCACTGAGCAAGTGGGGAGATCCCGACAGAGTGACGCAGTGCACTGAGCAAGTGGGGAGATCCCTACAGGGTGACCCAGTGCACTGAGGAAGTGGGGAGATCCCTACACGGTGACCCAGCGCACTGAGCAAGAGGGGAGTTCCCTACAGGGTGACCCAGTGCACTGAGCAAGTGGGGAGATCCCTACACGGTGACCCAGTGCACTGAGCAAGTGGGGAGATCCCTACAGGGTGACCCAGTGCACTGAGCAAGTGGGGAGATCCCTACAGGGTGACCCAGTGCACTGAGCAAGTGGGGAGATCACTACAGGGCGACCCAGTGCACTCATCAAGTGGGGAGATACCGACAGGGTGACCCAGTGCACTGAGACGTGTGGGGAGATCCAAACACAGTGACCCAGTGTACTGAGCTAGTGGGGAGATCCAGACAGGGTGAACCAGTGCACTGAGCAAGTTGGGAGATCCCGACAGGGTGATCCAGTGCACTGATCAAGTGGGGAGATCGCTAAAGGGTGACCCAATCCACTGAGCAAGTGGGGAGATCCCGAAAGGGTGACCCAGTGCACTAGGATAAGTGGGGAGATCCTGACAGGGTGACCCAGAGAACTGAGCAAATGGGGAGATCCCGACAGGGTGACCCAATGCACTGATCAAGTCGGGAGATCCCGACAGGGTGATGCAGTGCACTGAGCAAGTGAGGAGATGGCGACAGGGTGACCGATTGCACTGAGAAGAGTGTGGAGATCCCGACAGGGTGACGAAGTGCACTGAGCAAGTTGGGAGATACCAACAGGGTGACCCAGTGCACTGAGACGATTGGGGAGATGCCAAGAGGGTGACCCAGTGCACTAAGTAAGTGGGTAGAACACGACAGGGTTACCCAGTACATTGAGAACGTGGGGAGATCCCTGCAGGGTGACCCAATGCACTGAGCAAGCGGGGAGATCCCAAAAGGGTGAGCGAGTGCACTGAGACAATTGGGGAGATGCCAACAGTTTGACCCAGTGCACTGAGCAAGTGGGGAGATCACTAAAGGGCGACCCAGTGCACTCATCAAGTGGGGAGATACCGACAGGTGACCCAGAGCACTGAGACGTGTGGGGAGATCCAAACACAGTGACCCAGTGTACTGAGCTATTGGGGAGATCCAGACAGGGTGAACCAGTGCACTGAGCAAGTTGCAAGATCCCAACAGGGTGATCCAGTGCACTGATCAAGTGGGGAGATAGCTAAAGGGGGACCCAATGCACAGAGCAAGTGGGGAGATCCCGAAAGTGTGACCCAGTGCACTAGGATAAGTGGGAAATCCTGACAGGGTGACCCAGAGAACTGAGCAAGTGGGGAGATCCCAACAGGGTGACCCAATGCACTGATCAAGTCGGGAGATCCCGACAGGGTGATGCAGTGCACTGAGCAAGTGAGGAGATGGCGACAGGGTGACTGATTGCACTGAGAAGAGTGTGGAGATCCCGACAGGGTGACGAAGTGCACTGATGAAGTGGGGAGATCCCTACATGGTGACCCAGTGCACTGAGCAAGAGGGGAGATGCCAACAGGGTGACCCAGTGCACTGAGATGATTGGGGAGATACCAAGAGGGTGACCCAGTGCACTAAGTAAGTGGGTAGAACACGACAGGGTGACCCAGTACATTGAGCACTTGGGGAGATCCCTACAGGGTGACCCAATGCACTGAGCAAGCGGGGAGATCCCAAAAGGGTGAGCGAGTGCACTGAGACAATTGGGGAGATGCCAATAGTTTGACCCAGTGCACTGAGCAAGTGGGGCGATCCCAACAGGGTGACCCAGTGCACTGAGCAAGGAGGGAGGTCCTGGAAGTGTGACCCAGTGCACTGAGACGTGTGGGGAGATCTGGACAGGGTGATCCAGTGCAGTGAGCCAGTGGGGAGATCCCTACAGGATGACCCAGTGCACTGAGATGAGTGGGGAGATCCCAACAGGGTGACACAGTGCACTGAGTTGAGTGGGGAGATCCCAACAGTGTGACCAAGTGCACTGAGCAAGTGGGGTGATCCTGACAGGGTGACCCAGTGCACTGAGCAAGTGGGAAGATACCGACAGGGTGACCCAGTGCACTGAGCATGTGGGGAGATCCAGACAGGGTGACGCAGTGCACTGAGCAAGTGGTGAGATACCGACAGGGTGACGCAGTACACTGAGCAAGTCGGGAGATCCCAACAGGGTGACGCAGTGCACTGAGCAAGTGGGTAGATCTCGACAGGGTAACCCAGTGCACTGAGCAAGTGGGGCAATCCCGACAGGGTGAACCAGTGCAGTGAGCAAGTGGGGAGATAGCTAAAGGGTGACCCAGCGCACTTAGCAAGTGGGGAAATCATGAAAGGGTGACCCAATGCACTGAGATGAATGGCGAGATCCCTAGAGGGTGACCCAGTGCACTGAGCAAGTGGGGAGATCCCTACAGGGCGATCCAGTGCGCTGATCAAGTCGGGAGATCCCGACAGGCTGACCCAGTGCACTGAGCAAGTGGGGTGATCCCGACAGTGTGACCCAGTACACTGAGCAATTGGGGAGATACTGCCAGGGTGACCCAGTGCACTGAGACGAGTGGGGAAATCCTGACTGCTTGACCCAGTGCACTGAGCCGAGTGGGGAGGTCCTGACAGGATGACCCATTGCACTGAGCAAGTGGGGATATCCCGTCAGGTTTACAAAGTGCACTGAGCAAGTGGGGCGATCCCGACAAGGTGACCCAGTTCACTGAGCAAGTAGGGAGATCCCAACAGTGTGACCCAGGGTACTGGGCAAGTGGGGAGATTTCCAAGATTGTGACCCACTGCACTGAGCAAGAGGGGAGATCCCTACAGGTTGACGCAGTGTACTGAGCAAGTAGGGAGATCCCGACAGGGTGATTCAGTGCACTGAACAAGTGGGGAGATACTGACAGGGTGACCTTGTGCACTGAGACCAGTGCAAGTTTCCGAAAGGATTACCTAGTGCAATGAGCATGTGGGGAGATCCCGACAGTGTGATGTAGTGCACTGAGGAAGTCGGGAGATCTCGACAGGGTGACCTAGTGCACTGAGCAAGTGGGGAGATTCCGACAGTGTGACCCAGTGCACTGAGTATGTGGGGAGATCCCAACAGGGTGACCCAGTGCACTGAGCAAGTGGGGAGTTCCCGACAGGGTGACCCAGTGCACTGAGCAAGTGGGGAGATCCCGACAGGGTGATCCAGTGCACTGAGACGGGTGGGGAGATCCCAACACAGTGACCCAGTCCACTGAGCAAGTGGGGAGTTCCCGAGAGTGTGACCCAGTACACTGAGCAAGTGCAGAGATCCCGTGAGGTTGACCAAGTGCACTGAGCAAGTGGGAAGATGCCAACAGCGTGACCCAGTGCACTGAGCATGTGGGGAGATCCCGACAGGCTAACCCAGTGCACTGAGCAAGTGGGGAGATCCAAACAGGGTGACCCAGTGTACTGAGCTAGTGGGAATATTCCTACAGGTTGACCCAGTGCACTGAGCGAGAGGGGAGGTCCCTACAGGGTGATGCAGTGCATTGTGCAAGTGGGGAGACACGACAGGGTGAACCAGTGCATTGAGCAAGTGGGGAGATACCGACAGGGTGACCCAGTGCAGTGAGCAAGTGGGGAGATCCCGACAGGGGGAACCAGTGCACTGAGCAAGTGGGGAGATACCGACAGGGTGACCCAGGGCACTGAGATGTGTGGGGAGATCCCAACACAGTGACCCAGGGTACTGAGCTAGTGGAGAGATCCAGACAGGGTGACCCAGTGCACTGAGCAAGCGGGAGATCCGGACAGGGTGACCCAGTGCACTGAGCAAGTGGGTAGATCCCGACAGGGTAACCCAGTGCACTGAGCAAGTGGGGCAATCCCGATAGGGTGACCCAGTGCACTGAGAAAGTGGGGAGATCACTAAAGGGTGACCCAGTGCACTGAGATGGGTGTTTGGGGAGATCCCAACACAGTGACCCAGTCCACTGAGCAATTGGGGAATTCCCGAGACTGTGTCCCAGTACACTGAGCAAGTGCAGAGATCCTGTGAAGTTGACCCAGTGCACTGAGCAAGTGGGTAGATGCCGACAGCGTGACCCAGTGCACTGAGCATGTGGGGAGATCCTGACAGGCTAACCCAGTGCACTGAGCAAGTGGGGAGATCCAAACAGGGTGACCCAGTGTACTGAGCTAGTGGGAATATTCCTACAGGTTGACCCAGGTCACTGAGCGAGAGGGGAGATCCCTACAGGGTGATGCAGTGCATTGAGCAAGCGGGGAGACCTGACAGGGTGAACCAGTGCACTGAGCAAGTGGGGAGAAACCGACAGGGTGACCCAGTGCACTGAGCAAGTGGGCATATCCTGAAAGGGGGAACCAGTGCACTGTGCAAGTGGGGAGATACCCACCAGGTGACCCAGTGCACTGAGCAAGTGGGGAGATCCCGACAGGGTGACCCAGTGCATTCAGACGTGTGGGGAGATCCCAACACCGTGACCCAGTGTACTGAGCTAGTGGGGAGTCCAGACAGGGTGATCCAGTGCACTGAGCAAGTGGGGAGATACCGACAGGGTGACCCAGTGCAGTGAGCAAGTGGGGAGATCCCGAAAGGGGGAACCAGTGCACTGAGCAAGTGGGGAGATACCGACAGGGTGACCCAGTGCAGTGAGCAAGTGGGGCGATCCCAACAGGTTAACCCAGTTCACTGAGCAAGGAGGGAGGTCCTGTAAGTGTGACCCAGTGCACTGAGACGTGTGGGGAGAACCGGACAGGGTGATCCAGTGCAGTGAGCCAGTGGGGAGATCCCTACAGGATGACACAGTGCACTGAGATGAGTGGGGAGACCCCAACAGGGTGACACAGTGCACTGAGATGAGTGGGGAGATCCCTACAGGGTGACCCAGTGCACTGAGCAAGTGGGGAGATCCCTACAGGGTGAGCCAGTGCACTGAGATGAGTGGGGAGATCCTGACAGTGTGACAAAGTGCACTGAGCAAGTGGGGTGATCCATACAGGGTGACCCAGTGCACTGAGCAAGTGGGGTGATCCAGAAAGGGTGACCCAGTGCACTGAGCAAGTGGGGAGATCCCGACAGGGTGACCCAGTGCACTGAGACATGTGGGGAGATCCCAACACAGTGACCCAGGGTACTGAGCTAGTGGGGAGATCCAGACAGGGTGAACCAGTGCACTGAGCAAGTGGGGAGATCCCTCCAGGGTGACCCAGTGCACTGAGATGAATGGGGAGATACCGACAGGGTGACCTAGTACACTGAGCAAGTGAGGTGATCCCGACAGGGTGACCCAGTGCAGTGTGCAAGTGGTGCGATCCCAACAGGGTGACCCAGTTCACTGAGCAAGGAGGGAGATCCTGGAAGTGTGACCCAGTGCACTGACACATGTGGGGAGATCCGGACAGGGTGATCCAGTGCAGTGAGCAAGTGGGGAGATCCCTACAGGATGACCCAGTGCACTGAGATGAGTGGGGAGACCCCAACAAGGTGACACAGTGCACCGAGATGAGTGGGGAGATCCCAACAGGGTGACCCAGTGCACTGAGCAAGTGGGGAGATCCCTACAGGGTGAGCCAGTGCACTGAGATGAGTGGGGAGATCCCGACAGTGTGACCAAGTGCACTGAGCAAGGGGGATGATCCAGACAGGGTGACCCAGTGGAATGAGCAAGTGGGGAGATATCGACAGGATGACCCAGTGCACGGAGCAAGGGGGAGATCCCGAGAGGGTGACCCAGTGCACTGAGCAAGTGGGTAGATCCCGACAGGGTAAATCAGTGCACTGAGCAAGTGCGGCGATCCCGATAGGGTGAACCAGTGCACTGAGCAAGTGGGGAGATCGCTAAAGGGTGACCCAGTGCACTGAGACGGGTGGGGAGATCCCAACACAGTGACCCAGTCCACTGAGCAAGTGGGGAGTTCCCAAGAGTGTGACCCAGTACACTGAGCAAGTGCAGAGATCCCATGAGTTTGATGCAGTGCAATGAGCAAGTGGGTAGATGCCGACAGCATGACCCAGTGCACTGAGCATGTGGGGAGATCCTGACATGCTAACCCAGTGCATTGAGCAAGTGGGGAGATTCAAACAGGGTGACCCAGTGTACTGAGCTAGTGGGAATATTCCTACAGGTTGACCCAGTGCACTGAGCGAGAGGGGAGATCCCTACAGGGTGATGCAGTGCACTGAGCAAGTGGGGAGACCCGACAGGGTGAACCAGTGCACTGAGCAAGTGGGGAGATTCCGACAGGGTGACCCAGTGCACTGAGCAAGGGGGGACATCCCGACAGGGGGAACCAGTGCACTGAGCAAGTGGGGAGATACCGACAGGGTGACCCAGTGCACTGAGAAAGTGGAGAGATCCCGACAGGGTGACCCAGTGCACTGAGACGTGTGGGGAGATCCCAGCACAGTGACCCAGTGTACTGAGCTAGTGGGGAGATCCAGACAGGGTGAACCAGTGCACTGAGCAAGTGGGGAGATACCAACAAGGTAACCCAGTGCACTGAGATGAATGGGGAGATCCCGATAGGGTGACCCAGTGCACTGAGCAAGTGAGGTGATCCCGACAGGGTGACCCATTGCAGTGAGCAAGTGGGGCGATCCCAACAGGTTAACCCAGTTCACTGAGCAAGGAGGGAGATCCTGTAAGTGTGACCAAGTGCACTGAGACTTGTGGGGAGATCCAGACAGCGTGAGCCAGTGCAGTGAGCCTGTGGGGAGATCCCTACAGGATGACACAGTGCACTGAGATGAGTGGGGATACCCCAACAGGGTGACACAGTGCACTGAGATGAGTGGGGAGATCCCAACAGGGTGACCCAGTACTGAGCAAGTGGGGAGATCCCTACAGGGTGAGCCAGTGCACTGAGATAAGTGGGGAGATCCCAACAGTGTGACCAAGTGCACTGAGCAAGTGGGGTGATCCAGACAGGGTGACCCAGTGCACTGAGCAAGTGGGGAGATACTGACAGGGTGACCCAGTGCACTGAGCAAGGGGAAGATCCCGACAGGGTGACCCATTGCACTGAGCAAGTGGGTAGATCCCGACAGGGTAACTCAGTGCACTGAGCAAGTGGGGCGATCCCGATAGGGTGACCCAGTGCACTGAGCAAGTGGGGAGATTGCTAAAGGGTGACCCAGTGCACTGACCATGTGGGGAGATCCCGACAAGGTGACCCCGTGCACTGAGCAAGAGGGGAGATCCCTACAGGGTGACGCAGTGCTCTGAGATAGAGGGGAGATCCCTAGAGGGTGACGCAGTGCACTGAGCAAGTAGGGATATCCCTACAGGGTGACCCAGAGCACTGAGCAAGTGGGGCGATCCCGACAGGGGGACCCAGTGCACTGAGCAAGTGGGGAGATCTGACAGGGTGACCCAGTGCACTGAGACGAGTGGGGAGATCCCAACACAGTGACCCAGTGTACTGAGCTAGTGGGGAGATCAAGACAGGGTGAACCAGTGCACTGAGCAAGTGGGGAGATAATGACAGGGTGACCCAGTGCACTGAGATGAATGGGGGGATCCAGACAGGGTGGCCCAGTGCACTGAGCAAGTGGGGCAATCCCAACAGGGTGACCCAATGCACTGAGCAAGCAGGGAGATCCTGGAAAAGTGACCCAGTGCACTGAGACGTGTGGGGAGATCTGTACAGGGTGATCCAGTGCAGTGATCCAGTGGGCAGATCCCTACAGGATGACCCAGTGCACTGAGATGATTGGGGCGATCCCAACAGAGTGACCCAGTGCACTGAGATGAGTGGGGAGATCCCAACAGCGTGAACCAGTGCACTGAGCAAGTGGGGAGATCCCGATAGGGTGAACCAGTGCACTGAGCAATTGGGGAGATCACTAAAGGGTGACCCAGTGCACTGAGATGGTTGAGGAGATCCCAACACAGTGACCCAGGCCACTGGGCAAGTGGGGAGTTCCCGAGAGTGTGACCCAGTACACTGAGGAAGTGCAGAGATCCCATGAGTTTGACCAAGTGCACTGAGCAAGTGGGTAGATGCCGACAGCATGACCCAGTGCACTGAGCATGTGGGGAGATCCCGACAGGCTAACCCAGTGCACTGAGCAAGTGGGGAGATCCAAACAGGGTGACCCAGTGTACTGAGCTAGTGGGAATATTCCTACAGGTTGACCTAGTGCACTGAGCGAGAGGGGAGATCCCTACAGGGTGATGCAGTGCATTGTGCAAGTGGGGAGACACGACAGGGTGAACCAGTGCATTGAGCAAGTGGGGAGATACCGACAGGGGGAACCAGTGCACTGAGCAAGTGGGGAGATACTGACAGGGTGACCCAGAGCACTGAGATGTGTGGGGCGATCCCAACACAGTGACCCAGGGTACTGAGCTAGTGGAGAGATCCAGACAGGGTGACCCAGTGCACTGAGCAAGCGGGAGATCCGGACAGGGTGACCCAGTGCACTGAGCAAGTGGGTAGATCCCGACAGGGTAACCCAGTGCACTGAGCAAGTGGGGCGATCCCAATAGGGTGACCCAGTGCACTGAGAAAGTGGGGAGATCGCTAAAGGGTGACCCAGTGCACTGAGATGGGTGTTTGGGGAGATCCCAACACAGTGACCCAGTCCACTGAGCAATTGGGGAATTCCCAAGACTGTGTCCCAGTACACTGAGCAAGTGCAGAGATCCCGTGAAGTTGACCCAGTGAACTGAGCAAGTGGGTAGATGCCGACAGCGTGACCCAGTGCACTGAGCATGTGGGGAGATCCTGACAGGCTAACCCAGTGCACTGAGCAAGTGGGGAGATCCAAACAGGGTGACCCAGTGTACTGAGCTAGTGGGAATATTCCTACAGGTTGACCCAGGTCACTGAGCGAGAGGGGAGATCCCTACAGGGTGATGCAGTGCATTGAGCAAGCGGGGAGACCTGACAGGGTGAACCAGTGCACTGAGCAAGTGGGGAGAAACCGACAGGGTGACCCAGTGCACTGAGCAAGTGGGCATATCCTGAAAGGGGGAACCAGTGCACTGTGCAAGTGGGGAGATACCCACCAGGTGACCCAGTGCACTGAGCAAGTGGGGAGATCCCGACAGGGTGACCCAGTGCATTCAGACGTGTGGGGAGATCCCAACACCGTGACCCAGTGTACTGAGCTAGTGGGGAGATCCAGACAGGGTGAACCAGTGCACTGAGCAAGTGGGGAGATACCGACAGGGTGACCCAGTGCAGTGAGCAAGTGGGGCAATCCCAACAGGGTGACCCAGTGCACTGAGCAAGCAGGGAGATCCTGGCACGGTAACCCAGTGCACTGAGACGTGTGGGGAGATCTGTACAGGGTGATCCAGTGCAGTGATCCAGTGGGCAGATCCCTACAGGATGACCCAGTGCACTGAGATGATTGGGGTGATCCCAACAGAGTGACCCAGTGCACTGAGATGAGTGGGGAGATCCCAACAGCGTGAACCAGTGCACTGAGCAAGTGGGGAGATCCCGACAGGGTGACCCAGTGCATTGAGATGGTTGGGGAGATCCCAACACAGTGACCCAGTCCACTGGGCAAGTGGGGAGTTCCCGAGAGTGTGACCCAGTACACTGAGGAAGTGCAGAGATCCCGTGAGTTTGACCAAGTGCACTGAGCAAGTGGGTAGATGCCGACAGCATGACCCAGTGCACTGAGCATGTGGGGAGATCCCGACAGGCTAACCCAGTGCACTGAGCAAGTGGGGAGATCCAAACAGGGTGACCCAGTGTACTGAGCTAGTGGGAATATTCCTACAGGTTGACCCAGTGCACTGAGCGAGAGGGGAGGTCCCTACAGGGTGATGCAGTGCATTGTGCAAGTGGGGAGACACGACAGGGTGAACCAGTGCATTGAGCAAGTGGGGAGATACCGACAGGGGGAACCAGTGCACTGAGCAAGTGGGGAGATACTGACAGGGTGACCCAGAGCACTGAGATGTGTGGGGCGATCCCAACACAGTGACCCAGGGTACTGAGCTAGTGGGGAGATCCAGACAGGGTGACCCAGTGCACTGAGCAAGAGGGAGATCCGGACAGGGTGACCCAGTGCACTGAGCAAGTGGGTAGATCCCGACAGGGTGACCCAGTGCACTGAGCAAGTGGGGCGATCCCAATAGGGTGACCCAGTNCTGAGCAAGTGGGGAGATCCCAACATTGTGACCCAGTGCACTGATCAAGTGGGGCGATCCCGACAGGGTGACCCAGTGCACTGAGCAAGGAGGGAGATCCTGGAAGGGTGACCCAGTGCACTGAGACGTGTGGAGAGATCAGGACAGGGTGATCCATTGCAGTGAGCCAGTGGGGAGATCCCTACAGGATGACCCAGTGCACTGAGATGAGTGGGGAGATCCCAACAGGGTGACCTAGTGCACTGAGATGAGTGGGGAGATCCCAACAGGGTGACCCAGTGCACTGAGCAAGTGGGGAGATCACGACAGGGTGACCCAGTGCACTGAGATGAGTGGGGAGATCCCGATACAGTGACCCAGTACACTGAGCAAGTGGGGAGATACCGAAAGGGTGACCTTGTGCACTGAGACGAGTGCGAGACCCCGAGAGGGTTACCTAGTGCAATGAGCAAGTGGGGAGATCCCGAAAGTGTGATGCAGTGCACTGAGGAATTCGGGAGATCCAGACAGGGTGACCTAGTGCACTGAGCAAGTGGGGAGATCCGACAGCATGACCCAGTGCACTGAGTAAGTGGGGAGATTCCCACAGGGTGACCCAGTGCCCTGAGCAAGTGGGGAGTTCCCGACAGGGTGACCCAGTGCACTGAGCATGTGGGGAGATCCCGAGGAGATCCCGAAAGGGTGACCCAGTGCACTGAGACGGGTGGGGAGATCCCAACACAGTGACCCAGTCCACTGAGCAAGCGGGGAGTTCCCGAGAGTGTGACCCAGTACACTGAGCAAGTGCAGAGATCCCGTGAGGTTGACCCAGTGCACTGAGCAAGTGGGTAGATGCCGACAGCGTGACCCAGTGCACTGAGCATGTGGGGAGATCACAACAGGCTAACCCAGTGCACTGAGCAAGTGGGGAGATCCAAACCGGGTGACCCAGTGTACTGAGCTAGTGGAAATATTCCTACAGGTTGACCAAATGCCCTGAGCGAGAGGGGAGATCCCGATAGAGTTACCCAGTACACTGAGCAAGTGGGAAGTTCCCAACAGGTTGACCCAGTGCATTGAGCATGTGGGGAGATCCTGACAGGGTGACCCAGTGCACTGAGCAAGTGGGGAGATCCAGACAGTGTGACCCAGTGCACTGAGCAAGTGGGGAGATCCCGACAGGGTGTCCCTGTGCACTGTGACATGTGGGGAGATCCCAACAAGGTGACCCAGTGCACTGAGCAAGTGGGGAGTATCCCGACAGGGTGAACCAGTGCACTGTGACGAGTGGGGAGATCCAGACAGGGCGACCCAGTGCTCTGAGCAAGTGGGGCAATCCTGACACGGTGATGCAGTGCACTGAGCAAGTGGGGAGATCCCGACAGGGTCACCCAGTGCACTGAGCAAGTGGGGAGATCCCGACAGGGTCACCCAGTGCACTGAGCAAGTGGGGAGATCCCTACAGGTTGACCCAATGCACTGAGATGAGTGGGGGATCCTGACAGGGTGACCCAGTGCACTGAGATGAGTGAGGACATCCCGACAGGTTGACCCAGTGCACTGAGCAAGTGGGGAGATCCCGACCAGGTGAACCAGTGCACTGAGCAAGTGTGGAGATCCCGACAGGGTGACCCAGTGCACTGAACAAGTGGGGAGATCCCGCCAGGGTGACCCAGTGCACTGAGCAAGTGGGAAGATCCCAACAGGTTGACCCAGTGCACTGAGAAGAGTGGAGAGATCCCAACAGGGTGACCCAGTGCACTGAGCAAGTGGGGCGATCCCGCCAGGGTGACCCAATGCACTGAGACGAGTGGGGAGATCCAGACAGGTTGACCCAGTGCACTGAGACCAATGGGGAGAATCCGACACTGTGACCCAGTGCACTGAGACGAGTAGGGAGATCCCTACAGGGTGACCCAGTGCACTGAGGAAGTGGGGACATCCCGACAGGTTAACCCAGTATACTGAGCAAGTGGGGATATCCCGACAGGGTGACCCAGTGCACTGAGCAAGTGTGGAGATCCTGACAGGATGACCCAGTGCACTGCGATAGTGGGGAGATCCCGACAGGTTGAACCAGTGCAGTGAGATGAGTGGGGAGATCCCGACACAGTGACCCAGTACACTGAGCAAGTGGGGAGATACCGACAGGGTGCCCTTGTGCACTGAGATGAGTGCAAGATCCCGAGAGGGTTATCTAGTGCAATGAGCAAGTGGGGAGATCCCGAAAGTGTGACGCAGTGCACTGAGGAATGCAGGAGATCCCGACAGGGTGACCTAGTGCACTGAGCAAGTGGGGAGATTCCAACAGTGTGACCCAGTGCACTGAGCAAGGTTGGAGATCCTAGAAGGGTGATCCAGTGCACTGAGACGTGTGGGGAGTTCCCGACAGGGTGACCCAGTGCGCTGAGCAAGTGGGGAGATCCCGAAGAGATCCCCACAGGGTGACCCAGTGCACTGAGACGGGTGGGGAGAACCCAACACAGTGACCCAGTCCACTGAGCAAGTGGGGAGTTCCCGAGACTGTGTCCCAGTACACTGAGTAAGTGCAGAGATCACGTGAGGTTGACCCAGTGCACTGAGCAAGTGGGTAGATGCCGACAGCGTGACCCAGTGCACTGAGCATGTGGGGAGATCCCGACAGGCTAACCCAGTGCACTGAGCAAGTGGACAGATCCAAACAGGGTGACCCAGTGTACTGAGCTAGTGGGAATATTCCTACAGGTTGACCCAGTGCACTGAGCAAGAGGGGAGATCCCTACAGGGTGATGCAGTGCACTGAGCAAGTGGGGAGACCCGACAGGGTGAACCAGTGCACTGAGCAAGTGGGGAGATCCTGACAGGGGGAACCAGTGCACTGAGCAAGTGGGGAGATACCGACAGGGTGACCCAGTGCACTGAGCAAGTGGGTAGATCCCGACAGGGTGAACCAGTACACTGAGCAAGTGGGGAGATCGCTAAAGGGTGAACCAGTGCACTGCACAGGTAGGGAGATCACGAAAGAGTGACCCAGTGCACTGAGATGAGTGGGGAGATCCTGACAGGGTTACCCAGAGAACTGAGCAAGTGGGGAGATCCCAACATTGTGACCCAGTGCACTGATCAAGTGGGGCGATCCCGACAGGGTGACCCAGTGCACTGAGCAAGGAGGGAGATCCTGGAAGGGTGACCCAGTGCACTGAGACGTGTGGAGAGATCAGGACAGGGTGATCCTTTGCAGTGAGCCAGTGGGGAGATCCCTACAGGATGACCCAGTGCACTGAGATGAGTGGGGAGATCCCAACAGGGTGACCCAGTGCACTGAGATGAGTGGGGAGATCCCAACAGGGTGACCCAGTGCACTGAGCAAGTGGGGAGATCCCGACAGGGTGACCCAGTGCACTGAGCTAGTGGGGAGATCCCGACAGGGTGACCTAATGCACTGAGATGAGTGGGGAGATCCCGACACAGTGACCCAGTACACTGAGCAAGTGGGGAGATACCGAAAGGGTGACCTTGTGCACTGAGACGAGTGCGAGATCCCGAGAGGTTTACCTAGTGCAATGAGCAAGTGGGGAGATCCTGAAAGTGTGACGCAGTGCACTGAGGAATTCGGGAGATCCAGACAGGGTGACCTAGTGCACTGAGCAAGTGGGGAGATTCCGACAGCGTGACCCAGTGCACTGAGTAAGTGGGGAGATCCCCACAGGGTGACCCAGTGCACAGAGCAAGTGGGGAGTTCCCGACAGGGTGACCCAGTGCACTGAGCAAGTGGGGAGATCCCGAGGAGATCCCGACAGGGTGACCCAGTGCACTGAGATGGGTGGGGAGATCCCAACACAGTGACCCAGTCCACTGAGCAAGTGGGGAGTTCCCGAGAGTGTGACCCAGTACACTGAGCAAGTGCAGAGATCCCGTGAGGTTGACCCAGTGCACTGAGCAAGTGAGTAGATGCTGACAGCGTGACCCAGTGCACTGAGCATGTGGGGAGATCCCGACAGGCTAACCCACTGTACTGAGCAAGTGGAGAGATCCAAACAGTGTGACCCAGTGTACTGAGCTAGTGGAAATATTCCTACAGGTTAACCCCATGCACTGAGCGAGAGGGGAGATCCCGATAGATTTACCCAGTACACTGAGCAAGGGGGGAGTTCCCGACAGGTTGACCCAGTGCATTGAGCACGTGGGGAGATCCCGACAGGGTGACCCAGTGCACTGAGCAAGTGGGGAGATCCAGACAGTGTGACCCAGTGCACTGAGCAAGTGGGGAGATCCCGACAGGGTGACCCTGTGCACTGTGACATGTGGGGAGATCCCAACAAGGTGACCCAGTGCACTGAGCAAGTGGGGAGTATCCCGACAGGTTGAACCAGTGCACTGTGACGAGTGGCGAGATCCGGACAGGGCGACCCAGTGCTCTGAGCAAGTGGGGCAATCCCGACATGGTGACGCAGTGCACTGAGCAAGTGGGGAGATCCCGACAGGGTCACCCAGTGCACTGAGCAAGTGGGGAGATCCCGACAGGGTGACCCAGTGCACTGAGGAAGTGGGGCGTTCCCGACAGGGTGACCCAGTGCACTGAGCAAGTGAGGAGATCCTGACCGGGTGACCCAGTGCATTGAGCAAGTGGGGAGATCCCTACAGGTTGACCCAGTGCACTGAGATGAGTGGGGGATCCTGACAGGGTGACCCAGTGCACTGAGATGAGTGGGGACATGCCGACAGGTTGACCCAGTGCACTGAGCAAGTGGGGAGATCCCGACAGGGTGACCCAGTGCACTGAGAAGAGTGGAGAGATCCCAACAGGGTGACCCAGTGCACTGAGCAAGTGGGGCGATCCCGCCAGGGTGACCCAATACACTGAGACGAGTGGGGAGATCCAGACAGTTTGACGCAGTGCACTGAGACAAGTGGGGAGAATCCGACACTGTGACCCAGTGCACTGAGACGAGTAGGGAGATCCCTACAGGGTGACCCAGTGCACTGAGGAAGTGGGGAGATCCCGACAGGTTGACCCAGTATACTGAGCAAGTGGGGATATCCCGATAGGGTTACCCAGTGCACTGAGCAAGTTGGGAGATCCCGACAGCACAGGGTGACCCAGTGCACTGGCACGAGTGGGGAGATCCCTACAGGGTGACCCAGTGCACTGAGCAAGTGGGAAAATCCCGACAGGGTGACCCAGTGCACTGGGCAAGTGGGGAGTTCCCTAGAGTGTGACCCAGTGCACTGAGCAAGTGGGAGATCCCGACAGGGTGACTGTTCTAGTTTGTGTTCCATTGCTGTGACAAAACACTCTGACCGACACCAACTTGGGGAGGACAGGGTTTTTTCAGCTCACATCTCCCAGGTCATAGTTCATCACTCAGGGAGCCCAAGGTAGGAACTCAGGACAGGAACTTGGAGACAGGAGCTGAAGCACAGCCCATGGAGAAATGCTTGTTACTGACTTGCTCCCCTGGCCCATGCCCAGCCTGCTTTCTTATACAGTATACAACAACCTTCCCAGGGGTGGTACCACCCAGAATGGGCTGGCCCCTCCCACATTGCTCAACAATCAAGACAATGTTCCACAGATGTGGCCACAGGCCTGTCCAATGGAGCCAATTCCCCAATTGAGGCCCTCAACCCAGGTGTGTCAAGTTGATACTAAAGCTATCTAGCACAGTAACCCAATGCACTGAGGGAGATCCTGACAGGGTGACCCAATGCACTGAGGGAGATCCTGACAGGGTGACCTAATGCAATGAGGGAGATCCTGACAGGGTGACCCAATGCAATGAGGGAGATCCTGACAGGGTGACCCAATGCACTGAGGGAGATCCTGACAGGGTGACCCAATGCACTGAGGGAGATCCTGACAGGGTGACCCAAAAAAAGATAGATAGATAGATAGATAGATAGATAGATAGATAGATAGATAGATGATAGATAGATGATAGATAGATAGATAGATAGATAGATAGATAGATAGATAGATAGATAGATAAAGACTTGCAACTGCCTGACCTTGAGGCCCCATAAAAATACTGAGTAGGGGAAGGCATAGCTGAATCCTGTGTCAGGTTTTTGTTGGTTACACACTCAAAATCAACAGCTACCCCAAAAGCTCATCAGTTCTTATAGACGTACAGCGGCTCTCATCTCAAACTCACACAGTCCTCATTTGCCATTGCTAAGCTGCCCCAAGGCTTAAAGGAGTCATCAACTGTGAAAAATTACAGAACGCTGGTGGAAATAAAGTTACAAGCTCAGAAGAGAAGCATAGATTTTGATGAGTGGAAATTGCTTTACTTTTCTATAGTTGCTTTAGAGTATAAACCCTTGAGATCTGTGTGAATTACAATCGTCTATCACAACACTATGGCTAATGTCTTCAAAAGAAATGAATGAAGCTGAGAGTAAAATAAATCCATCAAGATTCCTGTTAGTGAGCCAGGCATGGTGGTAGCACAGGCCTATAATCTCAGAACTCAGGAAGTCAAGTCAGGAGGATTCCTGCAATTTCAGGGCTAGCCTGGGCTACACAGTGAGTTCTAGGCCAGTCTGGACTATAGTGTGATAACTATCCCAATACAACAAAAAGAAATCCATCAGTGCAGAGTATATGAACTACCAAATAGTACATTTCTCAGAATCACAATCTTGCTTCTATCAAAATAGTTAAAAAACCTATTACCTGGGTTAGTTTCTAATTATGGGTCCACTAAAAAAAAAAAATAACCTCTGGCCGGGCATGGTGGCACACGTCTTTAATCCTAGCACTTGGGAGGCAGAGGCAGGTGGATCTATCTTTGTAATTCCAAGGCCAGCCTGGTCTACAGTGCAATTTCCAGGACAGAGCCGAGCTACAGGGAGAACCCTGTCTTAAAGACCAAAAAAAAAAAAAAAAAAAAAAAAAAACACCAAACCTCAAAACTAAGAAAATTTTAAAGTCTACATTATGATTCAGACATCATGAGTTATAAGAAATCAAACCCCAGATAATCAATTTAATTTTATTGAACAAAAATCTAAAAACTCTAACATAATAAACAAAATTCTTTGAAATAAAAACTTAAACAAAATCAATAAATATAAACTAAAATATTCTTCAGGCTATATGAGCAACTGGCAAACAGCCCATATGGGCAAATACTTGAGGAGGGGCCTGGAGAGTACTTAGTGGTTAAGAGCACTGAAACTGCTTTGCAGAGGACCTGGGTTTGATCCCACACCCAACATGGTGGCTAGACCGTCTGTAATTTCCATTATCATGTGTCAAACTCCAAGTTCCAGGGATCGTTAATCAACTCTCTCTGACCTCCTTCTGACCTGTGGGCATTGTATGACACGGGTGCAACAGACCTAACATGCAGACAGTACATTCATAACATACAAATATAAAAATATTGCTTGAGGAAAAATAATTTCAGCTCTACCTTTAGAACAATGGCTCAAACCTATAACTAACCCTGAATGGAAGTCTGGATGTCATTTTTCTGGTCCCTGCCCTGTCACAATGTGCTTCCTCAGCCATAGACACACTTAGCCAGGCTCCAGAGAGCATCATGAAGGATACTGGAAAGAAAACAGAAGACAAGCTGTGCCAGGTCAGCATGCCATAAAGAATCTGCAGCTTATCCCTATCGACTGGGTGTTTCTATCTTCCGGAGAGCTTAGTGGGGATGCAGGGAGAACTAGCTATCGCCATAGTAGAGGTGCTATACTCAATACAGCTTTTGTTGCATTCAATAACCTAGCTGAAATAGATAAAATGAAAGTAACTTGCTCTCACATCCATTAAGTTAAGAACAAGTATTCGCATTGGGCCTTCTTTTCTACTTTTTCTCATCTACTTTATTTTTTTTAGCTTGATTTCTTAATGGTGTTTATTTTATTATGTCATCTAATGACTTATTGTTGTGCTTTTTCTTTTATTTGTTATTTATATTTTTTTTTATTGTATTAATTTCAAATTTATATTTTACATATTGTTAGTTTTATTTTTTTCTCCTATTTTTTATGATATTTTTATGTTTATTATTTTTTATTATATTGCTATTTTGATTTATTTTTATTACCTTTCATATTTGTTTCTTAATATTATCATTTATTTCTTATATTTTATTTGTGTCATCTTCTTTCTTCTATTTAGTATCTATTTATATATTTTGTCTCTTAGCTAAGTAATTATATTCTGTATCTATTATTAATTAGTATCATTTTTTGTATTATATCTCTGTTCTCTCTATGTCTATTGATATTTATGTGTCTATTTGCCAGAACGCTCTCTTTCCCACGTTAAAGGTGATGCTACAACATAATGACCAAAATACACACAGCTTATAATGAAGTGTGCCAATTTGAGTCAATGTAACCACTTTCTATTTTACCAGGTCAACAATCTAGATTCAAACACCTTTCACAATAGCACTCCCACAGAATCACAAACTCTGCAATCTTTACAGGAGTATCAACTGAATCTCGTTTAGGTCAAATCTATGTAGAAGGAGTCTAGAAAAAGGGACCTAGAGAAAGACTCCTCTATCTACTTTATAGCTGCTGTTCTAGTTTGTCTCCATTGCGTGACAAAAAACACTCTGACCTACACCAACTTGGGAGGAAGGGTTTATTCAAGCTTAGCATCTCCTGGTCACAGTTCATCTCTTAAGGGAGCCCAAGGCAGGAACTCAGGGGCAGGGAACCTGGAGGCAGGACCTCAACCACAGGCCCATGGAGGAATGCTGTTCACTGGTTTTCTCCCCTGCCCATGCCCAGCATTCCCTCTTATACTGTACACAACAACCTGCCCAGGGTGGCATCACTCATGTGTGGGCCGGGCCCTCCCACACTGCTTCAACAATCAAGACAATACTACCAAACAGATGTGCCACAGGCCAATCCATAATGGAGCCAATTTCCCAAGTGAGGCTCCCTCAAACCCAGGTGTGTCAAGTTGACACTAAAAGCTATCGCAGCACAGCTGCCAAAGTACCTGTGGCCACTTTTTCAGTGATGGCTAATCCCTGAGTAAAGTATTCCAGAATAGAAACCCAAAACCCCAATTATGTGTGTATAAAATAATTTTGTTTCTAATGGAGGTCGAACCTCAAGACAGTAGGAACAATCAAAACAAATGAATGGTATTGAAGTAATTCATTAGCATTTGGAACAAAAATTAAGTTAGTACTCTTCTATACGTGGTAAGTAAATTCTAGGCAAGTTAAGGTTTGAACCACGAAATAAAAACATTAGATAACTAGAATAAAATATAAGTGAGTTTTTATTTGCTCTCAGGATAGAGAAAGCCTTCCAAACCTCCCAGCAGAAACGCACCGGTATTAGGTGGGTTGTACTATCCGAGTTGGGGAGGCTGAGGCAGGAAAAAGTAGCTAGGTTCCAGGCCTGGACAGTCTACACAGAAAGAACATGTGTCAAACAAACAGAAAGGGCCTGGGGTATAGCTCAGTGGTAAAGAGTTTGCCTAGCATTTGTGAGGCCCTTGGGTTTTGATTTCCCGAGTGCTGAAATTAAATAAATACAAAAAGAAATTACAAAATTACTTGTGTGATATTTTTTTCTTTCTTTTCCTGTTTTTTTTTTTTTTTTTTTTTTGTTTTTTTTTTTTTGTCTTTTTTGAGACAGGGTCCCCTGAGTCTCCTAGCTGGCCTATCGGCCCACCATTTTTTTATTTTTTTTTTATTTCCGTATGTGTATGATGTCTGTCTGCAGCCAGTCTGTGCACCCGTGAGTCGCGTTTGCGCTCTAATATGGAATCCCAGGCGGAGGTCAGAAGAGGGTAGAGGGTGTCGGATTCCTCTTGAACTGGATTCTCCTGGAATTGGAGTTTCAGATGCTTCTAGGCCGCCATGTGGGTAATGGGATCTCAACAGATCGCTGCCTTGCCTCCATGAGTACCTAGGGAGAAAGTGTGCCATTATGCCTGCCTTGCATGTATGTTAGCTGGGAGCGGTGGCACANTAAAACGCAACAGACAAACATGTACAAAAAACAACAAAAAAAAAAAAAAAAAAAAAAAAAACCCAAACCTCTAAAACTAGAAAATTTTGAAAGTCTCTTGTAATTATAACATTATGATTTCAAGAAACATCAATGAGGTTTATAAGAAATCAAACCCAGGACTAATCTAATTTAATTTATTGAACAAAATCTAAAACTCTACAAATAACAACAAATTCTTTGAATAAAAACTAAACAAATCAATAAATATAAACTGCAAAACTATTCTTCAGGCTATATGAGCAACTGGCAAACAGCCCATATGGGCAAATATTGCTTGAGGAGGGGCTGGAGAGATAGCTTAGTGGTTAAGAGCACTGACTGCTCTTGCAGAGGACCTGGGTTTGATCCCCAGCACCCACATGGTGGCTAAGAACCGTCTGTAATTCCAATTCCAGGAAAACTCCAGTTCCAGGGGAATCCGACACCCTCTTCTGACCTCTTCTGACCTCTGTGGCATTGTATGACACGGGTGCACAGACCTACATGCAGACAGTACATTCATACACATACAAAAATAAATAAAAAAATATTGCTTGAGGAAAAATAATTTCAGCTCTACCTTTAGAACAATGGCTCAAACCTATAACTAACCCTGAATGGAAGTCTGGATGTCATTTTTCTGGTCCCTGCCCTGTCACAATGTGCTTCCTCAGCCATAGACACACTTAGCCAGGCTCCAGAGAGCATCATGAAGGATACTGGAAAGAAAACAGAAGACAAGCTGTGCCAGGTCAGCATGCCATAAAGAATCTGCAGCTTATCCCTATCGACTGGGTGTTTCTATCTTCCGGAGAGCTTAGTGGGGATGCAGGGAGAACTAGCTATCGCCATAGTAGAGGTGCTATACTCAATACAGCTTTTGTTGCATTCAATAACCTAGCTGAAATAGATAAAATGAAAGTAACTTGCTCTCACATCCATTAAGTTAAGAACAAGTATTCGCATTGGGCCTTCTCACTTCCATTTCACATAGCAGATCAGGGTAAAAGCATCAAATAGGGCTTTCTATGTATTTCAAAGAAAATTTCAAAGGAAATTACATGTAGTGTATTCCAATGAAAGATTAATAAAGCATTTGGATCATTTAACCCCCAAGTCAAAACATACATAAAGGTCACCCCAAGACAAAATGCCTCCTGCAGAAAACCTGACAATAAAGACATTATGAAATTACTCTGCTCTCAGCATTGAATATAGGCATTTGCAGAACGCTCTTTCCCACATTAATGGTGATGCTACAACATAATGACCAAAATACACACAGCTTATAATGAAGTGTGCCAATTTGAGTCAATGTAACCACTTTCTATTTTACCAGGTCAACAATCTAGATTCAAACACCTTTCACAATAGCACTCCCACAGAATCACAAACTCTGCAATCTTTACAGGAGTATCAACTGAATCTCGTTTAGGTCAAATCTATGTAGAAGGAGTCTAGAAAAAGGGACCTAGAGAAAGACTCCTCTATCTACTTTATAGCTGCTGTTCTAGTTTGTCTTCCATTGCTGTGACAAAACACTCTGACCTACACCAACTTGGGGAGGAAAGGGTTTATTCAGCTTACATCTCCTGGGTCACAGTTCATCTCTTAGGGAGCCCAAGGCAGGAACTCAGGGCAGGAACCTGGAGGCAGGACCTCAACCACAGGCCATGGAGGAATGCTGTTCACTGGCTTGCTTCACCTGGCCCATGCTCAGCCTGCCCTCTTATACTGTACACAACAACCTGCCCAGGGTGGCATCACTCATTGTGGGCCGGGCCCTCCCACACTGCTCAACCATCAGGACAATACTCCACAGATGTGGCCACAGGCCAATCCAATGGAGCCAATTCCCCCAAGTGAGGCTCCCTCAACCCAGGTGTGTCAAGTTGACACTAAAGCTATCCAGCACAGCTGCCAAAGTACCTGTGGCCACTTTTTCAGTGATGGCTAATCCCTGAGTAAAGTATTCCAGAATAGAAACCCAAAACCCCAATTATGTGTGTATAAAATAATTTTGTTTCTAATGGAGGTCGAACCTCAAGACAGTAGGAACATAAACAAATGAATGGTATTGAAGTAATTCATTAGCATTTGGAACAAAAATTAAGTTAGTACTCTTCTATACGTGGTAAGTAAATTCTAGGCAAGTTAAGGTTTGAACCACGAAATAAAAACATTAGATAACTAGAATAAAATATAAGTGAGTTTTTATTTGCTCTCAGGATAGAGAAAGCCTTCCAAACCTCCCAGCAGAAACAAAATACAGAAAATACTAAAAGACTACTGGGTGTGATGGTTTATACTTCTAGGCCTCTGGGGAGGCTGAGGCAGGAAAGTAGCTAAGTTCCAGGCCTGGACAGTCTACACAGAAAGAACATGTGTCAAACAAACAGAAAGGGCCTGGGGTATAGCTCAGTGGTAAAGAGTTTGCCTAGCATTTGTGAGGCCTTGGGTTTTGATTCCCAGTGCTGAAATAATTAAATAAATAACAAAAAGCAAATTACAAATGTCTTTGTGATATTTTTTCTTTTCTTTTCTTTTTTTTTTTTTTTTTTTTTTTTTTTGTTTTTTTTTTTTTGTCTTTTTTGAGACAGGGTCCCCTGAGTCTCCTAGCTGGCCTATCGGCCCACCATTTTTTTATTTTTTTTTTATTTCCGTATGTGTATGATGTCTGTCTGCAGCCAGTCTGTGCACCCGTGAGTCGCGTTTGCGCTCTAATATGGAATCCCAGGCGGAGGTCAGAAGAGGGTAGAGGGTGTCGGATTCCTCTTGAACTGGATTCTCCTGGAATTGGAGTTTCAGATGCTTCTAGGCCGCCATGTGGGTAATGGGATCTCAACAGATCGCTGCCTTGCCTCCATGAGTACCTAGGGAGAAAGTGTGCCATTATGCCTGCCTTGCATGTATGTTAGCTGGGAGCGGTGGCACANTCCCCCTGTAGTCCTAGCTGGCCTAGAGTTTGCTCTGTAAACCAGGCTGGCCTTGAACTCACAGAGATCTGCCTGCCTCTGCCTCCTGAGTACTGGGATGAAAGGTGTGCACCATTATGCCTGCCTTGCCATGTATCTTTTAGCTGGGCGTGGTGGCACACGCCTTTAATCCTAGCACTTGGGAGGCAAAGGCAGGTGGATCTTTGTGAGTCCGAGGCCAGCCTGGTCTACAGAGTGAGTTCCAGGACACCTGGGACTACAGGGAGACCCTATCTTGAAAAGACCAAAAAATAAAATAAAATAAAAATAAAAAAAAATAAGGGGGCTGGAGCGATGGCCTAGCAGTTAAGAGTGCCGACCGCTCTTTCAGAGGACCCGGGTTCGATCCCCAGCACCCACATGGCGGCCAAGAGCCGTCTGAAACTCCAATTCCAGGAGAACTCCAGTTCCAGGGGAGTCCAACGCCCTCTTCTGACCTCCGCGGCGTTGCACATCACAGGTGCACAGACTTGCATGCAGACAATACATTCATACACATACGGAAATAAATTTTAAAAATTTAAAAAAGGTTAAAAATAAATAAAAAATAAAAATAAATAAAAATAAAAAACATATATTTTATTAGCCGAGCATTGTGGCGCACACCTTTAGTCCCAGAACTTGGGAGGCAGAGGCAGGCAGAGCTCTGTGAGTTCAAGGTGAGCCTGGTCTATATAGTGAGTTCCAGGACAGCTGGGGCTACAGGGAGGCCCTGTCTCAAAAAAGACCAAAAAATTTTTATATTATTTTTATTTTATGTCTATGGGTGTAATGCCTGCACATGTGTAAATGCATTATGTCGTGCGATGCCCACAGAGTTCAGAAGAGGGCATTGGATTCCCCTGAAATTGAAGTTACAGACTACTATTAGCTGTTAGGTTGGGCCAGAGGCAAAAAGCCAAGATGGCATAGACCAGAAGGACCTTTCCTTCTTTTTCACTCTGGACCTTGTGTTTGCCCGAAAAAAGCCACTGGATAGAGTTCCAAATTCCTATGAGACCATTGGACCAGACTGGCTGATTCCAACACACCACCATCTCCCCTCCCCTGACCTTTAAAAGCCTCTCCCTACCTCCCAGAAATGCACTTTTCACGCCCCTGGATGGCCGTGAATTCACCCAAGAGAGAGCACATTTCATGGAATAAATGCCTACTTTTATTTACTTTTAATTCAGACTGATTCAGCCTTTCCTTAGCATTGGTTATACTTCTCAATTGGCGGCCCACACGGGGAGGGGATGTTTCTCCTCAGCCCGAGAGGCCCATGGCCCACAAAGGTTCAGGGACACTCCTCTCCTTTACTGACGCACCTGGGCTTTGACCTGGGATAAGTCCGTACTGCTGCCTCATTTCTACTTTCGGAGCTCCTGTCTATAAGCTGTTGCAACACCAGGGCACGCTCTCTTTCCTCAGCCCATGAGTCCAGGACCCACAGACACTCGGGGGCCTTAGTTCAGTGGACTCACGATCCACTGGCTGGTTTTTTTTTTGTTGTGGAGGGGAAGGATTGCAGAACCAGGTTCTGTGGTGAAGGGTCTTTCTGGATTGGAGACATCTATCCAAGTCTCCCTCACACCTCCGCCACTGCCAGGTCTCTGGGGTACATTAGAGGACACTTCTCTGCATCCCATGATCTCCAGGCTTGGAAATGGACAACTCTGGGTCAAAGACTACCCACCAGACAAATTTTTTTTTCTAAATTGGCTACATGCAGACTTTCCCGGATTCTCTCTCTCTCTCTCTCTCTCTCTCTCTCTCTCTCTCTCTCTCCCCCTCTCCCCATCTCTGATCTCCCCTCTGCCATTCCTGTGCCTG
>VZQC01014318.1:170657-242926 GCA_009823505.1 Rhizomys pruinosus | reverse complement strand
GGTCTATAGTTCTCCTTTTTGGTTTTATCTTTGCCTGGTTTTGGTAGTAGTGTGATGCTGGTTTCATAGAAGTAATCTGGGAGAACTCCCTCCGTTTGTATCCTTCTAAACAACTTGAGTAGTAATGGTTGTAAGTCTTTTTGAAATATTTTATAGAATTCTGCCGTGAAACCATCTGGGCCTGGGCATTTTTTGGTTGGGAGGCTGCTTATTACATCATCAATTTCTTCATATATTATTGGACTATTTAAGCTGTCGATCTCTTCTTGTTTCAGTTTTGGTGACTCCTAGGATTTCAGATATTCATCCATTTCTTCTAGGTTTTCAAACTTAGTAGAGTATAGGGTTTTGAATAATCCCTTATGGTTGTCTGGATCTTCTCATTGTCTGTTGTGATATTCCCCTTTCATCACAGATTCTATTGATTTGGAGTTGTTCCTTTTTTCTTTTAGTTAACTGGGCTAGTGGTCTGTCTATCTTGTTTATTCTCTCAAAGAACCAACTTTTGGATTCATTGATTTTTTTTTTGTATTGTTTTCTTTGTTTTTATTTCATTGATTTCTGCTCTGATTTTGGTTATTTCTTCTTGTCTGTTGCGTTTAGGGTTCATTTGTTTTTGTCTCTCAAGTGTTTTTAGCTGCAGTGTTAGATCGTTCACTTGTGCTCTTTCTCTTTTTTCCAATGTAGGCACCCAGGGCTATAAACTTACCTCTTAGGACTGCTTTTAAAGTATCCAATAGGTTTTGTTGTGTTGTATTATCATTGTCATTCAGTTCCAGGAATGCTTTTATTTCTTTCTTTATTTCTTCCTTGACCCATTCATTATTCAGGAGTGTGTTGTTTAGTCTCTATGTGTTCTTGTAGATAGTAAGCTTTATTGTACTGTGGTCTGATAGAATGCATGAAATTATTTCAATCTTTTTGTATTTATGGAGGTTTTTTCCGTGTCCCAGTATGTGGTCAGTTTTGGAGAATGTTCCATGAGGTGCTGAGTAGAAAGTGTATTCTCTGGTATTTGGGTGGAATATTCGGTAGATGTCTGTGAGATCCATTTGGTGTATCATATCATTCAGTTCAGATGTCTCTCTGTTTATACTTTATCTGTTTGACCTGTCCAAAGGGCTCAGTGGGGTATTGAAGTCCACTATGAGTGTGCTGGGGTTAATCTGTGCCTTGAGGTCCTGGAAAATTGTCGTTATAAACTTTGGTGCACCAGAGTTTGGGGCATATATACTCATGATTGTGAAATCTTCATGGTCAATTGTTCCTTTGATAAAGATGTAATGGCCTTCTTTGTCTCTTCTGATTTCTTTTACTTTGAAGTCTATTTTGTCTGATATTAAAATTGTAACACCTGCTTTCTTTTTGGTATCATTTGCTTGGAATATTTTTTTCCATCCTTTCACTTTAAGTTGGGGCCTATCCTTGAGGTTAAGATGGGTTTCTTGTAGATGGGTTATGTTTCCTAATCCAATCTCCCAGTCTATGTATTTTTATTGAGGAGTTTAGTACATTAATATTTAAGGTTATAACTAACAGATGTGTGTTGCATCCTTTAACCTTATTATCCATTTGCATTTTTGGTCTAGGTTTCTACTTCTGCAGTTATGCTTTTATTAATTTCTCTTTCTAGGTGACTAGGGATAGTTGCTCCTTTCTTCTGTCCTTTGAATTGCTTCAAGTATTCTCTGAAGGGTTGGTTTTCTGGCCATGTATTCTATCATCTTGTTTATGCCATGGAAGATTTTTCTCTCTCATTCAACTATAATCGACATTTTTGCTAGGTATAGTAACTTGGGTTGGCATCTATAGTCCTTTAACACTGGGAATGCTTTGCTCCACATTCTTCTTGCTTTTATAGTTTGCACTGAGAAGTCACTTGTAATTCTGATGTGTTTCCCCTTATATGTCACTTGTTTTTCTCTTGTGGCTTTCAGAATTTTGTCTTCATTTTGGGCATCGAGCGTTTTAACTATGATATGGCATGGGGAGTTTCTTTTCTGATCTTGTCTGTTTGGAGTTCTATGTGCTTCTCGTATTTGTATCAGTTTGTCTTTTTTAGTTTGGGGAAATTTTCATCTATTATTCTGTTGAAGATCTGATCAATACAATTCTCTTGGGATTCTTCTTCCTCTATCTCTATGATGTAGAGGTTTGATCTTTTCATAGTGTCCCACAATTCCTGGTTGTTCCACTTTTGTGTATTTTTAAATTTTTCATAATCTTTACTTGAGCTTTTTAGTTATTCTGTGTTATCCTCCATTCTACTTCTGAGGCTTTTTCCATTCCTTTCTTCTTGATTGGATGAGTATTCAATTTCCTCTTTCATTTCATGTTCTGATTTCTTTAGTATTTCCACTTCCTTTTGGAGCTTCTCAATCTCTTCCTGTAGCTCCTTGTTTCGCTGGTTGCCTTCCTTTTTCAGTGTTTCCACTTCCGGAGTTTGTCATTCTCTCTGTCTAGTTCTTTCTGGAGTTTGTCATTCTCTCCCTCTAGGTCCTTCTTGAGTTTTTCATTCTCTCTCCTTAGTTCTCTGACTTGTTCTTTTTATTCTTTGATTTCTTTGAATATATCTGCAATTATTGCTCTAAGATCTGTGTCCTGGGCCATCCCCAGGGGGATCCCACTGTAGGAATCTCCCATAGGGTTGGTACAGCTTGGTGTGGAATTATCCTGCACCTTTCCCATGTTGTCCCTTCTTCATGTCCCTGGCATATGGGTTTCTCTTTGTCTGTATTCCAATGTGAATCCCAAATGCCTCTTCACTGTGTTGATGGGTTGCTTTGCTTTCCTCAATCAGATGTCTTCATTGTTTGTTTGATTGATTGATTTGTTTTTCTCTTTGTTTATGGAGTGTTGACTTGTCTAAGTTTTAGGCTTTCGATTTTGTTTATATATTGGAAGTCTAACTCGCTCTTCCCTTTCTGTTCTGAAGGTTCTCCAAAAAATCCACTTGGACAGTACACAGAAATTCCAGTGGGGGGGGGGCTGCGGGGGAATATGCCTCCCTTACCCATGCCCCGATACTCGGTGCTTCAGGTGGTTCTGGGAAATCCCTGATCTAAGCTCTGTGCACTCAAGTTTCACAGTGGCAACAGGCCCACCTCTTATACCAGCTAGCAGGGAGACTCTGACCCCACAAGACAATGATTGAATTATCCAACAGACCAATGAAATAATTATCCAACAACCCAGTGGTAGAATTATCCAACAGTCTGCCTGGCTGAAGTGCCTGGCTCCTACTTGTGCTTCAGGTGGTCCTGGGAAATCCCCAATCTAAGCTCTGTGCACTCAAGTCCAGTATATTGTACTTTTCCTCCACAGAGTCTCTGTCCCAGGCACAGTAGCTTAACAGATCACAGCAATGCAGGTTTGTAAGTCTTCCCACTTCTTTAAATTATTCAGGAAAGTGTAGTATCTCCCTTTCTTCTTTCTAAGCATGCTTTACCTAATACTTTGGACTTCCTCAATATTTTGATCTTCCTCACTCTTTCCATGAAGCCTGACTCCCCAGCATGTGGCCACTAGTCCACCATGGCATGGAATTCTCTATGTAGACCAGGGTGGCCTGGAACTCACAGAACTCCACTTGCCTCTTCTTCCCAAGTGCTGGAATTAAAGCTATGTGCCACCATGCACTGCCTAATATCTATATTTTCAATGAAGATGCTTGTTCTGCCTTTCAATGTTGTGGTATGTTCTCAAGCACACCCACATTCATTCCCCATCTCTGGGTAAAATAGCAAATTGAGGTTCTCAGGAAACAAGATCATGTCCCCAGGTCACAAGAGCACATAGTTCAATGAGTTTGCCAATGTTAATTAAAAGTTATTTTCTAGATTATGTCCATTTTATAAAAGTCATTCCTACAGAGTTGGAATCAATTGGAAATTGTTTGGCTAGGGCTGGAGAGATAGATTAGTGGTTAAGAGCATTGGTTGCTCTTGCAAAGGACCCAGGTTCCATTCCCAGCATCCACATGGTGGCTAACAACCATCTGTAACTCCCATTCCAGGTTATCTGATGCCCTCTTCTGATCTCTGTAGGCATTGCAGGACATGGGTGCAATATATATACCCATATACAGGCAATACACTCATACACATAAAATAAAATAATAAAAATATAACAAATAAAATATTTTTAAAAGAGAAAGTGATTGGTCACCCTAATAACATTCATGCTACTATTATACGTGTGGACATATCTTGTCATGGTGTTTATTACTGTAGCTCCCAGGGTTCACATCTGGGTAATATTGATGACTTTTCTCCCCCAGCAGCCTGCAGCCTGCGTAACACCTTTCAGTACTATTAAACCTAAAGAAGATTCCCAGTCAGTACCAACTTGATTTCCCTACATCCTATGACCAAAGTATAGAGTATCGTCAGCAATAAGGTCTTACCATCACTTCTTGAATCCCACAGTGGAAGAAGAGAATAGACTTCTGGAAGTTGTCTTCTGACTTCCACATGCATGCTATGACACTCATACACACACACACACACACACACGCACACACACACACACACACACACACACACACATGCACGCATGTGCGTGCACGTGCACGCACAGATTTTCTTTGGTCTTTTTGAGATAGGGTCTCCCTGTAACCCCAGATGTCCTGGAACTCACTATGTAGACCAGGCTCACCTCAAACTCACAGAGATTTACCTGCCTCTGCCTCCCAAGTGCTGGGATTAAACCGTGCACTACTAAGCCTGGTACAGATTTTTTTTTAATTAACAGTTAGCAGTATGGAAAATATTCAGAGATTAGTACAACGAACAATGTTGTATGTCTCTTGTCAAATCCACAGGTGGTAATTCTTTATTGTATTTGTTCCGTCTGTTCATTCATCTACCTACACTTTTTTGGTACCCATTTGAATCCATTTCATTATTTTATACTTGATCTCTAAATACTGCATGTGTTTCTTGGTAATGAGGATCAAGAAATTCTTCCACATAACCACATTACTGTGACACCTAATAAAAATAACAGTAAAAAAACAATAAATGGGCTGGAGAGATGGCTCATCAGTTAAAAACACTTCCTACTGGGGCTGGAGAGATGGCTCAGCTGTTAAGAGCACTGACTGCTCTTGCAGAGGACCCAGGTTTGATTCCAAGCACCTACATTGCTGCTAAGAACTGTCTTTAACTCCAGGGGAATCTGACACCCTCTTCTGACCTCCACAGCATTGCACGACACGGGTGCACCAACCTACATGCAGACAGTACATTCATATACATTCATATATGTTCATATATCCACCAGACTCTTCATACCACAGAGATACATGTACAGCCATGTTCATTGCAGCTCTCTTCACAATAGCAAAGAGCTGGAACCAACTGAAATGCCCCTCAACTGACAAATGGATAGAGAAAATGTGGTACATCTACACAATGGAGTTCTATGCAGTGACAAAGAAATATGACATCATGAAATTTGCAGACAAATGGATGGAACTGGAAGAAATTATCTTAAGTGAAGTAACACAGTCCCAGAAAAACAAACAATGAATGATATCCCTTATCTGTGTATGCTAGCACCAATAACCCAGTTGTAAATATTCTTTGTGGGGAGTGATGCATATTGGAAAGAACAACAACAGAAAAGACTGCAACAAAGAACTGACTGAAATGGTGAATCTGGTGGGAGGGTTGGGAGGGAGACATGGGTCTACATTAGATTAATGTACAGTTAATTGATGTGAGTTTAACAGGTATCCAAATTTGCCCAAATTTTGTCTACATATTATATGGTATTCTAGGTCTTAGTAAAAGTAAAAATGTCTATATTAAACAAGATTGGTTAAAAGGTTTTAATAAAAAAGGTAATACATTTAAGCTAATTGGAAATATAAATTGTAGTCCGCATGCTTCACTTATAATTTGTATAACAATTTTGGGGTTAATGGATACAAATATTCTCTACAATGTTTGTATTGTACAGTATCAACTTGTAACATTTTCTTCTACTTGTAGGATAATTTAACTAAAGGAATAAGTTGGCTTCCCAAATTAACAATATACAGTCAATGATAAACAGCTTAATTCAGAAAAGTTGGCCCAGCTAAATATTAAAAGGAAGAAAAGCTTCAGACTGCTACAGACATCAAACATCTCTGTGGATCCTAATTGTAACTATTATTTATAATGTGTCCTAATGAACTTTACCTTTCAGGTGCCCCAAAGTTTTAATATGAGAGACTTCCTTACCTCCTTTTCATAGAACCAAGAAAAACATGATGGTAATGAAGTCATTTCCTAACTGTAAACTAGAGCCTACTATTATAGAGGTAATCTTTTATAAAAGCGATATAGTTGCCTTCTTTAATTGACTGATAGTCATAGGAACTGTGAAAGGATAATTCTCTATTCAGAGCCAAATATAAAACTAAAATCTATACAGCTGGGTAATTAAGCAAAATATATTAATACAGGAGAGCTCTGTTAGCAGAAATGGATTATTCGGCCAAGGATATGTTGGCTAGGGGATCCAAGCCCCCAAAAAGATAAAGGCTTTTTGCCAACAAACTGGGATACCTGCAAGAAGAGAGGTAGTAAGGCCCTGCTGTCAAAGACCAGGTGTAAGCATGGGAAAAATTTATCGAGACCATACTTGCAAGTGTACAGTTGGCCTCTGGAATGCCAGGGAGTGTTACCAAAGGCCACTAAATCAATAAAGCAAATATCAATCTTCTTGAGTCAAGCAAGACTCCTTCGTCAGCATCAGCTACATCTCACCTGCCTGGAAATACTGTGAAGCAGTGGCAGCCAAATATCTGTATATCCCAAATCTAATTGGCTATTAGCTCTCCTCTTGGAGGAATAATTCATGGCTGATACCACAAGCTTAAGTCCTCTAGTGGTTAGGAGATATTATAAGCCACAGTAAGACCTTGTCAGCTTTTACAGAAAAACTATAGTCCATGGATTAGCATACCATCCAAACATCTGTGTCTATACCAACGTAACCTACCATAATCAATAGTACTGTTTAAATGCCTGTATATCTAATTGCTTGTGCTTCATCAGTATGAGTAAAAGGCTATTCCTGGATAAACTGCCAACTCATGACAGGAAACAGCCTGAACTTATCACAGTCCAAAACAACACCTCCAGAGAAAGTAGACTGCTTTGCTTCTTGCCCATTTGTGTCCCTTTTCTAAAGCCTAGGGAACAATCTGCAGAAGAGGGGGCATGGTAGAATGTAAGGGCTGTGATTGGGGTGAATTGTAAAACTACAGCAATATAAACTGATCTCTTATTTGATCAACATGGTAGTACATATAAGCTCCTCTAGCTGGACAATGGGGGCCTCGGGCTGTACAAGTTTGGGCATAGCTACTTGCAAATTGGTTTTACATGAAGGATGTTTGTATTCATTACTTATTACCTTTTATTAAAAAATTAAAATAATTATTAATAAATAAATAAGAAATGTTCTTCCTTAGGACCATGATAAAAAAAAAAAAGAAGAAGAAGAAGAAACCTTTCCTACTCTTCCACAGGACCAGAGTTTGGTTTCCAGCACCTACACCAAGTGACTCAGTCTCCAGGGGATCTGACATCCTCTTCTGATTTCCTCATGTATCTGCACACAAGTGGCATTCACACACATAGCTATACACACACACACACACACACACACACACACCACGTGTGCACGTGCATGCACAGCCATAAATAAAAACAAAAAAATATTTTGAGACAAGATCTCCCTGTAGCCCCAGCTGGCCTGCAACTCACTACGTAGACCAGGCTGCCCTCGATCTTACAGAGATCTGCCTGACTTGCCTCATGAGTGCTGGGATTAAAGGCACATGCCACCAGATCTGGCACAAAATTAGATCTTTTAAGGACAATAATCTCTTATTATTTAATGTTTATTCTAGAATCCAAGTTTGCCAAATTAGCTGTTTCTGCTTTTGCTTTTTTGTTTGTTTGTTTGTTTGTTTGTTTGTCTTTTTGAGACAGGGTCTTCCTGTAGACCCAGCTGTCCTGGAACTCTCTATGTAGACAAGGCTGGCCTTGAATTAACAGAGATCTGCCTGCTTCTGCCTCCCAAGTGCTGAGGTTAAAGGCTTGCAACACCATGCCTGGTGTGCTTTTTCTGTTTGTTTTGGGTTTGGTTTTTTTTTAGTGATAAATTTTCCTGTATTGTTTTCACTCTGAATACAGCACAGTGCAAAGGGGTTTCCATGTATCGTTTTCTTTTTTTTAATTTTTTAAATACTTTTATTGATGATTTGTGTATTTCATACATTATCTTTCAGTCCAATTAGATAAATTCCCCTCTCCTCCCCCCCCGACCCCACCCCAGTTCATGCATTCTGCCATACATGTCTTGCATCTTTCTCTCAGTCTTTCCAAAGTTTTTCACTGCAGAGGCTTGTTGTTTGGGGCAGAATTTAACTGCATCAGTCAGTTCTTTGACCCAGTCTTTATGTTGTTGTTGTTCCCTCCCCTTTGTATTGCTCCAACATATGCCTATACAACCATCACATATGTATCAAAATTATGACCTCTAAGAAGTAAACAAATAATTACATTGGCTTCCTAGCTGAATCTCACTGCTTGACCTTCAAAAATTAAGATCATGCCATTGTTGCAGAAAGCCACTACATTCTCAGTTAATTTGTTAAGAAAGCGGTAGACTTCACACGTTAAATTTCTGCAATGTATATAGTTACTTTGTAATGAGAGAAATGAAAAGCTAAAACAATAAGATGATGCAGAAAAGAAAGAACATTCATTCCCAGTGCCTTAGGAGGCCATCCATTATGAAACTGATCATCAGTCCTTCAGAGAAAAGTCTGTTCTAAAGGGAGGTCAAACCAGAATTCACTTGCTGATCGTTGCATGAGAAGACGGAACACTACCTCTTAGGCAACGTGAAGCAACAAAATATATTTCAGCAGATTTTTAATAGGAGTGGGAAGAAATAACATGTGTCATGTAACTGAGTCTCAATGGAAATGCAAAAATATGATAGGAAGACTGGTAAATACTCAGCCGTTAGCAGCAAATCAAAATGAAAGCTGTGCTGCACTTGCTTTTTAATCAAGTTCATCTGTTCTATAAAGATCATTTTTTTCCAAGACTAAATCAGGACACCTGGGGACATTAAGAATTTTCACAAAATGATCCTTACCACTGTGACAGTCTTGGCTGATATTTACTGCTATTATTTGATTCCGATTTCTTTTTTAATTTTTTATATTATTCCAAAATATGCACATATACACTCCACACATAAGTCAAAATTAAAAATTCTGAAAATAAACTATAGGTTGATTCCTAAACACATTTAGAGATTCACATTTTAACAGTAAATTTGCATGCGGGTATAAAGTCGTGTAACTTTACATTCTTTTTTTAGAAGGTGACTACATATCCTCCACCTATATATGGTTATTACAATGTGTGAGTATAAGTGGTAGGACAATTCTAGAGCCCATTTATAGATTCACATTGTAATAGCACAGTTGCTTTCAGGTACAATGAAATATAATAATGAAGTTGCTCAGTTTGCCTGCCAACTGAGGATTTGGTGTTAGCATTCACAAATGAGGGAGACCATTCACCTTTTTTTTTCTGGGACTGTGCTTAGTATAATTGCTTCGAGTTCCATCCATTTACCAGCAAAGCTCATGATGTCATCTTTCTTTACTGCTGTGTAGAACTCCATTGTGTAGATATACCACATTTTTTGTTAGCCAGTCATCAGTTGAGGGGCATTTGGTTGGTTTCAGAATCCAACCATGCATGGTTTTCACACTGCATCTATGTCTTTAGCCATTTTTATTTTTAAAATTGAGCTGGGTGTGGTGGTGCACGCCTTTAATCCTAGCACTTGGGAGGCAGAGGCAGGCGGATCTTTGTGAGTTCAAGGCCAGCCTGGTCTACAGAGTGAGTTCCGGGACAGCTGGAGCTACAGGGAGACCCTGTCTCAAAAAAGACCAAAAACAATAAAAAATAAAAAAATAAATTTGAAATACTTATGCATTTATAGTAAGCTGAAGAGATAATTCAATGACCTATGTACCCTTTTCCCAGTTTCCCTTAATAATTACAACTTACAAAATTATACTACAGTCTCAAAACCGGGAAATTGACATTGGCAGTGCATGTATAGTTCAATGCCATTTTGCCACAAGTGCAGAGCCCTCGTAATACCAACTGCAGTCAGGATACAGAACTACTGTGTCACCACAAAGACTTACTGATACCATCATTGAGCCAGACACAGGAAAGAGTAGAAACTTAACTTCCTTTTAAGTCTTTTCATCCAGCTCCAGTTATAGTATGGTTATGTTAAATATTTCCTCTACACACACTGAGATCTACATTACACAATGTTATAATTTTTGCTTCAACTGTCAAACATAATTTAGACAATTGAAGAAAAGGAAAGTCTATTGTCTTTGCTCATTTTTGTTCATTCTGTTCTTCCTGATGTCCTAAGATTTCTCCTTTTATATATTTTTTTGTTTTGAAAGTGTTCCTCAGAATTCTTTCAGAGTGGGTCTGTTAGTACAATCCTTTTCATGGTTCCTTTGTCTGAAAATGTCTTGATTTCCTCCTCATTTCTTGAGGATATTTTCATCAGATAAAAAATTTGCAGTTGACAATATTTTTCTTTTTTATTTTATTTATTTGTATAGAGTGCTTTGCCTGCATATAAGTGCACCATGTGTGTAAAATGCCCACAGAGCCCAGAAGAGGGTGTCAGATATCCTGGAACTGGAGTTATGGACAGTTGTTAGCCACTGTATGAGAGGTGGGATGAGAACTCGGGTCCTCTGCAAGAGCAGCCTGTGCTCTTAACCACTGAGCCATCTCTCTAGCTCCTCCTGGTCCTCCTCCTCCTCCTCCTCTTCCTCTTCTTCCTCCTCCTTCTCCTATTACTCCTCCTTCTCCTCCTTCCTCCTATTCCTCCTCCTCCTCCTCCTCCTCCTCCTCCTCTTCTTCTTCTTCTTCTTCTTTCTGTCATAGAGAAATTCATTTTATTTGTGTGTTTGTGTGTTGATATGTGTGCTGAAACATGCCTGGAGGCCAAAGGGTGATGTCAGTTGTCTTCCTCAGTTGTTTTCCACCTTATTTTTATTTTAAGACTTTTTTAGCATGTATTAACTGTACATAATGAGCTTCATTACAACATTTTCATACATGTACATAATGTATTTTGATCATATTCCCCTCATTACCCTCTCATCTCCTTCCCCTTCCACTAATCCCCTTCCTCTTCCTACCCTCCTCCCTTCTACTTTCATGTCGGGTTTTTCTTGTGCATGTGACCCAATGAGTTTCACTAAGTTTTAAAAGAGTATGGAAGGAGTTGTTTATAGGAGCATGGGCAGCTTACCAGCAGCTACACCAATGAAGAAAATGTCTTCAGGGAAGGTAAGTCTTCCATGAACAGGTGTTGATAGACCCAATCTTGTGGCTTTTTTTGGTACATAGAATCTCATGTCTGTGTCTGGCCTCAAACTTGCTATGTATTTGAGGATGACCTTGAAGTTCTGATATTCCTGTCTCTACCTCCTAAATGCTAGGATTATAGCCATGCACCATCATACCTGACATTTCTTCAAGCACTTGAAATATGTTTTATCATTTGCTTCAAGACTGCATGGCTTCTGATGAGAAACTCACTGACATTTGACTTGACTTTTCCCCTATACAGAAAAAAAAAATATGTCTTTTTCTCCTGGTAGCTCCAGCTGGTCTACTCCCTATGTAGACCATTCTACCCTTGATCTCAGAGAAATCTGCCTGCCTGTACCTCCTGAGTGCTGGGATTAAAGGCCTACACCACCATGCCCAGCTATTTTCAAGGTTCTGTCTTCTTTAGTTTTCAGAAGTTTAATGTGTCTCAGTGTATACACGCACACCAGTCCAGTGCCCTTGTAGGCTAGAAAATGGTGTTGGATCCCTGGAGCTGCAGTTACAGGTGGTAGTGAGATGTCTGACCTGGATCCTAGACACTAACCTTAGGTCTTCTGGAAGAACAGCAAGCCTCTTCACTGCTGAGCCATCTCTCCAGCCCCACCGTGTGAGCTTCATGAACCTATTTGTATATTCACGCCTTTTGTCAAATTGGAGATATTTTTCTGTTGTTTTCCTTTGTAATTTTAGGGATCAAACTGAGAGCTCCAAAAAGAACAAAAGAAAGCAAACTATTTTGGGGGGACACCCAAGACTTTGTCCATCCTAGGTAAGTGCTCTACTGCTGAAGTCTGGATTCAGCTATTGTTTCTTTGGTACTTTTTTTCAGCACCGTTTTCTTTCTCCTCCACTTTTGGTGATCAATAACGTAAATATTACTTTTGGGGTTATATAGTCCCACATGACCCTGAAGCTCATTTTATGTCTAGTTGGTCATACTGGGTCATTTCTAGGGTCTAGCTTCGCTGATTCTTTCCTCTGACCAGTCTATTCTAATGTCAACCTGTCCATCCTAATGTTGAGCCAATCTACTGAATATTTTACTTTGGTGGTTGTAGTTTGTTCTAAACTTTCTATTTGGCTCATTTTATATCCTATTTCTTGGGTAACACTTTCTAATAAAAAATTATTCCAAGCTCATTTGTAATTTCTCATTGGAACATTTTTGTTGAAACTTGGGGACAATTTTATTAGTTTTTTAAAAGAAAAACCCCAGGGAAGCAAAGCTGTAAATCTTGGCAGCTGCCCAGAGGAGAACAGAGGACAGAAGGGGATGGGGTGGGAAACATGCTGTTTTCAGCCAGTATGGAGGTCAGATACATGGACAGCAGGATGGTGGGGAGGGGGCTTCAGAATAAGAGTAAGGAAGCCCTCTCCCCTCCAGGGGAAAGCATGCTTAGAACAGATAAAGAACAAAAGAAAAAGTTATACTTTTCTGAAAAATCCAGAAAAGCAGGCCGACTTACAAAGCTACATGGCTGAAGCCCTGTAAGCTACTCTCGAACATTTTTTATGTTGGCCACTTTTAACCTTGTTCAATAACTTAAACATCTCTGTCATCTCAGCTCACTCAAGTTGAAGGACTCCTAGTTCTTGGTATGATGAGTGTTTGTTGTTGTTGTTGCATCCTGGAGTATATATTGTTAGAAAACTCGAGATTGTATTTAGATCTTCCTCTGACACCAATGCCATCTGAGGAGAGAATCACTGTGGAGCTATGGCTGTGGAGGTGTTCAAGTTCAAGTCCCTATGTCTAACAAGTGATAGATACATGAAGGGGTGGCTCCTTCTTACTGCTGAGCAGAGACGGAGACTCTGGCCCCCTTCAAGGCTTCTGCTTGATGCTTAGTAAAGAGAAGTGCATCTTTACTCTTTCTACTAAGCAGCATCCATTGACACCAGAGACAATGAGGTGAAGGAGAGGTTGAAGAGAGGACAAAGAGGAAGGAAGCAGCTTCATTAAGGCTCAAGTGTGAAAGTTTGGACTCTCTCCTAGGCCTCCCTAACCGTGATATTCAACTTCGAGAGGGGCCTAGTTACCCAGTGGAAATGGAAACTCAGGGTCTCAACCTAGCCTTCTGTGACACTACCCCAGAGAGTGGAAAAGTCTGGGCAGAGAATGGAAGTCGGGATTCTCTACTTAGTGTTTTCTGGATCAGGTGCTCATAATATTTCCTTGGTATTTGATTACAGTGGTTATCGTTGAAGAGTTTTCTGTCCTTCTTCAGCACCTCATCTGGGCTACATGAGGCTACAAGAAAACCCAAGGAACTTGCTTGCCATCAGGAGTCTGGGTCACTGGCATCTCTAGTCGGTCTGTCCTTTTCTCATTTATGAGTCTTATGCTTGTTTGTTTATGTTAATGCACATGGGTTTTATCTGTTCTCAGTGTAAAAGTGTTAAGTGGGTCTATTCTAGTGGGGTCCAAAACTAGAAGACACCCATATTTTTAAATAATCATCCATGTTGCTGGGCATGGCGGCCCCTTTAATCTCAACACTTGGGAGGCAGAGGCAGGCAGAGCTTTGTGAGATCAAGGTCAGCCTGGTCTACATAGCAAGTTCCAGGCCAGCTGGGGCTGCAGAGAGACCCTGCCTCAAAAAAAAATCTACATTGACTTTTTGAAGGGTACACATCAGTAGTTATATAGAATAGCTTGGATTCTGGATTTGCCTGTTATCCCCTCTGGTTGCCATTTATGTCTTTCTTTACTATTACAAGATATTAGACTAAGCCAGGCATGGTGGTGCACGCCTTTAATCCTAGCATTTGGGAGGCAGAGGCAGGCAGATCTTTGTGAGTTCAAGGCCACCCTGGTCTACAGAGTGAATTCCAGGACAGCTGGGGCTACAGGGAGACCCTGTCTCGAAAAGATTAAAAAAAAAAAAAAAAAACAAGATATTACAATAGAAGGACTCTTCCTAGGCATATGGATAAATGCTTGTAATCCCAACACTTTGAGGCTGAGGCAGGAGAATCACAACTTTGAGGCCAGCCTGGGATACATAGTGAAAAAATAGAGGGCTGCCAGGTGTGGTGGCTCAGGCCTCTAATCCCAACACTCAGGAGGCAGAAGCAGGCAGAAACTCTGTGAGTTCAAAGTCAGCCTGGTCTACCATAGTGAATTCCAGGTCAGCTAGGGCTACATCATGAGACTGTGTCTCAGAAACAAAACAAAAGCAAAACTGCAACAAAATAAAATAAAATAAAAATAAAAGCATAAAATAGAGGGAATTTTAAATATTAAATTGGTGCAAAAGTAATTGCAGTTTTTGCAATGTTGAAATTTGTCATTTGATACTGAAACACATTGTTAAATATATGTTATTTTGTTATACATAATTTTAATTTATATTTCTCACTTTATGTTTTTGTTACTGCTATTTAAAATATGGAAATGATGTTAGACAAAAAGTGAATTTGAGTGATTTGCTTATTCAAGTTCAAAATGGGCTGTAATGCAGCAGAAACAATGTACAACATCAATGCATTTGCCTTCACGAACCACAAATGAAAGTATAGTGAACTGATGATTCACAAAGTTTTGCAAAGGAGATGAGACCCTTGAAGATGAGCACAGTAGCCAGCCATCAGAAGTTGACAATGGGGGGCTGGAGAGATGGCTCTGTGGTTAAGAGTACTGGCTGTTCTTGCAGAGGACCCAGGTTCGATCCCCAGCACCCACATGGTGGCTAACAACCATCTATAACTGCAGTTCCAGGGGAGCTGATGCCCTCTTCTGATCTCTGTGGGCATTGAATAACACAGGTACACTTACATACATGTAGGCAACACACTCATACATTTAAAATAAAAATCAAAAAAAATTTTTTAAAGTTGACGATGGGGGCTGAAGAGACGACTCAGTGACTAAGAGCACCTCTTGCAGAGGACCCAGGTTTGATTCCCAGCACTCACATGGTAGCTAACAACCATCTGTAACTCCAGTTCTAGGGATCTGACGTCCTCTTCCAACCTTCTCAGGCATTACACAACACACAGGTGCACTTACACACATGCAGGCGATACACTCATACACATAAAATAAAAATACTAAATAAAATATTTTAAAAATTAAAGAAAATAAAACTAAGTTTTAAAAAGAAGTTTAATAGGCTGGAGAGATGGGTCAGCATTTAAGAGCACCAACTGCTCTTGCAGAGGACCCAGGTTCGATTCCCAGCACCCACATGGCGGCTAAGAATCATCTTTAATCCAGGTGTTGTGGTGCATACCTTTAATCCTAGCACTTGGGAGGCAGAGGAAGGAGGGTCTCTGTGAGACTCATACACATAAAAAATAATAAATTTTAAAAAATGAAGAAGAAGCTTAATGCACGATCAAATAGTTTAAAGCCTGGTAGACCACTGAAAGGATTTGGGCTTTATCCTTAGAGACATGAGGAGCCAGTGGAGGGCTTTGTGGGGAGAACTGATATAACATGTGTTGGTTTCATCAGGACTGATCTGGCTTCTTTGTGAACAGTAGACCACAATGGACAAGGGTGGAGGCCATGAGACTAGTCAGGAGACTACTGAACTGCTCTAGTTGAACAGGTGATTGTGGCTTGTGGCTTGGTCCTGAGTTGTACAACTAGAGATCACAGAATTTACTGATAGACTGAATATGGAGTGTTCTTCCAAAGATTTTTTTTTTTGGCCAGAGAAACTGGGAAGGTGAAACTGCTATTAACAAAAACAAGGTGCTCATTGATAGTGGAAAAAGTGTCATGTTTTCTGTATCCTTAGACCCTGGCACACTGGTTGTTCAGTCAGACCTACCCAGTCACCACTTGGATGGTGACTTGAAACTTCTCTGAGACTAAATTTCTTTATCTGCATAATAGAAATAATCATAGCATTTTGTCAAGGTTTAATGTAGAATGCCCAACATACCCTTTGATACATAGTGACTTCAGGTTAATCATTATTATTGAATGAATGAATTAATGGACTACTATCTTCCTTAAAGATCAAGTCTAGAATAGACTGGTACCTTTAGTCTTTTCTATGCTTAGTGGTTTGCTAATAGAGTACCAGACTCCTTTATATATTTTAAAGGGGCCTGGGGGTGGGGGAAGCCCCATATACTCTCTGCCTTCTGAACTGCTCTTGAGGAATATATACTGCTAAACCTCCAGCAGATGGTCCTCCCAATTTTGTCCTATTTCATACCCTTTGACTCCTTCCTCCCAGGTCCATTCCCCCTTTACTGTTTTCAAAAAAATTTGTAAGTACTTTTTTTTGTCTTTTTTTAAAATATATTTTTAAATTTTATTTATTTTTGTATGTGTATGAGTGTACTGTCTGTATGTAAGTTTGTGCACCCGTGTCGTGCAATGCCGCGGAGGTCAGAGGGGGTCTCGGATTCCCCTGGAAGTGGAGTTCTCCTAAAATTGGAGTTACAGACGGTTCTCAGCCACCATGTGGGTGCTGGGGATAGAACCTGGGTCCTCTGCAAGAACAGTCGGTGCTCTTAACCGCTAGGCTATCTCTCCAGCCCCAGCAAGCAGTTTTCATAGCTGAGCCATCTCACTGGTCCTAAGCTTAACAACTTTCAAATGGTACAGCAAATAAAGTCACCTTGGTTTTCAATACAGCCAATTCAAGTGGAAGAAGGGAGAGAGAAAGTAAAGGAAAAGGAAAGACAGGATAAAAGAAAGTAAAAGACAGAGAAGGTAAAAGATTGAAAGAACTGTCCTGCAGGGCTNTCTCCCTTTTATATATTTTTATGTTTTGAAAGTGTTCCTCAGAATCTTTCAGAGTGGTTCTGTTAGTACAATCTTTCATGGTTCCTTTGTCTGAAAATGTCTTGATTTCCTCCTCATTTCTTGAGGATATTTTCATCAGATAAAAAAATTTGCAGTTGACAATTGTTTTGTTTTTATTTTATATGTATTTGCTATAGAGGGCTTGCCTGGCATATGAAGTGCAAACCATGGTGTGTAAAATGCCCACAGAGCCCAGAAGAGGGTGTCAGAGTATCCTAGGAATGGAAGTTATGGACGATTGTTTAGCCACTGTACGTGAGAAGTGTGTGGATAGGAACTACGGGTCCTCTGCAAGGCAGCCTGTGCTCTTAACCCACTGAGCCTCTCTCTAGCTTCTGAGTCCTCCTCCTCCTCCGTCCTCTCCTTCTCTCTTCCTCCTCTTCTCCTATTACTCCTCTTCCATCCTTCCTCCTATCTCCTCCTCCTCCCCTCCTCTCCTCCTCTTCTTCTTCGTTCTGTCTTCTTTCTGTCATAGAAGAAATTTAATTTATTTGTGTGTTTGTGTGTTGATATGTGTGCTGAAACATGCCTGGAGGCCAAAGGTGTGATGTCAGATTGTCTTCCTCAGTGTTTGTCCCACCTTATTTTTATTGGTTAAGACTTTTTTAGCATGTATTAACTGTACATAATGAGCTTCATTACAACATTTTCATACATGTACTAATGTATTTGATCATATTCCCCTCTAACCCTCTCATCCTTCCCCTCCACTAATGCCCTTTCCTCTTCACTACCCCCCTCTCCCTTCTACTTTCATGTCGGGTTTTTTTGTGCATGTGACCCAATGAGTTTCACTAAGTTTTAAAAAGTATGGAAGGAGTTGTTTATAGGAGCATGGGCATGCTTAACCAGTGAGCGACACCAATGAAGAAAATGTCTTCAGGAAGGTAAGTCTTCCATGAACAGGTGTTGATAGACCCAATCTTGTGGCTTTTTTTGGTACATAGAATCTCCGTCTGTGTTGGCCTCAACTTGCTTGTATTGAGGATGACCTTGAAGTTCTGTATCTCCTGTCTCTACCTCCAAATGCTAGGATTATGCCATGCACCATCATACCTGACATTTCTTCAAGCACTTGAAATATGTTTTATCATTTGCTTCAAGACTGCATGGCTTCTGATGAGAAACTCACTGACATTTGACTTGACTTTTCCCCTATACAAAAAAAAAAATATGTCTTTTCTCCTGGTAGCTCCAGCTGGTCTACTCCCTATGTAGACCATTCTACCCTTGATCTCAGAGAAATCTGCCTGCCTGTACCTCCTGATGCTGGGATTAAAGCCTACCACCCCCATGCCCAGCTATTTTCAAGGTTCTGTCTTCTTTAGTTTTCAGAAGTTTAATGTGTCTCAGTGTATACACGCACACCAGTCCAGTGCCCTTGTAGGCTAGAAAATGGTGTTGGATCCCTGGAGCTGCAGTTACAGGTGGTAGTGAGATGTCTGACCTTGGATCCTAGAACTACCTTAGGTCTTCTGGAAGAACAGCAAGCCTCTTCACTGCTGAGCCATCTCTCCAGCCCCACCCGTGTGAGCTTCATGAACCTATTTGTATATTCACGCCTTTTGTCAAATTGGAGATATTTTTCTGTTGTTTTCCTTTGTAATTTTAGGGATCAAACTGAGAGCTCCAAAAGAGAACAAAAGAAAGCAAACTATTTTGGGGACCACCCAAGCTTTGCCATCTAGGTAAGTGCTCTACTGCTGAAGTCTGGATTCAGCTATTGTTTCTTTGGTACTTTTTTTCAGCACCGTTTTCTTTCTCCTCCACTTTTGGTGATCAATAACGTAAATATTACTTTTGGGGTTATATAGTCCCACATGACCCTGAAGCTCATTTTATGTCTAGTTGGTCATACTGGGTCATTTCTAGGGTCTAGCTTCGCTGATTCTTTCCTCTGACCAGTCTATTCTAATGTCAACCTGTCCATCCTAATGTTGAGCCAATCTACTGATATTTTTACTTTGGTGGTTGTAGTTTGTTCTAAACTTTCTATTTGGCTCATTTTATATCCTATTTCTTGGGTAACACTTTCTAATAAAAAATTATTCCAAGCTCATTTGTAATTTCTCATTGGAACATTTTTGTTGAAACTTGGGGACAATTTTATTAGTTTTTTAAAAGAAAACCCCAGGGAAGCCAAAGCTGTAAATCTTGGCAGCTGCCAGAGGAGAACAGAGGACAGAAGGGGATGGGGTGGGAAACATGCTGTTTTCAGCCAGTATGGAGGTCAGATACATGGACAGCAGGATGGTGGGGAGGGGGCTTCAGAATAAGAGTAAGGAAGCCCTCTCCCCTCCAGGGGAAAGCATGCTTAGAACAGATAAAGAACAAAAGAAAAGATTATTTAACTTTTCTGAAAAATCCAGAAAAGCAGGCCGACTTACAAAGCTACATGGCTGAAGCCCTGTAAGCTACTCTCGAACATTTTTTATGTTGGCCACTTTTAACCTTGTTCAATAACTTAAACATCTCTGTCATCTCAGCTCACTCAAGTTGAAGGACTCCTAGTTCTTGGTATGATGAGTGTTTGTTGTTGTTGTTGCATCCTGGAGTATTTTGTTAGAAAACTCGAGATTGTATTTAGATCTTCCTCTGACACCAATGCCATCTGAGGAGAGAATCACTGTGGAGCTATGGCTGTGGAGGTGTTCAAGTTCAAGTCCCTATGTCTAACAAGTGATAATACATGAAGGGGTGGCTCCTTCTTACTGCTGAGCAGAGACGGAGACTCTGGCCCCCTTCAAGGCTTCTGCTTGATGCTTAGTAAAGAGAAGTGCATCTTTACTCTTTCTACTAAGCAGCATCCATTGACACCAGAGACAATGAGGTGAAGGAGAGGTTGAAGAGAGGACAAAGAGGAAGGAAGCAGCCTCATTAAGGCTCAAGTGTGAAAGTTTGGACTCTCTCCTAGGCCTCCCTAACCGTGATATTCAACTTCGAGAGGGGCCTAGTTACCCAGTGGAAATGGAAACTCAGGGTCTCAACCTAGCCTTCTGTGACACTACCCCAGAGAGTGGAAAAGTCTGGGCAGAGAATGGAAGTCGGAATTCTCTACTTAGTGTTTTCTGGATCAGGTGCTCATAATATTTCCTTGGTATTTGATTACAGTGGTTATCGTTGAAGAGTTTTCTGTCCTTCTTCAGCACCTCATCTGGGCTACATGAGGCTACAAGAAAACCCAAGGAACTTGCTTGCCATCAGGAGTCTGGGTCACTGGCATCTCTAGTCGGTCTGTCCTTTTCTCATTTATGAGTCTTATGCTTGTTTGTTTATGTTAATGCACATGGGTTTTATCTGTTCTCAGTGTAAAAGTGTTAAGTGGGTCTATTCTAGTGGGGTCCAAAACTAGAAACACCCATATTTTTAAATAATCATCCATGTTGCTGGGCATGGCGGCCCCTTTAATCTCAACACTTGGGGAGAGGCAGGCAGAGCTTTGGAGTTCAAGGTCAGCCTGTCTAAATAGCAAGTTCCAGGCCCAGTGGGCTGCCAGGAGACCCTGCCTCAAAAAAAAATCTACATTGACTTTTTGAAGGGTACACATCAGTAGTTATATAGAATAGCTTGGATTCTGGATTTGCCTGTTATCCCCTCTGGTTGCCATTTATGTCTTTCTTTACTATACAAGATATTAGACTAAGCCAGGCATGGTGGTGCACGCCTTAATCCTAGCATTTGGGAGGCAGAGGCAGGCAGATCTTTGTGAGTTCAAGGCCACCCTGGTCTACAGAGTGAATTCCCGGACAGCTGGGGCTACAGGGAGACCCTGTCTCGAAAGATTAAAAAAAAAAAAAAAAAAACAAGATATTACAATAGAAGGACTCTTCCTAGGCATTGGATAATGCTTGTAATCCCAACACTTTGAGGCTGAGGCAGGAGAATCACAACTTGAGGCCAGCCTGGGATACATAGTGAAAAAATAGAGGGCTGCCCCGGTGTGGTGGCTCCGCCTCTAATCCCACATCGGGAGGAAGAAGCAGAAAACTCTGTGAGTTCAAAGTCAGCCTGGTCTCCATAGTGAATTCCAGGTCAGCTGGGCTACACATGAGACTGTTCTCAGAAACAAAACAAAAGCAAAACTGCAACAAATAAAATAAAATAAAAATAAAGCATAAAAAGAGAGGAATTTTAAATATTAAATTGGTGCAAAAGTAATTGCAGTTTTTGCAATGTTGAAATTTGTCATTTGATACTGAAACACATTGTTAAATATGTTATTTTGTTATACATAATTTTAATTTATATTTCTCACTTTATGTTTTTGTTACTGCTATTTAAAATATGGAAATGATGTTAGACAAAAAGTGAATTTGAGTGATTTGCTTATTCAAGTTCAAAATGGGCTGTAATGCAGCAGAAACAATGTACGATATCAATGCATTTGCCTTCACGAACCACAAATGAATATAGTGAACTGATGATTCACAAGTTTTGCAAAGGAGATGAGACCCTTGAAGATGAGCACAGTAGCCAGCCATCAGAAGTTAAATGGGGGTGGAGAGATGGCTCTGTGTTAAGAGTACTGGCTGTTCTTGCAGAGGACCCAGGTTCGATCCCCAGCACCCACATTGTGCTAACAACAACTATATAACTGCAGTTCCAGGAGCTGATGCCTCTTCTGATCTCTGTGGGATGATAACACAGGTACACTTACATAATGTAGGCAACCACACTCTACATTTAAAATAAAAATAAAAAAAATTTTTTAAAGTGACTGATGGGGGCTGAAGAGACGACTCAGTGACTAAGAGCACCTCTTGCAGAGGACCCAGGTTTGATTCCAGCACCCACATGGTAGCTAAAAACCATCTGTAACTCCAGTTCTAGGATCTGACGTCCTCTTCCAACCTTCTCCAGGCATTACACAACAACACAGGTGCACTTACACAACATGCAGGCGATACACTCATTACACATAAAATAAAAATACTAAATACATATTTTAAAAATTAAAAAATTAAATAGTTTAAAAAGAAGTTTAATAGGCTGGAGAGATGGGTCAGCATTTAAGAGCACCAACTGCTCTGCAGAGGACCCAGGTTCGATTCCCAGCACCCACACCTGGCGGCTAAGATCATCTTTCCAGGGTTGTGTGCATACCTTTAATCCTAGCACTTGGGAGGCAGAGGAAAAAAAAAAAAAAAAACATACACATAAAAAATAATAAATTTAAAAAATGAAGAAGAGCTTAATGCACGATCAAATAGTTTAAAGCCTGGTAGACCACTGAAAGGATTTGGGCTTTATCCTTAGAGACATGAGGAGCCAGTGGAGGGCTTTGTGGGGAGAACTGATATAACATGTGTTGGTTTCATCAGGACTGATCTGGCTTCTTTGTGAACAGTAGACCACAATGGACAAGGGTGGAGGCCACGAGACTAGTCAGGAGACTACTGAACTGCTCTAGTTGAACAGGTGATTGTGGCTTGTGGCTTGGTCCTGAGTTGTACAACTAGAGATGACAGAATTTACTGATAGACTGAATATGGAGTGTTCTTCCAACGATTTTTTTTGGCCAGAGAACCTGAAAGGAGAAACCACTATTAACTAAGACAAGGTGCTCATTGATAGTGGAAAAAGTGTCATGTTTTCTGTATCCTTAGACCCTGGCACACTGGTTGTTCAGTCAGACCTACCCAGTCACCACTTGGATGGTGACTTGAAACTTCTCTGAGACTAAATTTCTTTATCTGCATAATAGAAATAATCATAGCATTTTGTCAAGGTTTAATGTAGAATGCCCAACATACCCTTTGATACATAGTGACTTCAGGTTAATCATTATTATTGAATGATGAATTAATGGACTACTATCTTCCTTAAAGATCAAGTCTAGAATAGACTGGTACCTTTAGTCTTTTCTATGCTTAGTGGTTTGCTAATAGAGTACCAGACTCCTTTATATATTTTAAAGGGGCCTGGGGGTGGGGGAAGCCCCATATACTCTCTGCCTTCTGAACTGCTCTTGAGGAATATATACTGCTAAACCTCCAGCAGATGGTCCTCCCAATTTTGTCCTATTTCATACCCTTTGACTCCTTCCTCCCAGGTCCATTCCCCTTTACTGTTTTCAAAAAAATTTGTAAGTACTTTTTTTTGTTCTTTTTTTAAAATATATTTTTAAATTTTATTTATTTTGTATGTGTTGATGTGTACTGTCTGTATGTAAGTTTGTGCACCCGTGTCGTGCAATGCCGGAGGTCAGAGGGGGTCTCGGATTCCTGGAAGTGGAGTTTCTCCTAAAATTGGAGTTACAGACGGTTCTCAGCCACCATGTGGGTGCTGGGATAGAACCTGGTCCTCTGCAAGAACAGTCGGTGCTCTTAACCGCTAGGCTATCTCTCCAGCCTTTTTTTTTTTTTTTTTTTTTTTTGTCTTTTTAAGAGAGCAGAGGGTCTCCCTGTAGCTCCAGCTGTCCTGGAACATACTATGTAGACCAGGCTGGCTTTGAACTCACAGAGATCTATCTGCCTCTGCCTCCCGAGTGCCAGGATTAAAGGCGTACATCACCACACCCGGCTTAAGTACTTATTTTTATGAATATGAGTGTTTTGCCTGAATACATGTGCCTTGTGTGTGCAATGCCCAAAGAGGTCAGAAGAGGGCGTCAGACCCCTGAAACTGAAGTTAAGGACGTTGTTAGCTGCCATGTGGGTGCTGGGAATGGAATCCAGGTCCTCAGCAAGAGGAGCCAGTGCTCTTATCCAGTGAGCTATCTCTCCAGATCACTTTTTTCAATTAAATAAAAAAACTGTGCGTGTGCGTATGTGTACATGTGTGTGTGTGTGTGTCTACAAGTTGCAAGAGTCAGTTCTCTCCTTCCACCATGTGGGTACTGGGGTTTGAACTCAGATTATCAGGCTTGGCGGCAAGCACCTTTTTATCTGCCGAGCTCTCTCACCATTCTTTTTTTAAAAAAGATTTATTTTTATTTATGTGTATGTATGTGTTAGGTCGGACTCAGGTCAAAAAGCCAAGATGGCATAGACCAGAAGGACCTTTCCTTCCCTTCCCCTCTGGAACTTGCGTTTGCCTGCAAAAATCACCAGTCCCTGACCTGGCTTAATTGGTCAGATTCCAACACATTACCATCTCCCCTTCCCCATAAAAGGCTCTCCCCAACTCCCAGAAATTCGCTTTTCTTTTTTTTTTTTATTAATTTTATTTCTGTATGTGTACGAATGTACTGTCTGCATGCAAGTCTGTGCACCCGTGTCGTGCAATGCCGCGGAGGTCAGAAGCGGGTGTCGGACTCCCCTGGAGCTGGAGTTCTCCTGGAATTGGAGTTTCAGACGGTTCTCAGCCGCCATGTGGGTGCTGGGGATCGAACCCGCGTCCTCTGAAAGAGCGGTCGGCGCTCTTAACCGCTAGGCCATCTCTCCAGCCCGAAATTCGCTTTTCATGGCCCTCTGGACAGCCATGAATTCACCCGAGAGAGCACGCATTTCCTGGAATAAATGCCTACCTTTATTTACTTTTAATTCAGACTGATTCAGCCTTTTCTTGGCATCAGTTATCCTTCTCAATTGGTGGCCCATACAGGGAGGGGATATTTCTCCTTAGCCCAAGAGGCCCATGGCCCAGGAAGGTTCAGGGACAACCCTCCCCTCTACCAACATGCACAGCTTTTGACCTGGGGTAAGTCCATTTTTCTGTCGCCTCAGTTCTGCTGTCCAGAGCCCCCTGCCTAAGCTGTTGCAATGCCGGGCCGAGCTTTCTTTCCTCAGCCCATGGGTCCAGGACCCATGGATGCCTGGAGACCTTACATGGTCTACTGGCTGTTTTGGGGACGGAGTGCAGAGCCGGGCTCTGTTGTGAGGGGTCTTACCGGATTGAAGATGTTCATCCCGATTCCACCCCATGCCTACCCCACTGCCAGGTCTCAGGATGCAATAGAGGATGCTTTCCTCTCCCCCCTGCCCCCAGATCCCCAGGCTTGGAGATGGGCAAGTCTGGATCAAAACCTACCCACCAAACAAAGTTTTTCTTTTCTTTTTTCTAAACTGGCTATACGCAGGCTTTCCAAGATCTGCTCTCTCTCTCTTGTACTCCCCCATCTCTGATCTCTCCTCCACCATTCCCACACCTGATTCAAATTGTCACAGTCACCATTTTATCTAATCATATGACCGCCATTCTCGCCCTTGCTAAGCACATGGCATGAATGCATTTATGAGGCACATTAGCAAATTAATCTGAAAATATCCACCATTGGAGTTTTACAATTTTATCACCATATTTTCATCTCTTTCTAATTAAAATCATTTTTCCACTTTAGCTTTTGTCACTGGATTGCTGCTTAAGCTACTGGCTTTTAACAAAAGCTGTTTTGGTTTTGTTTTTATTCTGTTTCATTAAATTAGCAGGTAAAACCAACACCTCTTTAGACACAGGTGAGCTGCGTGCACCTGTCCCACTTACACTAAGTCACCCTTTTGCAAGCTTTTGCTGCTGTGAGCCAGGCTCCTGTGGTTAAAGCTGCCCACCTCCCTTGCAGTTTCACTGTGAAAACTGATGAGTATATTTATGTGATTAAGTCATGCATGTGTAGGTCCAAGATGTTTGTGTGCTTACTGTTTCATGTGTGTTTACTGTTTCATGTGTGTTAACTCTTTCATGTATGTCTGTCATGTGTCTGTCAAAAAAAGCCTTGAGAATGCAAAGAAACTGGTTGTGGCTGCATGCTGTAAATGACCTCTACAATGTCTGAATGAAAACATATCCAAGTATGTGCCTCTACTCTGTACAACTTTTATAAACTGCCATCACCAAAATTATTAGATCCTTATTCCACAGCTGGAGATTTTCAGTACTGTGTGACCTATGGACAGTAAGATTAGGGTTGTTTTTTGTTTTTTTGGTTTTTTTTTTTTTTGGCTTTCTGAGACAGGGTCTCCCTGTAGCCCCAGCTGTCCTGGAACTCACTCTGTAGACCAGGCTGGCCTTGAAGTCACAAAGATCTGCCTGCTTCTGACTCGAGAGTTCTAAGATTAAAGGCGTATGCCACCACGCCCGGCAAGATTAGGTTTTACTTCTGGGGATCACATGGCTCAGCCCAAATGAAACCAATTTTTGGTGAGCTTAATTTAAATCTATTTCCTGTCTGCTGAAGACACATGGAAATATCCCTCCACACACACCTCTTTTTTTCCTTCTGAAATTCAGAATTTATTAAGCACAACCATACTTAAAGCTCGCCTTGACCTTGCCTCCCCAACAGTAGCCATGGTCTTGGCTTCTCCCTTTATCTCTGTCTTTTCCAGATATCAGCAAAATTAAATTTAAAAGGTGGAGGACAGTCTCCCAGACTCCTGTGCAGGATTTCATGAAAAATGGCTTTTAAGGTATTTAACAGCCAAGAGGAGACAGCTGAGTTCTCCTGACAGGTTCTGCTACAACAAAAGCCTACGTTCCATGCCCAAGCCCTGGTAGCTGCCTTGAGTCAAATGGCATTCCTACAGGGGGACAGGCAGGGATCCATCAAGCCCCATTGCAAAGGGGCCCGCACTAAGTCCATTCTGTCAGGAGCCTGCTTCAAGTGTGCCAAAGGAGGTCACTGGGCTAGAAACTGCCCAAACCCCAAGCCATCCACCATGCTGTGCTCTCTCTGCCAGCAGCCTGACCATTCAAAGTCTGAGTGCCCGGATGTGGGCTCATCCTTTGTGCCATGCTACAGTGGTCCAGCCCATTGCTCTGGGCACCCCAACCCCCTCTGACCTCTGAATTCCTTGGCCCGGCAGAGGACTGATGGCAGCCAGATTCGGAGACCCCCCACTGACCCTTGTCCAGCCCAGGCTAATGCTCTAGGTAGCAGGTAAGTCCATCTCCTTCTTGTTGGACAGCTGGGCTACCTTTCTGTACTGACCTCACACTCTGGCCCTACAGTTTCCTCATCAATTTCTGTGACAGGAGTGGATGGGACCCCCTCTTTCCTGAGAAGGACTCTATCTCTCCGCTGTGTCCTCCCTAGTCATTTTTTTAGTCATGTCTATCTGTCCAGTTCCCCTCCTGGGCCATGACATCCTTAGTCGCTTCTCCCGCCCTGCGTTGTCCATACCCTACCCTCCCTGATCCTGTCAACCCTCAGGTCTGAGATATTTCTACTCCAGTAATCACCTCCCACCACCTGCCAGTCATGATATGCCTCAAGGACCCCTCTTTTCCTTCCAGGCCTCAGTTTCCTATTTCTGAAATCCATTGTCATGGGCTCAAGCCTACCATTACCTGCCTCCTATCTCCACTAAATAACCCTGCAACACCCTCATTCTTCCAGTTCATAAGCCCTCTGGCACCTACCATCTAGTTCAGGACCTCCGTCCTAACCCCTAAACCTCAGTCTCCCATTTCACTGTCTGGGCCTTCTTTACTGTGCCTTCATCCTTTTGCCTTCACATGGGAGGACCCAAAAACCAGGTCTGTAGCCAAGCCTTGGCCTGAGATCTCTCCTCCTTTGACTCTGGTCCTAATGTACCCTTTCTGTACTCTCAGGTCAGATCAAGTCAATGCCATATGAGACCTACAGCCTCCAGAGACAGCAGACCACATCCTCTCTTTTCTAGGATTGGTGGGCTTCTTCCATCACTGGATTCATAATTTTGGTGTTACAGCTGAACCCTTGTACCAGGCAGCTAATGAGACCCACACGGGGCCTCTCTCCCAACCTACCATCATCCAACACCACTTCTCTCTCCTGAGGAATGCCCTCCTGACTGCCCCTGCTTTGGCTCTCCTGGGCTCTTCATGCCCTTTCTACCTCTTTACAGACAGAATGTTGGCAGTGGCCACAGTGGCCTTAGCCCAACTCATTGACCCCTCATACTGGGCAGTGGCATTTCTCTCCAAACAGATTGACCCCACTATCTGCAGATGGCAGCCGTGTTTGAGGAAACTGGCAGCAGCAGCCAAACTCACCCAGGAAGTTCACAAACTTACCCTTCTCCAGCCCACCACCATGTACTCTCCACATAGGCTTTCAGACCTCCATTGTCATTCTTCTCTTCCCCTCCCTGCTCCTACATCAGTGGAGTCCAGAACCACTGACCTGCCCTTTCACACCAGGGGACAGTGTTCTCCTTAAAACTTCATCCCCTTGCAAAAACAACAACAACAAAAAAACTTCATTTCCTAAGTCTCCTGATCCCAGCTGGACTGGACCCCACATCATCATCCTTACTACACTGTTAGCAGTCAAACTTCTAGGCCAGCCACACTGGTATCATTTGTCCAGGCTCAAGAGACACCCCCCCCAGCCCAGGATGGATGGTCCAGCAAACAGTTGGGACCCACTATTCTCAGGTTTTCCAGAGACCCTCAAGGACAGGTCTGAATGGTCAGGTATGACAGCTTTCACTCTCTGTACTTTCACCCTTCCTCTGCTCCCCCTGCTGCCACAGGTACCAGACTCTGTGACACCCCTGCCTGGTTGCCCTTTGTCTTATTATTGTCTCAATCTTCACCTGACCAGGTGATGCTGAGACAGATTTGACATACTGCTGGTATGTCCATGCCTGGGATACCTGGATAGATGAAACTGGAGAGCCCACGTTTAGACCCTGTCTTCCAACCAACACCATCTAACAGTAAAAGGAGCCTCTCCAAACTCAACCAGGAGACTCCTTCTGATCTTAGCACTGGGTCTCCTCCACTTCTTCCAGGAACACATCCAGGAGGTCTCCAGAGTGGTCTTTACATCCCTACATCCCTGTGCCCACAGCCCTGCCTTCTCTCGACTCTCCCTCCCTTCAATGTCCCAGCTCAGCAGGAAGAAGCCAGAGAAGAGTTGTCACCCTAAGAGTCTTGGATGTTAGGTCAAAGTTGGGGCAAAAAGCCAAGATGGCATAGACCACAAGGACCTTTCTTCCTTTTCTGCTCTGGAGCTTGCATTTGCCTGCAAAAAATCACCGGCCCCTTACCTGGCTTAATTGGCCAGATTCCAACATGTTACCATCTCCCCTCCCCCCATAAAAGGATCTCCCTGCCTCCCAGAAATGAGCTTTTCAAGGCCTCCAGGACAGCCATGGATTTGCCTCAGAGAGAACACATTTCCTGGAATAAATGCCTACCTTTATTTACTTTTCTTTTTTTTTTTTTCTTTATTTACTTTTAATTTGGACTAATTCAGCCTTTTCTCAGCATCAGTTATACTTCTCAGTATGTGCATTTGTGAGGATGTACATCGTGTGTGTGTGTGTGTGTGTGTGTGTGTGTGTGTGTGTGTGTGTGTGTTCCTGTGGAGGCCAGAAGAAGGCATCAGATCCCCTGGAGCTGGAGTCATGACCCATCACATGTGTGTGCTGGGAACTGAACTTGAGCCCTCTGTAAGAGCAGCAAGTGCTCTTAACCTCTGAGCTCCAGCCTCGTCCTTCCTTCTTTTTTTTTTTTCTTTTGTTTTGTTTTGGTTTTGGGTTTTTTTGTTTGTTTGTTTGTTTGTTTTGTTTTGTTTTTGCTCTTTTCGAGACAGGGTCTCCCTGGAACTTGCTCTGTAGACCAGGCTGGCCTTGAACTCACAAAGATCCACCTGCCTCTTTACAATTTAATGACTCTGTGTAAAATCCCTTCAGATCCATAGCATGCTTCTCCCTGCTCCACAGGCTCTCTGACACTTAGAGCAGTCAGGGTTGACAAGCCCCTGGAGGAGGTCCTTAACACCTAGGTGCTTTGAATCTTAAGGAAACCTGGCTACTGCTAGGGCTCCAGCCCAAGGATCCAGGGAGATAAGCGCATAACGCAGCCAATCACGCAAAGACAGGCGGCCTTGGTTGCTAGGCGACATTGCAGTCTGTGCTAAAACTAAGAGATAAAGGACTTGGGGAAAGGATTTGTGAGCGAAGACCATTTCTCTCTCTTTCCACCCGCCTCTCCGGCGCCCTCAGCAAATAAACCGAGGCAAGGCGGTGCTGTTCACCACTGTCTCATAATCTGAGCTCATTCTTGAAAATAGAGCTTTAGCGGGTGACCTCAGTCTTTGTGGGTAGAGAAACAATCTCCCTCAGCCCACACAGGGTTTCATCTAGGGGCTAAATAGGCAGGTCCCTAAAAGCAGAAGTTTCTGATTTGCCAGGGGTGGAGTACGAAGATTGTTATGGGTTAGCATTCTTAGCCAACTGGAAATCTAGCAAATTGGGAGTGCGTAGGAATAATTTTGGTGATTAGTCCAGCAAGGTATCAAGATTTGCCCACCATTCTTGATGTGTCTTAGGAAACACTTTACTTTTGCCTATTAAAGACTCCATGAGAACAACAAAATATAAAGGATTATTCATACCTCAATGGAGACAAGATCCTCAGAGGCTTTTTGAATTAGGTTTCTCTATGGAGAAATGAGACCACAGGTCTGCAGACTCCTGTGAGTTGGGACAGAGCCCATGAAGAGGGAAAGAAATACAGTGAATTGAAGGATGGTAGACACAGAATTTAACAACTTCCTGGTGCTGCATCTGGTTTAGGGACCCCAGCCTCTATGTCCCCTTTGCTAGGATCATACTGAAACACCCTATTTTCAGGAGGTCTTTGGGGACCAGAAACCCACCGGTTTCCCTTCCAGTAAGCGTGTATTCTATGAAGGCCAGGAGAAAGCCCAGGCAGGCCAAGGCTGTGGCCACTATTACCTCTCCAATGGGACTCATCTCTACCCTTAGCTAGTACAAAACAAGCTTCCTTGAGTTAGAGCCCTAAGTCACTGTAAGCTTAGAGAAGACCTGTGCCCAGGACTGTCCTTGTAGGCTTTCCCTTTCGTGATACCACGTTGAGGTACCTGACAGCCAGAGAGCATCTGTCTCAGATAGTCTTCATCCACAGCAGCTCTACAAGGGAGGATGGCAGGGGGAGGCTCCATGCTCCCCATGTTTCCAGATTGAACTGGGTCGGGGCTGTGCCAGCCTGCTAGCCCCAAACCTGGATGCTAGGAGCTGTGAGTCAGCAGCTAAAAATAAAGAGCAACTGCACCCAAACCCCAATGAGCAGCTCCCCCTGGTCCTGAGATTTGTCAGTCTTCATCTCCAGTCCAGGGCCTCACGGAAGTTCAGTGCCTGCAGTTGTTCAGTGCCCCTGGTGTTAGGACCAGGTCAGAAAGAGTTACTCTAGTTGAAGCAAGCCTGATTCCCATGACTACCTTAACCTGAGTTCCTGGTTTCCACAGCTACCTGAGGTCAGTATAAAATTCCCAGTCCTGCTTCCCACCCCCTAAGAAGCCCATTCCTCTCCAAGGGGCTTCAAGCCGCTAAACACAACCAATCAGCTTAAAGGTCACCACTGCTTGCATTGTGTTTCTATAGCCTTGCAATTGTGTGTGTATGATGTCACCAAATTCCTCTAGTTTGTGGTTTTTGTCTTTAAAAGTTCTCCATAACAGACAGTCTGAGTCGCATTCATCCCTGCGTGGAATGGGTTGTGTCCCTGACACATCAACAATTGGCTCCCTTGATGTGTCAGTTTTCTTAATTGGGTTCTGGTGCAGCAGCAAATTAAATAAATTTCATATTAATCTGTGGCCCCTCCTTGGTTTCTTTTGTGAGTGTGGCAGTTTGAGTCCAACACTGGGAAGAGGAAGAGTTGGTGGTGGCAGGCTCAGGGCTAAGTACCTAAGGCTAGGAGCTAGAAGCATGGTCTGAGTTGGTGCTGGTACTCTGGATGGTCAGGTTAGAGGACTGCAGCTGACGGCCTGGGAGCTGGGAGGTTAGAGTTCAGGGCTGGAGGTTGACTGGATTAGGTCTGAAGGGAAGGGGATCGAAGAAGCTGCAGAGGCAGTGAGTCTGGGGACTGAAGAAGCTGCAAAGGCAGGGAGTCTGGGGACTGACAATGGACTGGGTAGGAAGGAGGTACTGTGTAGAGGTAGCCCGCCAGTACCTGCTTGGGGGAGGGGGGGTCCAGAACTGAGGTCAGTAGTGGGCCTGACTGAGGAGCAGAATCATGAACAGTGAAAAGTAAAGGAAACACAGCTGGAAGGGCAGCCTGTGAAGGAAGTGTGCCCAATTCTAGGCGACTAGGACAGTGAATAGGAACAGCAGTGCAGTGATGGCTCCTGCGTGCCTCCAGCCTCCCACCCATCTGTCTCCGGGCCCCAGCAGCCACTCCCGCCAGGTATGTAGGCTTAGAGGGAAGGAGGGAGGGAATATGTGTGTGTAACTAGAGGTCAGAAGTGCCCAGAGCCATACTAGGAGTTGTAGTTTCCATAGCTGCGGTCCTGGAGAGGGGAAGGTCTTGTCCATAGGGAAGAAGGGAGTGTGTGTGTGTGTGTGTGTGTGTGTGTGTGTGTGTGTGTGTGTTGTGTAAGGAGGGGGAGGAGGTGGGGACACAGATTCGGCTAGAGCTGCCCCAGGTCCACATCTGGAGAAGAGAAGAAACTGAGAGCTGTTCCTGTCCTAGCCAGCTTAATTCAACTAGCCTTTGTGTGGAGGCACGAACCGGGAGGAATGCTGGTGTAATGGAGGACTGCAGGGTCAGACACAGAGCCCCTACTTGTCCGTTTTTGTCTTAGCTTCCCACCCGCTTTCTAGCTACTGGTCATTTCCAGGCTGGTTCTGCACTGGCCACCTTCTTAGCCCAGACACTGACAAGTAGCAAGTACACTGAGGAACTTGCTCCTCGAAGTCAAGGCTAGCCTGGAAGCAGACTCTGTGTGCAGCCCAGAGAAGCAAGTGATTATAGAAAAATCACGCCTTGCCCTCAGAGTCTGTAGTCAAGGACACAAGTCTCCAAACCCCCAAGGAAAACTGGTGGCATTCATCAAAGCCCCACTGTGATGACTGACATACCCTCTTGGGGCAAGTGACCACAAGGTGGCGCTACAACCAAGCCAGCGGGACGCGCTGGGGCCACCTTGAATGCTGCCTGCAGCCTCTAGGCTCCTGCTTGCCTGCAGTAGTCCTCCCACGTTCCGGTCTGCTAAATCCCCATGGTAGCCTCTCGGTGTCTGGTTACTTCCCACTCTAGATGGAACGCGCATCTTTTCAGCCCCTGCACCGAAATGATTAGACTGTGACTGAATGACAGTTAAATCCATTGAATGACAGATTAACAAGTGAGATACAGGAGCCATTCACTGCTCACAATAAAAAACCACCGGTAGGCACAGAATTACTGTGGCTAACCAAAGGGGTTCTTTAGATCCCAACTTGTATGCAGGAAAGCAGACAAATTGCAAGAGTGTAGAGAGAAAGGGTATGGTGTGAGGATTGTGTCTTCATCATCTTGGAGTCTTCCATCCAGGAAAGGCCATTTTGTCAAATTTCTTTCAGTAACTAAGCTATGCACCCTGACACAACCTATGCCTTCTACCCAAGTACAAGTGCACACAAGCCTGAGGCATTATCTAGGCAATCTCTCTCTCTCTCTCTCTCTCTCTCTCTCTCTCTCTCTCTCTCTCTCTCTCTGACTTCCTTATTGTAATTTCAATTTGGGAGTAACTTTGACACTGTCTTCCCAACTACTTCATGTCAAAATGCCAAAGGCAGCACATTCCATGGCAGCTCGAGACATGCCCGCCATCTGGACAGAGGGCCCTCTTGGGTCAAAGCCTCCTGTTGGCAAAGCTCCCCTCCTCCAAACTTGTTAGCCCAAGATATTCCACTTCAGCCCCTTTCCTTCCCTTTGTCTGCAGCTGGTGAAGGCCAGGGCAGGACATTCACTCTGTGTGGAAACTGTTGATCTTGGTCAGCAGCACAGCTGTTTCTAAGCCTGAGAAGGTGGGGAGGGGTGGGTCATATGGGGAGTTAACCAAGGGGCAAGGAGAAAAAGAGGAGGTAGGGGGAGTTCATTCTTACCAGTTTTCTCTTTCTCAGCATGTCTCCTATGGAGAGAAAAGCCTTTCCATTGTGAGTTCGGCCAGCCTGTAGCAAGGCTTTAGACCCAGGGGTTTCCCCAACCTCTTTCCCAACGTTCAAGCCAATTTGATGGTATAAGGAAGGCCCAAGAATTGAAATGGACCCATCCCCAATCCAAGGCAGGTGGTGACCTCGTCCCAGCTGATATTCTCACCTGTAGGAACCAGGCCCCAGCATTGAGTCTCTGCAGTTCAGCCCAGGAAAAGTCACTGCTGTGGGCTGTGATTCGCTCTGGAAACACAGAGGCTACATCCGTGGTCCTGCTCAGCCGCTCATCATGCATGAGAAAGGGGACCCTGTCAGAGCTGAGGACAAAAGGAGCATCAGGGTCCGAGCTCTGGGGCTGCTTATCTTTGCCTGAGTGCCTCCACTGTGTCCCTCAGCCCCGCCCCCCAGGCCTTTGAGCCCCACCCTCCATCACCTGACCATCACATCTGTCTCAAACACAGTAGCTCCACATTCAGCTGTCTTCCGCAGGGACATCAGGGTGTTCTCCGGGGCCAGCTAGGAAAGGTGAGGGGTTAGCAGAGATGGGTGGGAGCCTGGGGACGTGGAGGCCTGGTCACCGAAGTGGAGGGGAGCACACCCTCTCCTACTTGCCTGGCTTTTGCCCACCACTCACCATGGGGGCTCCTCTGTGTCCCATCAGCCCAGGCTTGGGGGGTAAGTCTCTGAGTTCCATGATGCAGGGTGAGGAGATGCATAGGGGGCCCAGGTAAATGAGCAGGGTGATTCCAACAAATAGGACCAGTAGCAGAATCTTGGGACCTGAAGAGAGTTGGGTACAGGCTTTGGGGGAAATGGCAGCAGGGAAACAGGAGCTCTAGGGGCAGAAGGCAGAGGTCAGATGCAGGAAACTGGGTGAGTGGAAGGCGGGAGGCGGAGACACTGGTGGCCAGTGAGGGCGAATAGGGGTGGAGTTAGCACCTCTCCTGCAGATGCCATAGAAGGTATCAGCCACCGGCCAGGCCAAGAAGGTGATTCCGGCGACTGCTCCAATGTGAAGGAATGGGGCTGTGGCCTGTGGACAAGAGCTGGTGAGGAGGGCCCTTCTTCCCATCGTCTCCCCCTCTTTCCTCTTAGGGACTGACTCTGGAGTTCAGAGGCACCTGCAGCCTCATGGGACCAAGAGCAATATAATGCTCTGGAACTGGTCCCAGGCCAAGGCTCCCACGGAGACACTGGCGATCAGACACTCACCTGCAGTGACAAACGTAAACTGTGCCACTCCTGCTGCCATTTGATGTCCAGTCCCACGAGGCCAGTGGCCACGAGAAGTATAATGAGGAGCAACAGCACCTGGGGGCCAGGGATGGATGGGTTCTTCTTTGTCAGCCTAGGCTCGTGGTTACCTGGGCCACCCCCTCATTCTGTGGACATAGGCTTCTTCCCTTCCCTGGATGCATCCACTATCCTTCCACCCAACAAATAAATATTTACTGGATTTCAGGTCCTAGGCTGGACCCCAGGGATAGAAAAGTGAAGCCCTCAGCAAATGGCCAGTGGAGTGCTGGGCCCAGTGCCCCCTCCTCCTCGCTGCCCTCCTCTGTACCTTGTGGAGACCGTGCAGATGGAGAGGCTGTCCACAGAGCTGTAGGAGCAGGGCCAGGAGCTGGGGGCAGAGCGTAGGGGCACTTAGGAGGCTCCAGAAGGCAAGTTTGCTGAGGGGGGCTTTGCAGGCTGCTGTCTCTTTCCCACCCCCAATTATTCTCCTCCTCTCAGTGGCTAGGATGACATCAAGGGGAAAGAGCAGGAAAGAAGGGCTGAGGTGGAGTTAGGGGGATTGTCTCTGACCCACCAATAGCAGGGATGCATATGTGACGAGAAGAGAGATGACGAGCACGAATGCCAAGGACCAGTCCATCCAATGTCCCCAGTGGCGGAACAGGAATCTGTTTGAGGAGAGAAGGTGGTGGTCAAGTGGGCAGTGACCCGAGGGGCGTTCAGGTGGGAAGATCCAGGAAACCAGCTAGATGGGACCTAGGGGAAAGGGCTTCATGGGCCAAGGTCTTCAGGGAATGGAGGGATTTTTCCACGGACGTTGGGTAGAGGGAGAGTTGGGCTTGAGGGGTTCGGCAGGGTCTGGGGAAGAGTGCGGAGCAGGGGAGGAACACAGGTGTTCTAGGGTGGGGAGAAGGTTGACCGGGGAGGGGTGGGAGCCATGACACACTCATTGAAGTTGTGCAGGTCATTCAGAAGGATGAGCACGATGTACAGCCAGCCAAGGGACAGGAGGAAGGTGAGGAAGAGCAGGCCAAACCAGATGCAGTCACACTGCAAAGGGGCGGGAGAGAAGCTCTCAGCCAATCCCCTCGTCATGCTCAGAAGGCCCCAGCGATGCACTGGGCTGCTCTGTCCTGGGCAGCTCTTCCTATATCTGAGGGACACTTTCTTCCTGAGGAGAGAAAACCCTTCCTCCCAGCTGCCTATGAGCACAGTCGGTCTCCATAGTCCCCGCAGTCAGCATTCGCCTTCTGCCCGGTGGCCTCCCCCAAGCCCACTCCACCTTGCTGGTTCGCATCCTCTCACTGGGGGATTTCCTCCAGTGGCAGCTGTACAGGCAGTGGAGGCAGCGGGCCCAGACGGAGCAGCAGCCAGGGGACTCTGCCATGGTGAAGGCCTGAGGGAAGGGACACTTGGCCATCAGGGACCCCGGTAGGAGCAGATCCCAGCCTCCCTTCCCATGTATCTGAAGAGGCTGGGGCAGACGCGGGAGGGGGGAGGTGTAGGAGGCTGGGGTGCCGTTCAGCAAGGAACGTGTTGTTGCAGGGCAGACCTAGAGTTCTGGATTAGATGAGGTAACTGCCATGGCTCCCAGCCTGGCAAACAGCAACCGTGTTGGGAGACTGGCCTTTCCCTTTATATTGGATACCTGGGAAGCCAGTGGGACGTCCAGGAGGCCCAGCCTTCTTACAGGCACAATGTGTGCCCGCTCTGTCCAGCTCCTTGCTATTGAACAGCATCCAGATGTGGGTTCGGAGTGCTTGCTCAGGATAACTTAGGAGAAATTGCCCCAGGGTGGGCGAGACTCAGTTTAGCAAGTTGAGGCAGATCTGGCAAAGCTTGAGGCAGCCCAATGCTGCCCCCACCCCAGAAAGCAGGAGTAACCTGAAGCAGAGGTTCCCACTCTGGCCCTGGGCTAAGGAAGGCCCAGCCAGTTGACTAGTTGCCATGGATACAGAGATTGTACGAACCACAAAGCCGTGACTGAAAGATTCTCTGTGTCCAGTTTCCAGAGGCAGGGGCCACTACCAATAAGAGGAAGCCTTGAGAGGAGCAGGTCGCTTGGGTCACTCATCTCTTCCTAGCCTAAAGGAATCTCTTTCCTACCTGCACATTCTAGAAAATGCAAGTCCTCTCTGCGTAGCCTTGTCCTTTCCTGCAGTCATTCTGCATAGTCATCCCCCCCACTCCAAGCAGAAACCCAGTTCCTTCTTCCACTCTCAGGGGCCCCACCCTCTGAATTAGCTTTAGTGAAAGTACAATAGGCACAGGGGCAAAGGTGTCCCAGTGTATGTGGGGGGGTGTGGTTGTCTTGGGGCCCCGGGGATTTTTGTGTCTGGCTGAGACCAAGCTGATTCTTAAAGTGGGCTCGGCCCGTGACTGTGATTCTATTGGAGGGTGTGGGATTCATAGTAGGTGAGAATTCTACTGCTGAACGGGGTGTGATTGTGTGTGTGTGTGTGTGTGTGTGTGTGTGTGTGTGTGTGTGATTTATGTTAGCATAGGGACACATGTGTCCAATAGTGGCTGCCAAGACAAATGGGTTTTAAAATGACTGAATAGGTAAAGGAACCCCTGGATTCCACACCTCACAACCTCCCCTCGTGTGTGTGTGTGTGTGTGTGTGTGTGTGTGCGTGTGTTGTGTGTGCGTGTGTGTGTGTGTGTGTACAGAGGGATGGGACCCCTTGTCCAAGCTCCTCTGAGGCTATGAAGTCTTAAGGGGTGCACAATGGGGGGGCTCCGACAATGAGGAAAGGTGTGGCTAGTCCTGAAACTGCCCCCTTAACTGGAATCTCCCCTTGGAAAAGGAGGACTGGTCCAAGGGAGTGGACTGTGGGAGGGGACGGAGCTGGGGAAGGAAACCTTCACTCTGCGAGCCCCTTCTCAGGAGACTGGTCAGCCCGAACTACTTCTCTCTCCCTCGCCCCCAACTGGGTTGTGGTAGCCTGTCCTGGGCACCAAGTCACACCTTTTGCCTTCAACTTCTCGAGGGTGTACCCTACACCTCAGACTGCCTTCCATAGTCCTGCCTCCCTCCAGGAGCTTACTGGAGGATGGAACCAGGACCTGGACGGCCTGAAAAGCCCCAAGGAGGAGGCCTGACAGGACCACTGCCCACCCCCGGGACCCACTGCTGCCCGCTGGAGCCGGTCTTGGCCCCCAGTTCCCACCCGTGGCCCCCAGCCTTCCCGAGCCCTCACACCTTTACTCAGTGCAGCTCTGCTTCCTAGCTCCTCTCCAGTTGTCTGCCTCCTCCCTCTTGCAGTCCTTGGCTCTGCCTCACTGGTCAGACAGGTGTCACTGTTGCCACCTACAGGAAGATCTGTGGGTCCTCTCTGAAGGCCTGCAGCAGCTCTAAGGGCCTGAGCCCAGCCATGGTGGGAAGCAGAGAGGGAGCAATGGAGAGCAGATCTGCTGCTTTCCTCCCAGCGCTGGCGGCCAGGGGGCTTGGGTGAGGAATTCCTTTGTGCTGCCTTCCCCATCCCTCTCTCCCTCCTCCAGCTCCCCTCCCAGCCACTACCAGAGGCTTTGTCCTGGCCCTGGGAGGCGAGGGCTGAGGGCACAGGCAGGCGGGAGGCTGGGGGGAGGTGACCACACAACTTTGCAACTTGGCAGTGAGGAGAAGGGGCCCTGCCAGTACCCTGGAAATGCTTGTGCATATATGAGGAAGTCTAGTCTCAAGCACCCTGGGAGGACAGCTTCCAGTCAGTCATCAGCTTCCCTTTCCCCTTTTGCAAGGTCCATCAATGAATGATTTTCTGAACGCTGGGAAGCAAATTGCCCTGTTTCTGGACCAGGGGTCCCCATGGATCTTGTGGATGTTGGGTGACAGCCCTCACCCCATAAGACGCTCATTCGGGACATCATTCTCATAGCCTCGTTCAAGGGCCATCTCAGTCTCTTCAACAATCACCTCAGGAACATACAGTGTGCTGGGGTTCCAGGCTTTTGCTGGAAGTAGTCTAGCAAGTTGTAGTCAGCTTAGTGTAAAGCAGAGTTCCCCTAGAATTGGGAGGGGCTTGATGGGCAGCATCAGTAGCTGATGCACTGACCTGAGGTCTGGGGGCTGGCAGGGTGTTGGTGGGAAAGGGTGACTGCTTAGGGATAATCTCCCCCCCCCCACTGGATTTCACCATTGAGAAGGAAGACAGGCTCTCTGCTGCCAGGAGCTGGTCTCCTCCCTCTCGGCTTTCCTATTGTATCCAGAGGCTCTAGTTGGCAATCTCACGGGCTCCTCAGCTCTCTCTGAATTAAAATGCAAAGAGAAGCAGGGCTGCTGGCTGGCTGGAGGCCAGGGAGGACCAGCAGGTCACCTAGTCCTCCTGAGGAGTCATTCTAGGCAGGTCGTTTGGTCGATTTCCTTTGCTTGGGTTGTGGTGGATTCTAGCCTTGCCTTTCTCTTCAGTGGGGATGGTTTGAGAGCTTTCTAGAGGAGGGGACCAGGATTCGGCATGTGTGGATTTGAATCTCAGGGGTTGCAATCTCTGAGGCTACATAAAGTGCTACACGGATGGCCCCCTTCTAGCTTTTAACAGATAGAGAAATGCTATGTACAGTGAGAAGTCACTCTTGTTCCTCCTCTCCCTTTTCAAAGGAGAAAGCAAGGAGCCAGTACTGTTTTGTTCTCAGAAAAGCAGCAGTGTGGTTCCATACCCATTAATCACACTACAGAGCACTAGGAAGAATCATGTATTACGGCTAGACTGCATTCCATTCCCAGTACTATTACTTCGCAACTTTGTGAGTCTATATTGAAATACTTAACTTTTTCTGTACCTCAGTACTACTATCTGTACTTTGGATCTTAAAAGGCTTGGTCCCTGACCTGTGGTGCCATCTGGGAAACTGAAACTTTAAGAGCTGGATTCTGATGCAAGGTCTGCAGTTACTGGAGGGGATGGTCTTGAAGGGGATAATGGCACCCAGCTCCTGTCACTTTTTTTTCATCCTGGCCATAAGGTGAGCAGTTTTGCTCCATTCTGTGTGACTGCCATATGATATGCTACCTTACTACGGGCTCCAAAGCAATAGGGCCAAGGGACCCTATTCTCTTCATGGGTCGATCATCTCAGGCATTTGTTATAGTGTGGTAACACTCCATTTCATCATATGTTAAGTGTGGACTCCCATATCCACTGTCAGCAGTGTTTTTGAGAAGCAAATATTGTGGCAGGGATGTGGGAATGGAATGGTGATGATAATTAAATGTAGTTCCTTCTTTTCAAATCCGGAGGCCAGGCCAGTAGCTTTCCCAGCGCTATTCTCATTTCCTAGGACAGCACAACAGCCAACATTTAACATCATGTGTTCCACACTATCCTCTGGGAAACAGGGTAGCTACACAAAGGTAATAAGCTGGGGTGGAGTATAGAATGGTGATGGAGTGTTTGCCTAGGATGTTCAGGGGCCGGGGCTCAATCCCCAACCCTATTATTTAAAAAGCTAGGCAGCCTTCCCAGAAAAAAGGAAGCGTGGATGGGGGGAGTGCGGGGGTGGCGGCTGTTCAAGGAGTTGTAATGGATTTCTTCAGTAGTTTTCCCAGGGGCCATGGAAACATGTTGAGATCTTATTTCTTCCTCTAGCATAGAAGGCTGTCCCCAAAGAGTAGACAGGCTAAAGTTTGTTTTTTTTTTATTTACTTAACATTTAAAAATATTTCATTCACGTCAGCAAGATGACAACTAAGGGTTCCGTTAAAATCCAGAGCTGGCCACACTCCTCCCAAGTTGAGTGTTGGCCTGGCATTGTAATTAAACTCTCCTTTAAACTCCACATGGTCTAGTGAGTGGTCTCTCCACTGTGAATTTAAAACATTTGGAGATCCCATTGAGATTCATACCAGCCAGAGGTTGGAACTGCCAGGGGACAGCTGCTGAGAGAAGTTCCTCATCCCCGGCCCTCCTTCCCTGGGTATGGGTTGCCACCAATTTGCGAGCAACGACCTAAGAGGAAACTCACACCCTAACTATCAGAATGCCTGGAAAGCAGATCCTGAGTCCAGAGACCATGGCCAAATAAACAAAAGGAGAAACACAATAAAGGGATACTTTGGAACCCCTCATGGAAAAATTTTAATGGATTTTTTTTGTCTTTTTGATACAGGTTCTCCCTTTAGTCCCAGCTGGCCTGGAGCTCACTCTGTAGACCAGGCTAGCCTTGAACTCACAAAGATCCGCCTGCCTCTGCTTCCCAAGTGCTAGGATTAAAGGCATGCACCACCATGCCCAGCATTTTTTTTTTGAAAATGGACTTTTAAATTGGACATTTAATTCACCCTGTTCTTACTTCTCCTGGTTCCCTGCTTAGAAAATGTACCTAACTACTCTTGCCTGTACTTCTCCTTCACAGGCACCAGTCAAGGACTTTGTTCTCTCTATAACTATACTTTTGGGGATTCTTTAGATAGACCCACTGAGCAGGGGATACCCCAGTTACCACACCATATGCTCCTTTTTAGCATGGAAGAAGTCAGAGGAGTCGGTGCTCCAATTCCATCTTGGCAATTGGGGTGACCTCCTCAGAGGGCAATGTAATAAAAAGAGGAGCTAAAATGTTGCTAGGCAGTGTAGGGTCAAGACCCTCCAAAGATCCAGTTTCTTTCTCACGTGAGAGCTGAAGACTTCCTGGATCTGCCAATAAACTTATCGTAGTTGCTCTGAATTGTGTCCTATGCATCCTTAACTCACTTGTCAGATCTATTAAGTAGTGGGTAAATTCTATCAAACTCACTGTGCCAAGGACCCAATAAACACATCCTCCTCCCTAACAGAGCTCATTCTACCTCAGAAATACCTACTGAGGTCAACTCTTATGAACTGCCTGCAAGGATTTGAAGATCTCACCACAACAGGGGGAATGAAATAAAGGATTATAAGAAACTCAGGGATAGTGCTCTCAGATGCCATTAAGTTCCATTTCCCCTGAGTCATTCTAGGAAGGATTACTTGCTTACTTCGAGCTCTTCCCCTTGATTGGTAACATTAACTGTCTTATTAAGCACACCTTTAAACTAAAAAAAAAAAGGAAGTGCTGGCACACAACTTTAATCCCAGCACTCTGGAGGTAGAGGCAGGTAGATCTCTGTGAGTTCAAGGCCAGCCTGATCTACATAACAAGTTCCAGGCCAGCTGGGGCTACAAGGAGATCCTGTCTCAAAAATACCAAAAAANCTTCCCTTTGATTGGTAACATTAACTGTCTTATTAAGCACACCTTTAAACTAAAAAAAAAAAAAGTGCTGGCACCACAAACTTTAATTCCAGCACTCTTTGAGTTAGAGGCCAGGTTAGAACTCTGTGAGTTCTAAGGCCAGGCCTATCTTACATAACAAGTTCCAGCCGCTGGGGCTACAAGGAGATCTTGTCTCAAAAAATACCAAAAAAAAAAAAAAAAAAAAAAAAACAAAACAAAACTAAAAACCCAGCATTGGAAAATTGGAGCAGGAAAGTTCCCAGCCCCACTCCGGAGGTGGGTGAGGGAGTTGAGTCAGGCCTCCATTCTGCATCAGGCTCCTCCATTAAGCTGAGATGACCTTGAGAGAGGAACAGCTTGGCCTCAGCTTCAAAAGATGACTCAACCGCTCTCAAAGGAGAGCTAGATTGTACTGGGGATAGGCTCCTCATGAGTCACCAGGAAGTTCCGTTGATTCTCTCTTTAGTAGGTGGCTCAGCACCTTCTGGAGAAGAAAAAACAGTTGATTGGGGTTGCTGGGCTTGGACACTAAGGGCCAACACTCAGTGAAGGCCACTTCCTTTCAGTGACACACTCATTCCTTTCCTCAATAGCAAGTCCCGAAACCTACAGAAGTTATTAAAACTCCCTCTGTGCCGCATGCTAACAACGTGTCCAGGGCCGATGGACGGTAAAGACACGACTACTTCAGCGGGACTCTTCTTGAATAGGAGAGCAGCCCGAGAAGAAGCTGGCATTGCTGGCCAGGGCTCGCTTCTTTTTCCTCCCTGGGACCTTATTTTCTTGGGATTCTGCCGCTGTGTGCTTCAGTTCCGCATTGTTAGAGTCCGGAGCCAAAGAAGTCTTCCTTAGTAGCTCCTCATCTGTATCACACATCTCTTTTAGGATCTAGAAAAGACAGAGACAGGTATGAATAGACTGGCCCACTTAAGCCACTAGAAAGGCTCTACACTTCCCAAATAGTATGAGGAATACCTCAAAGCTGCTCTATTAAATAAAACACTGTAGCCTATATCCCAAGCCCAGTTTCTAGCAATTGGATTATACCTTTTCCTACTCCCTTTCTCTCGGTCTTCTCTCACAGAAAATGTAGAGAAGAATGTGAATACAGTTTCTAGTGACTCCCATTTAACCCATCTACCTTGCTACTGGGAGTGATGTAGATAGGGCTGAAGAAGCTTGATCCTGGGTCCACCGCTGTGGGATCCTCCAGTTTGAAGGAGTTTTCAGAATCCTGGGTCCAGTCAATAGTGCCCAAGCTATCCTAAAAATCAGGCAGATGGATTTATTACAAATTTATCTACCACCATTACAAAACCAGTCTGTTCCTTTTCAACCAGGGAGGTCTGAGGGAGTGATCAGTCAACCAGTCAAAGCAAGCTTAAGGGAGGTAGCTACTGCTTGGAGAAGTCATAGGGCTTAACATGCTCTGTCCCTGATGGGATGAAGCTAGGCTTGAGAGGTGGGTGGCCTCTGAAGGCCTAGGTTTGAGGATAGTGGTATCCTGAGGCAAACTTTAATCTTAGGCCAAGCTGGGTGTGGTAGCACACACCTGTAATCCCAGAGCTCAGGAGGCTAAGGCAGAAGGATAACAGTTTGAGCCCAGCCTGGGCTACTCACCCAGACCTAGTCTCAAAGAAAAACACAAACAAATAATAAAAAAAGCAATAAAATTAGGCCAAGCCTTGGTTATTTCCTTGATTAAACATCCCTTCCTGTAATTCTTTTTCTTTTAATTTTATTTATTTTTGTGTGTACGAAAGTACTGTCTGCACGCAGGTCTGTGCACCCGTGTCGGCAATGCCATGGAGGTCAGAAGAGGGTCTCAGATTCCCCTGGAACTGGAGTTCTCCTGGAACTGGAGTTCCAGACGGTTCTCAGCCACCATGTGGGTGCCAGGGATCAAACCCGGGTCCTCTGCAAGAGCAGTCGGTGCTCCTAACTGCTAGGCCATCTCTCCAGCCCCCTTCCTGTAATTCTTAACAGTACCTGTGGTGGTTTGAATAAGAATGACCACCCATAGGCTTCAAGTATTCAGACATTTTGTCCCCAGTTGGTGGCGCTGTTTTGGGAGATCTTAGAAGGTGTGGCCAAGCTGGAGGAAGTACATCACTGGGGGCAGGCTTAGTGAGTTCAACAAGCCTTGCGGGTTCTAGTGCTCTCTCTTGACTTCCTGTGCTCATTGGAAGATGTGAACCTCGGCTTTCTGTTCCAGCCCCTGCCGCCATGCCTCCCTGCCACAGTGGACTCTTAATTCCCTGGAACCATCAATCATAAGCTCAAATAAACTCTTTTCTTTTTTGAGAGAGGGTCTCCCTGTAATCCCAGCTGTCCTGGAACTCACTATGTAGACAAGGCTGGCCTTGAACTCACAGAGATCTACCTGCCTCTGCCTCCTGAGTGCCTGGGATTAAAGACATGCATCACCTCGCCCAGAATAAACTTTCTTTTATAAATTCCCTTGGTCATGGTGGTTTTATCACAGCAACAGAAAAGTGACTAATGCAGTACCCCGAGAAGCTACTTGTGACACTATACCTTTCAGCTAGGGAAATTGAATCCAAGTGATAGAAGGCATGTATGTCAGGATGAGTCTACATAGAGCTTGGATTAAAATTATGGACTTTTCCCATAGAAACAGCTGGATTAAGAGTCAGGAAATCTGAAGTCTAATATTAGTCTCCAGGACCAGCTGTATATCAGAGAAGTTACTTCATCTTTTTTTTTGTCATTGTTCTTTTTGAGACAGGGTGTCCCTTTACCACCAGCTGGCCTGGAGCTCACTATGTAGACCAGGCTGGCCTTGAACACACAGAAATCCACCTGCCTCTGTTTCCTGAGTGCTGGGATTAAAGGTGTGTGCTACCACGCCCAGCTAGTTTAAGTATCTTTGAGGTTTAGCTTCCTTTTCTGTAAAATGGAAGCATTGGCCTAGACCAGCGGTTGTTTAGCACTGAAACCCCAATGTGTAAATAAGTGAAGAGCAAGTTACCCTGTGGAAATGGAGTTATAGTGCTTTCAGGCCATGCCCCACTGCCTAGAGACCTTTTCATGACGCAGCTACATGGCTCTAGAATGTCGAATGAAAAACCATGAGAAAAGGGATGCTTTCTAGCTCTCTGCTACTTTCACTCTGACCTGTAGCTTGCCACTTTAGTACTCTGGTGCTTATCTATCTTAGAAGTGTTTTAAAATGTTTTCTTTATTATCTTTATTTTCTGTGTATGAGTGTTCTGCCTGCACGTACGTAAGTGCGCCCATGTTGTGCAATGCCTGCCGAGGTCAGAAGAGGCCACCAGATTCAGCTGTAGCTGGAGTTACAGATCATTATAGCCGCTATGTGGAGGCTGGGAACTGAACCCAGGTCCCCTGCAACAGCAGCCAGTGCTCTTAACCCGTGAGCCATATCTCCAGCCCCAGAAATCTTTTAAATAAAAGATCAAGGTCGAAACTGTTCAGATGTAGATGTTCAAGAAATTCTGCACCACACTTACTAGAATTCTTGTATTAAGTGTAGAGAGCTGTAAACAGACTTTCTGTCCCGGGAACAGAAGGTGTAAGGCTCTGTGGGATGCAACCTGCTTGCTGCTGCTCTTTTCAGGGCACATTTTGTTTCTCTGAGTTGTTTGTTTTTTCTGAGAGCAACATAAAGACAGCTACAGCTAATTTGGCTCACCACAGTGACTATTAGACTTGGTTCCTGTGGGTCTTTTCCTAGAGCCATGGAATGGCTGGCTCCCATGGAGAGGGTCTAATAACTAACACCTCAAGATGTCAGAAGGGTTAACTTCCTTCCTGGAAGTTGCCATCTCAGCACCTGGCTCTCTCAGTTCCAGTTAAGCCTTTGGGCTAGTTAGGTCCTGCATATCTATCTACTTGTAAATTCTTGCTTTTTTGTTCTTAGCTTCTGTTTCAGAAATCATACTGAAGCTTTTTAGCCAAGGATGGGGGTAGGGAACTCCATACCCAAGGAGTGAAATGTCTCTTTCTGAGTGCAGAGGGAAGAGGAGTGTAAAAGAACTGTGTAGGAGCCTCCAGGTTTCGGGTGAGAGGGGAAGGACGGACGCTACTCGGAGGTCTGAAGGGATGCTTAGGGAAACAACACTGGTCTCACCTGGCCTTGCGGGCGGTTCCGACACTTTGTGGGGTCACAGCTACAGGGCACACTACAGTTTGATCCTTGCTTTCTGCACCCGCATTGCTTGTTGCCACACCAGCCCTTGCAGGAACACTGCAAAACAGGTTTGTGGAGAGAACCATTACTGAAAGGCTTAGATGACACTTTAGAGTACTTTCCTTATTTGCAAGCCCTTCCAGAAAAAAGGGAAAAACACCACTTTCTTTACCAAACTTCAGTCTTTTCCATCCTTTCCTTTCTTTGAGCAGTGATCACTAAAAACCACCATAGTAAGAACATACTAAGGACAAGCCATATCGGACGCTTAATGCTCTGTTTGGAGCAGTATAACTGAGGGACAGAGGAGAGGGGCGTTGTAACAATGCCAAGGACCTGGAAGAGACTAACGATGATTGTGTGGCAAAGAACTGCAGGCTGGGTGGTAGAATAGTTAGAGCTATTTAAGGACTGAGTCTAGTTGCTTTGGATTTTTAGATCTAACTGGATTTCCTTCCAATCCACAGTTCTATATTTTGTCCAGTTCAGATGGGGGTTTTGTCCTGAGCATTCAACTCATCTTTGACGTATCACTAAAGATACAAAATAAAATCATTTAATTTTTGTCTTTGAGGACAGGGTCTCCCTGTAGCCCCAGCTACCCTGGAACTCACTGTGTAGACCAGACTGGCCTTGAACTTACAGAGCTCCACCTGCCTCTGCCTCCCAAGTGCTGGGATTAATGGTGTGCACCACCACACATGGCCAAAATCAATATTTTATTACACTTTATAGTTTTCACAGTACTGACATGCACACAATCTCACAGCTAGTCTAATAAGGTGGCATTGTTTATCATCTCTAACAATGGAAGAAAACTGAAAGGATAATTAATAGGTTAGACAAAAAAAAATCACAAGTCAAAATATTTTGACAGGCTGGAATTATGGCCTCAAAGTATAAAGAAAAGATATAACAATAGGGAGAAATCTACCTTAAAAGGAGTTAGTGCAGAAAGGGCCTAGGGATGAGGTGTGAACAGTGTGTGGGCCAGCAGCATGAAATGGCTGTCAAAAACCAAATGTAGGGCCAGACGTGGTGCCACACATGTTTAATCCCAGCACTTGGGAGGCATAGGCAGGCAGATCTTTGTGAGTTCAAGGCCAGCCTGGTCTACATATCAAGTTCCAGGACAGCTGGGCCTACAGGGAGCCCCGTCTCAAAAAGAACAACAACAAAAAGACCAAATGTAGCCAAGTAGTAATGCGGAGTTCAGAAAACACAGGGAATAATTATTTCATGCTGTATCCTAGGTCAATTTGACCCCTGTATTAGGAGAATTAATGTAAGTTTGAGGCTAACCTGGGGTATACAGACTGCCATATCAATAACAACAACAACAACAACAACAACAACAACAGAAAAAGGGGGTCAGGGATATATCTCAGTAGAGAGAGTGTTTGTCTAGTATATATGAAGCCCTGGGTTCAATCCCTAGCACCACATAAAACCAAGTGTGGTGGTGCTTGCCTTAACCCCAGCATTCAGGAGGTGGAGGCAGGAGGATCAGAAGTTCAAGGTCATCCTCAGCTACATGGTGAGTTTAAGGCTAGCCTAGGATACATGAGACCCTGTCCAAAAATAAAAGTAGAATGGAAGAGTTAAGTGAAATAAGCCAGACAGATACAAATACATACCACATCTTCTCATATACAGACAGGAAAAAACAGTTGACCCAAATGTAGAACAGTGATTTCAATTGAGAAGCTGTGTGTGTGTGTGTGTGTGTGTGTGTGTGTGTGTATGCACACGCGTGCATGTGTGTAGTAGGGTGGATAAAAGGAAGCTGAATTTGGTTAGTGATAATGTATGGATGTATGAAAAGTCATACTGAACTTCATTAATATGTATGATGAATGCATGTTAATAAAAATAAAACTGCCAGGTGTGCTGGTGCATGCCTTTAATCCCAGCACTTAAAAGAGTAAAGGCAGAGCCAGGTGGATCTCTGTGGGTTCAAAGCCAGACTGCTCTACAGAGTTCCAGGCCAGCTGGGGCTACAGGGAGACCCTGTCTCAAAAAAAAAACAAAAAAAAATTATATAGCAAAAATGGTGGCAGAAAGTTGAATAGTTTGTCTTCAAAGAGATCCAGATGGTGGAAGAGAGCTCACAGGATACAAGATTAGAGTCAGGAGAGATGTCGACAAGCATATAAAGCTTGGCTTGATGCATGAAGCCCCTCTCTAATGTACTGCTCTGAGTAGCTGAAATTCATACTTATCTTGAGATAAGAATAATTTCTACGTAACTTACAACCATAGGATCCAACTGTGCCATCTGGAATGATACAGTTTAATTCCCATTTTCATAGTACAGTCATCAGATCTTACCCATCATTTTTAATCACCAGACTTTTTGGGCAAATCCTTTCAAAGCTAAAAGATTTTTACCTAGCTCAATGGTTTACCACATGACATGGTTTCCAAATATCCTTGGATCTTCATCATATACCAATTTGTCAAAGTTCTTCTGTAGTTGTGAGATCTAGAATGAACACAACTTTCTAAATGTGGTGTGACCATCATATAACAGACTGTGATAGGGGCTGGAGAAGGCTCACTGGTTAAGAGCATTTGCTGCTCTTCTAGAAGACCTGGGTTGGGTTCCCAGCACCCACATGGCAGTTCACAACCACTTGTAACTCCAGTTCCAATGCCCTCTTCTAGCTTATGTGGGCACCAGGTACACATGTGGTACATATACATACATGCAGGCAAACATTCCTACATATAATAAAAATAAATATATTATGATATGACAGATCCAACAGTCTGGTTAACCAGGACAGAAACCACAGGTGTCAGCATTTTTTCTTGTCACATTACTGAGTTTACAATAAAATTCAAGCCTTTTAGGTATTTTTCATATGAGATCTCTCATCTCGGTTCTATAGTTGTAAAGACAAAGGAATCCATGATAACATGTTGCTTATTCTGATTAGGAGGAAAGTGTATATCACTACCATACCATTTGCAAGCCCAAACCTTTATTTTAATAGCTGTATACAATATTTTACCATGTGGATATATCAATTTATTTAACCAGTCCCTTAACATTAGGTATTAAGATACATTTAAGAGAAAATCTTTGTTATTATTAATCATGTTGCAGTGAGTATCTGTGCACATGAACACAACTGAAAGCAAAGCATGATGGACGAGGCCCTCTATGATCTGGTCCAACTATGCCTAACTTTACCTCTCTTGCCTCTCAGCAGACACATTGCCTTCTCAGGGTTTCCTTGGGACACCAAGCCCATTCCTGCCCTGAGGTCTTGGCATTTGCTATTGTTTGCCTCTTTCCCTTCCCCCTCTTCCTTCCACTCCCTCACCCTCCCTCCTTACTTTCCTAGTTAGGCCTTCACTGTATAGCCCAGGCTGGCCTCACCCCTCCCACTGCTCCTCACTTTGTGCTTAGATCTTAGCTTAAATATCTATTCCTTTCCCAAACAATCTTTCCTCTCCCTATCATGCGTTATGTCTCACTGCATTGTTATTTTCTTCTTCTATAGCATTATGTACAACTACTTATTTTTCTGTTTACTACGATCTTTCCCACAAGAACATATTCACAATGGCATGGGTCTTACCTAATTGTTGTATTCTCAGAAATAATGCTCATTCCTGGGACAAAGGTGCTCAGAAAACATTTATTGAATGAATATATCTACTTCCATATTGATAAATATTTCCTTACTATAAATTATTATTTGTATAATTACTGGGTGAAAGAATAGTAACAGTTATAGTACATGTGGTGCTGAGTGAAATGATGGGAACATTTTTAACGCTTCTAATAGCAATATATAGGAATGCCCATCTTAGTCACCTTTATGAACACTAGACATTACAATAATTGAAAAAATTCCTTTTGCTACTTTGAATAAGACAGGGCAAAAGACAGTTCTATGACATGTCCTAGAGATATCCCATCAGACTGGCTTTGGTCCATTGTTATAGCTGGGTATGGTTCTTTGCTCATGTGCAATTTATCTAAATGTTTCAAAAATGATCATTACCCTGCCCAAGTTTCTCTATCTTATTCAATCACATAATATTAGTGATATCTGAAGGGCTATCTTGAATGATAAAACTTTTACATAGCCAAGGCCCAGTGAGATGATTTATAGGACAGCACATTTCAGCTAAACAAGGAACCATTTTCTAAAATTCAGTAGCATACAATGGCTGCCTGTGAGACTCTGAATTTCCCCTCACTCAAGTTTTCAAGCAACCCGAGGCTAGAGACAAACGTGTGTTAATGGTAATGGTAGAACAGGACACTCATGACACACAGAGTTGACAGATACTGTTATGTGAATCCCATGTATATAAGCTGTAACTTCATCTTAATCTCTCTTATTCAAGGAAGCAGATCAGAATGTTGGAAAGGGACTTTGACACAGCTATATTAAAATGGCTGGCAACCTCCCAGGATATCTCAAGAAACAGTACAGCTGAAAGGCTACTGGGGTTCCCTTAAGTCCGTGGTTCTCAGCTCTTTCTGGACATAAGAAATCTCTGGAGCTCCTAGAGGTTGAGAGCACTGGCTGCTCTTGCAGAGGATCCAGCTTACGTTCCCAGCACCCACATGGTGGCTAACAACTGTCCACGAGTCGGGTTCTAAGGGATCTGATGCCAGATTCTAGACTCCGCAGGCATTTCATGGAATGAATGCATTTACATACATGCAGGCAAAACACTCATGCACATAAGAAGAAATCTCTGGTACATCTACACAATGGGGTTCTATGCAGCAGTAAAGAAAGATGACATCATGAACTTTGCCGGTAAATGGATGGAGCTAGAAGATATCATGCTGAGTGAAGTAACACAGTCCCAGAAAAACAAAAGAAGAATGACATCCCTCATCTGCGGATGCCAGCACCAATTACCTAATTGTATGGCAAACTGAGCAACGTCAATGTGATCTGAAAACGACTGTGCTCTTATATTGTAGAATCCCTTAAAAAAGTAAACAAATAAATTTTTTTTAAAAAAGAAGAAATCTCTGGTGAACCTTTCTAAAAGGCCAGATCCTACTTCCGATCAAATGATTCAGAATATCTATAGGTGGAGTCCCAGGTTCCATTTGTAAAAGCTCCCTTGAGAAAAACTATGGTTGAGAATACTGCTTCCCAGTCTGCAATTCTTCTAGCACTGAATTAAGTATCTCAGAAGGGCGAGATCTGGTCAAATTTTAAACTCAAAGAACACCGGGGTAGGAATAGAGGACTCTGGGTTTAGTTGTAAATTTAATACTTGGCATGACTTTGAAAAAGTCACCACAAATTCAGCTCAATCCTTTCCTCAGGAAATTAGACATAAAAAATATATGCTCCATTTTCAGCACATGTAATATAGCACACACTTGTAATCCCAGTACTTGGGAGGCTCAGGCAGAAGGATCATAACTGCAAGGTCGGCCTTAGCCAGATAGGGAGCTCAGACCAGCCTATACACACAAAGACCTTGTCTCAGAAAACACAGCAAAATAAAAACAAAAGGTCTCCTCCTTTTTTGATACAGGGCATAGTATGCTGCATTCCTGACGACTCTGCCCAACCAAATAACACACATGGCAGTCTATTCCTAATAGTTTGGCTTCATTCTAGCATTTGGCTTTCTAATTAGTTATGTGGTAAGCTATCAGCTGGTCAAACCAAGTTATATCCTAGGAAGACAGCTAAGGTAATTTATGAGCTATTCTCTGTAAGTAGAAAGTAGAATTAGTTTATAGGGCATGGTTAGAATAGTGGTGGTAAACTAGTGTTCTGGAGATTAATGTTTCAACATAAAACATCTCTATTGGATAATTATATAGGATTATCATTGTGTAAGTAGATAGAGCACACCTTAAAGTCAGATTGTTTCTGATCTGGGCTTGGCAGCACCCTCCCAACCACAATCCCAGCTCTTAAGAGGTGAAGGCATGAAGACGAGGAGTTCAATGGTCATCCTTGGTTATATAGTGAGTTCAAGGCTCCGTCTCAAAAACAAAACAAAGCAAAAGTCAGATCGTCCCTAAGAAGCCTTAGTGTATTACGTGTAGACTTAGTTTTCATCTTTTTACATATTACCATTTGCTCCTTAACAGAGTGAGAAAAACAATAAGGTAATAGGTAAGGAAGATAAAGTTGACCCACTCAGCTTCCGCTCTAAGATTTTACTAATGTGAAAGCCTCTTCTATAGCAATTTCCTAAGATAAAACCTTCCATCTTGAAAGGATGCTCATTAAGACTCAGGATGTTCTAAAGGGAGGTGAACTATTCAGCACTGTATGGAATCTCTTTAAGCACAGGAAGTGAACAACTCAATAGCTCTAGGAAGTTCCTGGAACTGACCAGTTAACACTAGGTCCTTCCCTCTCCAAGCAGTAAGGGCTGCTGAGGGACACTGACAAACCTAGCCATCTGGGAGAGGCAGACCTGCACGCTGAGCTGCCTGCAAGGTGTGCAGTATTCTCCAGGTTTCCAGCTTTTCTGAGCTGTCCGACAGCCATGTTGGGATGGGCTCTTGGTGATGCAGCTGTCTTTGAAAGTCATTGGTCTCCCTGTTGCCCCCCAGCTGGCCTGGAGATCACTGTGTAGACCAGGCTGGCCTGGAACTTGCAGAGTTCCACCTACCTCCTGAATGCTGGATTAACGGCATGCACCACCAGGCCCAGATATTTCTGCTTAACCCCTGACCTATATTCCTGTAAGTAACCCCAATAAACTCAGTGGTTCAACAAGTGGGACTCCAGTGGTATCCTTACTTTGATCTGTGTCAGCTGCCTAACTAGGGCGAGTAGACATTTGTTCACATCTCCCTAGGAAGAGTTTCACATAAGACTAACATTAAGTTTCAATGCCTGACCATCAGTTGTTTTGATGATCTTGGGAAAGGTCACTTACATGTTGAAGGTCTGAACTCTATGAGATGCAAACAATAAATCCCTCATTGGATTTTTGTTGCTTACTAAAAGTTGACATGTGTGAGGCTGCTTTGCCAACTGTAAACTGCTATAAAATATGGACCGGTATGATCACCTGGGAATCAATTTCAGTGAAATGGTACAGAATGCTAGTGACTCAGACTATCGTGATCATGAAAAAACCAAGAGAACACTCAGACATCCCTGTTGGCCCCATATTCTATGAGAGTTAATCCCAGTCTCAGTTTAGTCAATGCCTCTGAATGCGGTCCAAGGAACTCAGATGCAGGGCAGTGACCAGCGTTTCTAGATTCAGAAAGCTAGCCCATTGGGAGTGGAGTCTAATGAGCAAAGTAAAGAGCTGATTCATACCCTTTGCATGTTCTTCCTGGACACCTTAACTAATTTTCTTGGCTTCCACTCATCATCATCGTCAGCACAACTATCACTGTCACCATTCTCCTGCTCATTTATAGACTGCTCTGAATACTGTAGATCCTTGGTGTCCAAGCTTTGTTCCAGGCATTTTTCTTTAACACGGGAAGGTTTGGGCTAAGGAAAAAAAAAGGGGGGGGGGGGGTTGAAGGTTGAAGTAGGTAATAAAAAATTTGAAAAATACATATGGCATAATATCTTCCCAGGAGCTACTGCCAGCTATATTCACAGAGATTTCAGATTTCTCAAATATATCCCACTTGGTTTTGCCAATTGGAAAAATTCTGCTTCCGCCTTTGGATTTACAGAGTCTTTGAAGGACTAGAAACCAGAGGGCGATCAATCTGAGAGAGGAAGAGAGGTTTCATGATGCAATGAGATAAGCATCTTGGGACGGACAGTTAGTTGAACATTGCTCTTTTCTCCCATTCCTCCTCAGTTGTGTTACGTAACAACTGTGCACGTAACAACTGTGCACGGCCACACGTTAGCCTTCTCAGGAAGCAGGATGCCTATTTCCCAGAGGATTATATTCTATTTTTATGTGGGACTATAAGAAAAATTGTGATGCTAGATTTTGGGAATTCTTACTCTTCTAGCCTCTTACAAAAGACAATTTTAGCAGTGCCAGACATGGTGGCGCACGCCTTTAATCCTAGCACTCAGGAGGCAGAGGCAGGCGGATCTTTGTGAGTTCAAGATAAGCCTGGTCTATAGAGCGAGTTCCAGGCCAGCTGGAGCTACAAGGAGACCCTGCTTGGAAAAGACCAAAAAAAAAAAAAAAGAAAGAAACAGCAGGGGTAGAGATAAGTGTACTGTCACTAACCATTCCCCAGTGCATCTCAGCATGCATACCAGCTATGTTTAAAGCCACAGGAAAGCCAGGCATGGTGGTATACCACCTTTAATCCCAGGGAGTTCCAGGCCAGCAGTGGGCCATGCTAGCAATCCCAATACTTAGGAGGCTGAGGCAGGAGGCCGCAGGTACGGTCTATGCCAAGAGTTGAGACACACCCCCCCACGGCGTTACACGCTAGACCCTGTCCTCATCCCTGTCCCCATAACTCACGACACCAGCCTTAAGTTGAAAGGATAGCTGACCCTAAAAGGGCATTAGATAGGTGACTATAAGCTGGCGGGGAGCGGGAACATGGTCAATCTTCAGACCTTCTGATATTTCAATGGGTTTCAAAGGCAGAAACGATTTGAAGAAAAGTTTTTCCATGTAAAGCAAGTGATCATGCTGCCAGGCATGGTGGTGCATGCTTTTAGTCCTAGCACCTGGATGGCAGGGCAGGCGGATCTTTGTGAGTTCTAAGGCCAGGCCAGCTTGCGGGTCTACAGAGGCTGTTCCGGACAGATGGGCACCAGGGAGGTACCCTGTCTCATAAGGACCAAAAATAATAAAAAACAAAGGTGAGTCACAAGCCATGCCCTGTCGTCAAACAGTGGGAAAATTGGGTGAAATTCCACTTTCCACAGCCCACATAGGTGAAAACACGAGGGGAGAGAAAAAAATTTTCTGAGGAGAGCTTTCTGTCTTTTGTGTTTTTTTTTTTTTTGGTCTCTTTTTTCGAGACAGGGTCCCTGTAGCCCAGCTCCTTGGATCACTCTGTAGACCAGGCCTTGGCCTTGAACTCACAAAGATCGCTGCCTCTGCCTCCTAGGTGCTAGGATTCAAAGGCGTGCGCCACAGCCGACAGTAGAGGACTTTTCTAATGGCTTTTCGTATGCCGCAAGGACTGATTTTAGCAACAAACTCTCTGGTAACGCAAAGTGAGCTCTATGAACTTGCTACGTTGCAACGGTCACCCGATCGTCTCAAATTGCCATTTCATTGCTTGGGGGCTCCTTCCAGGAGCTCTCACACAGCAACCACTACCATCTTAAACCTGGTTACACATGTCTAGTTTTCAGCATGTGGTCTTTGACGGGGAGAGGCCACCGCTTTGAGAGGCTTTGGGGAGTTCATAGGAGTGACTGCCCAGCTTTGCTCCCAGATCACTCACCTGTCATTGACTGTCAGCTGTGATTATTGACATATGTCCACTCTGAGCTCCAGGTAGGCTCCAGGGAGGACGTGTGGAGAGCCTCAGGCCAGCACTGGGGAAGACACTTGCTGTAAGCTAAGTGTGTTTCCTCTTCTGTTGCACATCACGTGTTTTTTGGTTCTTTTTTTTTTTTTTGAGACAGCGTTCTGGGAACCAACCTACAGTAGCCCAGGTGCGACTTCAATCTCACATGGATCTCCATTGCCTCTGAGTTGCTTGGCATTAAAGCCTACTACAAATCTGGTGGTGATTGGTCTTTTTAAAAAACACAACTTTCATGACCTGGGGTGAACTTGCTTACAATGGTCCTCGCGGGGTCAATCCCCTAATACCCAAAAAAAAACAAAAAAAAAAGAAAAATCAATTACTACTTTAATTTCGCGCAAGCTGCTCTAAACCAAGCTCAAAAAACTCCACACAGGCTGTGTAGGCTTGTTTTGCCTTATTATCCCCACAATCCATTCCATGGTCTCATCTTTTATTTTAACCTTGTAATTTACATTCTTTTATATAATTTTTACATTAATTTTCTTATTTTTGTCTGTTTCTGAGTTTGTGTGCACTGTATGTTTGCCCCCGTGTCTGCCTACTTTGCCGCTTATTCCATAAATCTGGGGATCTGATCCCCCTGGACCTGGAGTTCTCCGGTTCTTCGATTTGGCCGAGTTCCCGCTTTTCTCCGCCTCCTTTTTTCTTTTTCTCNTGCACGTAACAACTGTGCACGGCCACACGTTAGCCTTCTCAGGAAGCAGGATGCCTATTTCCCAGAGGATTATATTCTATTTTTATGTGGGACTATAAGAAAAATTGTGATGCTAGATTTTGGGAATTCTTACTCTTCTAGCCTCTTACAAAAGACAATTTTAGCAGTGCCAGACATGGTGGCGCACGCCTTAATCCTAGCACTCAGGAGGCAGAGCAGGCGGATCTTTGTGAGTTCCAGATCAAGCCTGGTCTATAGAATGAGTTTTTCCAGGCCCAGCTGGAGCTACAAGGGAGACCCTGCTTGGAAAAGACAAACAAAAAAAAAAAAAAAAAAAAAAAAAAAGGAAAAAGACAATTTTAGCACACTCACCTAAACCTGGGCTATGCAAAGATGTCATAGGTACTGAGCACGTTACCTTAGGTGGGATATATTCAAAGGAAGAGTCTGGAGATTGAAGGAGATCCTTAGAAAGATGGGGTTTCTGTTTGGTGGCTACTTGGAGAAGGGCCAGTTTCTGTTTGAAAAGGAGAGAGAAAGCATATAATGTTAGGGCAGATTCAGTGAGTGTTCATGACTAAATCAAAGATTTCAGACCTAGGCTAGCTTCCGTGCTAAGTCACAGTAAAGAGAGGAAAGGTGTTAGTAGAGTAGATCTGAAGACTTTCACTCTCTGAGAAGCAGCCTGTGGATACAAGGGTCTCCCAGGGACTTGATCAAGTGGTTGGGAAGCCATATTACCTGATTAATGATTTTGTTTTCTTGGAGAAGCTGCTGATTTTGCTCATACACTTCCTGCATCTTCCTAAGCTCTTCATCCTATTTGCAGATAGCATAGTGATACGGGGGTTATTCTGGGCACTATACATGAGTTACCAAACAACTCATATAGATGGACACACTGCTGTCAAGTTGCTAGCAGATGGGATTTGCACACCAGCCTCCGACACACAGAAAAATGCCTTATTCCTAGGTTCCCTGAACGGTTCTTATGTTTCAGTGTTCCCCAACATCCCTGACTCTACTCATAGGGACCACGGACTGCCGGACAAGCCTCTTTGTGCTTTTCCCTTCTTTAGCCTCATTTCCCCCTTTCACATGAGCATGGGGGTCAGAAGCCCAATGCTGGCTGTTTCCTGAAGTGTGCAGGTACTAGAAGCTCACCCTTCTCAACACAGACCGTCCAGTCTACGTACCACCCCAACAAGCCTGACTAAGCTTCCTGGCACACAAGACAACTGGATTCATACATATAACCTTAACTAGTCTGGTTATGTCTTAGGGTGGGAGGTGCCAATTGAATGCTAAAGACAGGTGGTACAGGAAAAAGATTCCAAGTCCGACTAAAATAGTGCTCCAACATGTTCCTAAAGGGTGTGGTGTTCTCAGCCCGAGAAAGAAATTCAGACTCTGGGCATTTCATTAACATGTCAGGTCTCAGCTCAGAAGGACACACTTAAATACCCTTAGAATTTGATGTAACTACAGAGAGTTGTGCTTCCTCAACTCTACAGCTTAGGGTTAAGGGAGAAGAATCCAGAGGCCCAAGTCTGGTATGGAGATTTCTGTTTCAACAATAACAGCGTATTCTGAGTGTAGCTATACTCTGCTTGCCCCTAACCTGATCAAACAGGGCCCCAAAGTAGTAAAAGCCACCTTTCTTCAATAATTACTTTCTGCTGAAAGGGAATTCAGTCAGGCCCAGGAAGCTCATCTTGACACATTTCTCTTCTCTACATACCTGACACTTCAGTGTGCTCAGCAGCTGCTGTTCCTTTTCACTAACTGACTCCTCCAGCTGCTTCTTGGCCATTTGGCTTTCCTGCAGCTGGCTGAGAAGGTACAAGACCTAAAGAAAGACACAAGCACCGCATGGTGTCAAAAGAATAAAGGGAAAAAGAATGCATCTAGTTCAAGTAGTGATCCAGGGAACTTTACAAAATATTTTATATTATTATTTTTTATGTGTATGAGTGTATTGTGTGCATGTATGTAAGTACACCCATGTCACACAGTGCCCATGAAGCACAGAGGAGGGTGTTGGATTCCCTGAAACTCGAGTTACAGGTGACTGTTAGCCACTATGTGGGTGCTGGAAGCTGAACCCCGGACCTCTGGGAGAGCACCCAGTGCTCTTATCCAGCCAGCTATCTCTTCAGCCCTGGGGAACATTTTGGTTAGTTAGAAGTCTTTTCCTCTCACGGACTGGAATAATGAGTATGGCCAAATGTTTCACAGCACATCGACCTTGGGATTCAAGTCAGAGGCTGAGAGCCATTATCACTACTGGCACAAATTTAGACAAGTCACTTCTGTTTGCAGTTGGTTATCTGCAAAATGTGGAAAAGGCCCCCCAGCACTTCAAAGGAACCTTCAGGTCCTACAACTGTTTATTTTTCAGACAGGATCTTATATATAATCCAAGCTGGCCTTGAATTTAAAATGGTCTTTCTGCTGTAGCTTCCTAGAGTGTTGAGAATTAGTCACCAGATCCAGGTAACTACACAATGTTCTTAAACAAACAAAAGGCAGTGATAGCCTTGAGGGAAATAATTACAAGATTTCAAATCTTTTCTGTCAAAAGGATGATCACAGGAATGTAACCTTTATGACGCTATTTTGTATCCCTCCCCCCCCCCAAACCCAGCCCCCCCGACACCTTGTACAACTTTTGTTTAGAGAAATGTACTGCTGAGTGTTACAAAGAATTTAAATTTTTTTTTTTTTTTGGTCTTTTTTTTTGTGGACAGGGTCTCCCTGTAGTTCTGGCTGTCTGGAACTGCTATTGTGACCAGGCTGGCCGGAACTCACAAAGATCTGCTGCCTGCTGCCTCCTAGTGCTAGGATGAAAGGTGCGTCACCAAGCCTGACAAGAATTTAAAACTTTTCTACAAACAAATGATCACAGGGATGAAACCTCTGTAATTGTTTTTGTAATTCCTCATACTTGTAAAATTTTGTTACACAAGGGCCCTGGTGCATCCCCAGATCTTCATGGTCAGAACAGCCAACCTCCTCACCTCATTTCCTTTGTACTGATTCTTTTAAAACAACCTCAGGTCTGTGAATTCAGACACTAGCCAATGGGGGAAAGACACAGTACTCTGCATTGGAAAAAACTTCTCAAATTTCCTCTCCCTTCGTCAGTGTGCTTGCTAGCTACCACTACGAATGAAGCAATGCACACTATGCAAAAGTAGAAGCTGCTTTGCCAAATTATTTTCACTCCACATGTTCTTTGTGTGGGGTCAGCAGGGTCCTTGGGACCCAGGTCTTATTCCCATAGCTTGGGCCTCACTACAGCTTTTGGGCTTGCTAAAAGTTACCTTTTCTTGGTGCTGTTGCTCCACTTTGACCAGGTCAGCTTTTAAGTCTGTCTCTAACTCAGCGAAATGATTTCGTTCCTCAAACAGCAATGTCTGAATGTCGGCACAGCTGGCCTTGCTGTGTTTTAGGCTGCTTTCAAGCTTGCTCACCCGTATTTTGGAGGAGACAAGCTAGAAAGGATAAAAACAAATCATTTTATTTGAGCTAGAAGCCACTACTAAGGTCATTCTATCTGTTGCTCTGGCTCAAGAGAAGAATAAACCCAACATAAACAGAACAACTCCTAAATTCTGAAATTAAGGAGTCTTCCATATTAACTTTAAAGAGAAACCACAGGACACACCCTTATAGCCAATTCTGCCTCAGAATGTCTGTTCACATGTCAGAACTTGTAGATCCAATTGATGAAATCATAGATCTGCCTCTCCAGGAGAGATTGATATCCTGTCTGGCCTACTTTATATCAGTACTAGCCCAGATGGTAAATATAAAATCCCAGATCATAAGACCAATCAGGATTTTCCTAGAGAATAATTCTGCAACCCAACCCACGCGCGCGCACACACACACACACACACACACACACACACACATACTTATATATATTATAAATATATATATATTTTATATATAAATTAGCTCCAAGCNATTTATTTCTGTATGTGTATGAATGTACTGTCTGCATGCAAGTTTGTGCACCCGTGTCGTGCAATGCCGCGGAGGTCAGAAGAGGGTCTCGGATTCCCCTGGAACTGGAGTTCTCCTGGAATTGGAGTTTCAGACGGTTCTCGGCCGCCATGTGGGTGCTGGGGATCGAACCCGGATCCTCTGTAAGAGCGGTCGGCGCTCTTAACCGCTAGGCCATCTCTCCAGCCCCCAATCTTTATATTTCAAAAGATGATTAACTTTCCTCTTTGAGACTGAATCTCATTTTTTTGAGTATACATTTCAGAGGTACTTTAAAAAGTAGTATAATGGTTTATGTTTAACTAGTAATCCACTATGGCATTCTGGTCTTTTTCTGTTAACAACAGCTCACATTACTGAGTACTTGCTGTATGTCAGGCATGAAGCACATCAATTTGAGATATTGTTATAAATAACTGGCCTCTACTTCCTTGTAACCAACTAAACTCTCCAATGTTTCGTGTCCCTGGGGTTTCTACCATGAAAAGTGGAAATAACACTAACACAGTATTCCAAGGCACCTTATATTAACCTATCCAGCCAGTTTCCCTAATTGTTGTTAGGAAGAATGAATTTTTTTTTACCTCTCCAATTAATTTTTTTTCCTTTTTTTTGGTATTTTTGAGAAAGGGTCTCCCTTTTAGTAACAGCTGTCCTGGAGCTCGCTCTGTAGACCAGGCTGGCCTTGAACTCACAGAGATCTGACTACCTCTGCCTCCAGAGTGCTGGGATTAAAGGTGCACACCACCCAGCCCGGCTTACCTCTCCAATTAAATATTTTATGGCACATTTGGCTTCAAGGATTGTGGCAATGTTCTCCCAGCGTTGCTTTGGCCTGTCTTCACTTTCGGCATCCAGGAGCTTTTGCTGTAGGTCACCAATCTGAGCATTCCTTCAAGGAGAGAACAGTGAGTGTTACTGTGAGCAGCCTTGATAACAAGGAGAGGGGGAAGAGCTTGGAGCAGAAGATTCAAGGAACTGTGTGGATGGGATGTTCAGTTAAATAATCAGCTAAATTCCAACATGTTTTACAATTAACCTACAGTTTAGTTTTAGATATCACAATTTTGGTGTATCTGTGGTTTGCATATTTGCATGTTTTGAAGCCATACAAATTGGAAGGAGCAACAACAATAAAAACAACAAAAAGACTGGGTCAAGGAACTGACTGAAACAGTAAGCTTCTGCACCAAACAGTAAACTTCTGCACTGGAAAAAAAGGGTGGGGGGGGACTGAGTCTAAATTTGACTAAGAAATGGTGTATAAAATGTACAAAACTTCTTAAAAGTATCAGGCTGATGTAACTTAGCCTTTCTGGATGCTTAACAACCATACTTAAGGCCCATACCAATTTGGCCAAGGGACTTAAGGGATGACTTTGTTCCTTGCTCTTAGAGGTCAACTAAGTCCCAGGGGACTATGCATGGGGGCATCTCTTGAAGTGTCCTGGAAATGTGAGTCAACAGTTTTCCTGTGCAGGGACATCTTGGAGATCCAATAATGGACTTCCGACAGTATCCAGTCTATAAAGAGGAAAGTCTGCTCATGCTTCAAAAAGGGAAGCCTGGTCTAGCAGGGCCTGACTTTGTCCTCGAGTGGATGGAACTGGTAAATGAAAAGCCAAAAAAAAAAAAAAAAAAAGAAAAGGAGCCAGGGGCTCCCCCCTACCCCCAAAAAGCAATGGGACACAAGCCGAGCCAGAGTCTTTAGGGAAGAATCCAGAAGTTAAGAGGAAATCTGATTTCAAACTGAGGGCTGGGGATGGGGACAAAGATCAGGAACAAATGATTAGGATATGAACAGTCAATGCAAATAATTATTTAACTTGAGCTGGCATCTGCATGGATGTTAGTTGTTTAGAATAGCTTAAAATGTAAATGGATGCACCGGGCGTGGTGGCGCATGCCTTTAATCCTAGCACTTGGGAGGCAGAGGCAGGAGGATCTTTGTGAGTTCAAGGCCAGCCTGGTCTACAGAGTGAGTTCCAGGACAGCTGGGGCTACAGGGAGACCCTGTCTCGAAAAGATAAAAAAAAATGTAAATGGATGCAATACCATACCATACCATACCATACCATACCATACCATACCATACCATACCATACAATACAATAACTGTATTGTAGCCAGGCATGGTGGTGAATGCCTTTAATCCCAGCACTGAGAAGACAGACGTGGGTGGATTCTCATAGAGTTCAAAGCACAGCTTGTCTAAACCAGAGCAAATTCAGGCCAAGCTGCCTATGAGTGTTTTTTTGGGTATTGGGAACTGAACCTCCATGCAAGAGCAGCCAGTGCCATTAACCACTCAGAGCTCAATCCTGCCAGGATGACTTTTTCTGTCTTCTTATTAAAAAAACATCATGATATTTATTATAATTTATTTATTTTTTGTGTTTGAGTGTATTTTCTGCTTGTAGGTCTGTGCACTTGTGTTGTGTGTTGTGTAGTGCCTTAGGAGGTCAGAAGAGGGTGTCAGATCCCACTGGAATGGAAGTTATGGATGACCTTGCTAAGCTAGCCATCCGTGGGAATGCTGGAAATAAACCTGGTCCTCTGCAAGCCATCTCTCCATGGCCCCTCATATGATGATATTTCCTAGCCGAATTGTTTTGGAACAATATTAGTCTAATGGAGTCAACAGATAGATTCTACTCATACACTTATTTTAATTATAATATGCAATCTAGACGTGGGGCATAGCATTTATAGATAAAGTAGAGCACTAGTACAAGAAAGACCTAAGTTTGGTCCCTATCCCTGTAAGGAAAAAAAATTTACATTTGTATTCATCGCCCGTCGGTCACTTCATCATGAAAGTTATAAAAAAACTGTATTATGGTGCCAAAATCATGCAATTTTCAAATATTAGATTTATCCTATGGAAAACTATAAATCTTATTTTTTAAGCTAACACATACTATTCTAGTCTGTTCTTACTTACAAGCCAATAGGCTCACATCTGACTCTTTTGAGAAACATGTCTGCCACAGTAATCAATCTGAAAAACCAGTTATCTCTGTCATTGCTTTTGAGTAAAATGATATTCCATGAAAAGGGAGCGCCAGTTGAATATCACACTTGGAAATGATACTGTTTCTCTTAGATGACCAAATCATACTCGCAACAGCGACACTACAAGTCCTTCATACTGATTCTTTTCTTTTTTTTGACACAGTCTCACTATGTAAGCCCCAGAATTATGCCTGGAACCACAATGTAGACAGGTTGGCCTTTGACATCTTAACTGCTTTCTCGGAGTGGCTGGGATTACAAGGCCATACCACACAATGGTTTAAAGAAGATATAACCAAGCCTGGGTGTGGCACATGCTGTAATCCCAGCACTACGGGAAGGCAAGAGGCAGGTAGATATTTTTTGAGTTTGAGGCCAGCCATGGTTACATAAGTGAGTTCCAGGACAGCTTTGGGGCTACAGGGAGACAGCCTGATCTCAAAAGACAAAACAAAAAAAAAAACAACAAAGATATTACCTTGCCAGGACGTATGGTGGCCGGAATGCCTTTAATCCTAGCACTCAGGAGGTAGAGAGGCAAGGCGGATCTCTGCTGAGTTCAAGGCCAGCCATGGTCTACACGACGTGAGTTCTAGACTAGCTGGGACTAAAGAGAAACTCATGTTCTCAAAAAAATACAAAAAAAAAAAAAAGATATTACATACAAAGATTCCTAGGAATTTAATAAAGCCAAACAGATTACAAACAACTTTAAGTTAGTGGTTGTGTGTGTGTGATGTTGTGTGTGTCGTGTGTGGTGCTGTGCTTATACGCTGTGACTGCACGAGTACAATGGTGCATTCTGTGGACATCAGAGGACAAACTAAGTGAGCAGTCAGTATCCTTTCCTACCATAGTGGCATCTCACAGGCGATGAACTAAGGTCACTTGGGCTTCGGGAACAGTGCCCCTTTACCATGCTAAGACCCTGCTTGCTGGCGCTTTCAAAACCACTGTTTAAAAAATATTGTCAAATTTATGCATACAAAGTGCTTCATGACTGCATGTACATAAACGTGCGCCCATAGTCTGTACGTTAGTACACTTGGAGAGCCAGTAAGAAGACGACAATTGGGTCCCTGGAACTGGAAGTTCAGAGCCCTCTGGGTGCTGGGAATTGAACCTGGGTCTTCTTCAAGAGTAGCCAGGGTCTTTAATCGCTGAGCCCATCTCTCCAGCCCTCACAAACTAATCGTTAAGTAAAACAAATCTCAAACTGAAGGTGGGAAGTATGTCTTCTACAATCTCAGTCTAGGGTGTCCATCAGTTTGTTTCACTATTGAATTTTAGATTATTNTGGTCTTTTCGAAACAGGGTCTCCCTGTAGCCCCAGCTGTCCTGGAACTCACTCTGTAGACCAGGCTGGCCTTGAACTCACAAAGATCCACCTGCCTTTGCCTCCTGAGTGCTAGGATTAAAGGCGTGCGCCACCACACCCAGCGACTTTTTTTTCTTTTCTTTTTCTTTTTCTTTATTTTTTTGTATGCGTATGAATGTACTGTCTGTATGTAGGTTTGTGCACCCGTGTTTTGCAAATGCTGCGGAGGTCAGAAGAGGGTGTTGGACTCCCCTGGAACTGGAGTCAAAGATGGTTTTCAGCTGCCATGTAGGTGCTGGGGATAGAACCAGGGTCCTCTGCAAGAGCAGTTGGCGCTCTGAACCACTAGGCTATCTCTCCAGCCTCGACTTTTATTTTTAAGCATTTAAAAATTACATTTGTTGCTGGGCCTGGTAGCACATGCCTTTAATCCCAGCACTTGGAGTCAGAGGCAGGTGGATCTCAGTGAGTTCAAGGCTAGCCTGGTCTACATAGAGAATTCCAGGACAGCTGGGGCTACAGTGAGACCCTGTCTCAAAACAAACAAACAAGCAACCATTTATTTACTTAGAGAGAGAGAGTGTGTGTGTGTGTATGTGTATGTGGTGCGTTACGCACATGCAACAGCACTTGTGAAGAGGTCAGAGACCAACTTGTGGGATTCAGTTCTCTCCTTCTACCATGTGGGACGCAGAGATCCAACAGGGTTGCTGACAAGCACTCAATTAACTGAGCTGTTTCAATGGCCCAAGAAAGCCCAAAAAAGGTTATCTTCAAGTACTTGTCACAAGACTGAAAAATTTCTGAGACTAGATTGACCATGGTTGTAGCTCACAGAACTTTCTCATCACATACATTCTACAACTAAATTTCTGTATTTTAGTTACATTATAACACCTTTTTCTCAGATTTCCTGTCTAGTGAGAGGAATAATACCTGTATATGCTTAACATGTAGTATACTATCTATAAGGAAGACAGGAGAATAATTGACAGCGGCTCTCAAATTTTGGGGGTCTCAGGAACCCTTTGTTTTAAAAAACTATTGAGCCACTAATAAATTCTGTTGTTATACCGATAGATGTTATGTTAAAACTGAAGATTCAAATTCACTTAAACATTAAAAATCCATGAAATATAAACATTTTATTTATTTTTTTATTTTACGTTGTGTGAGTGTATTGCTTGCCTGTAGGTCATAAAATGCCTGAGGTCAGAAGGGGGCATTGGATCCCCTGGAACTGGAGTTATGGATAGTTGTTAGCCTCTATGTAGGTTGTAGGAATTGAAACCAGGTCCTCTGTAAGAACAGCCAGTGTTCTTAACTACTGAGCCATCTTTCCAGTTCCAACCTAAACAGATCTTATGAAAAATAATTATATTTTCTAAGATAAAACTGATTTAGGAAGGATCAGACATAGTAGCTCGTGCCTTTAATCTCAGCACTTGGGAGGCAGAGGGCAATCTTTCTGAGTTTTGAGGCCAGCCTGGTCTACATAATGAGTTCCAAGCCAGCCAAGGCTACTCTATCTTATACACAACCACCACCAAACAAACAAAAACCTCAATAAAACAAACAACAAAACCCATAAAACTTGTATTTTATGGGTTAGTTACTATGTGATGTTTCAGTACATGTATGCCTCTTGTAATATGTAATTCAGGCTGACTGTACCAATTTCCTTAATTATTTGTTTATGGTTAAAAAAAATCTTGGGGCTGGATAGTTCACCAGTTGGGAGCACTGGCTGCTCTTGAAGAGGACTGGGTTTGAATCCCAGCATGCACATAGTGGCTAACAAATATCCATAACGTTAGTTTCAGGGGCTCTGACACCTTCTTTTGGCCTCTGTGGGTACTGCACCACCATGCTCAGCGAAATTACTCTTAAGTAAAACAAATCTCAAACTGAAGGTGGGAAGTATGTCTTCTACAATCTAAGTCTAGGGTGTCATCAGTTTTGTTCACTATTGATTTTAGATTATCACTGCAAATGTCAACATAGTGAAAAAGTAAATAATGCCTTACTATTATTATGAAAATACTTTTGCTCACTGATACACCATCATGTCTTCGGTTACTGTAAATTTNCAAGATTCTAGATTTAATAAAGCCAACAGATTACACAACTTTAAGTTGTGTGTGTGTGTGTGTGTGTGTGTGTGTGTGTGTGTGTGTGTTTATGTGTGACTGCACGAGTACATGGTGCATTTGTGGACATCAGAGGACAACTAGTGAGAGTCAGTTCTTTCTACCATGTGGATCTCAGGGATTGAACTAAGGTCATTGGGCTTGGGAACAAGTGCCTTTACCTGCTAAGCCCTCTTGCTGGCCTTCAAAAACCACTGTTTAAAAATATTGTAAATTTTATGCATACAAGTGCTTATGACTGCATGTACATAAGTGCGCCCATGTTGTGTAGTACCCTTGGAGGCCAGTAGAAGACGACATTGGATCCCCTGGAACTGGAGTTACAGGAGCCCTATGGGTGCTGGGAATTGAACCTGGGTCTTCTTCAAGAGTAGCCAGGGTCTTTAACTGCTGAGCCATCTCTCCAGCCCTCAAAACTACTCTTAAGTAAAACAAATCTCAAACTGAAGGTGGGAAGTATGTCTTCTACAATCTCAGTCTAGGGTGTCATCAGTTTTGTTCACTATTGATTTTAGATTATCACTGCAAATGTCAACATAGTGAAAAAGTAAATAATGCCTTACTATTATTATGAAAATACTTTTGCTCACTGATACACCATCATGTCTTTGGTTACTGTAAATTTTTTTTTTTACCACTCAGACTGCATTGTCTCCGTCTACTCTCTCGAAAGAGAGAACAATCATCAATGGCAAGTGGCAGTTGCAGGAAAGCAACACCAAGAGCCGGCTTCACACTCAGGAGAGAATGCTACGTCTCCTCCTTGTGGCTTCTGGTATTCTACACAGTCAGAGAAACTTCTCTAGTAATATACTATAGAAATGATCCCTGAAAAAAACAAAACAAAACAAAAGAAATGATCCCTGAAAGTATAGTCTTAAAAATTCTGTTTTCATTTCTCCATTTTGGACATACTACTACGTAAAGTTGAAGTATATTGCAAAGGGCATGGGCTTTGGAATTAGGAAATAGTGGGTTTTGAATCCCAGCTGTTGTTTGTAAGGTAGTTAACACTGCTGTCAAGTTCTTAAGACCCTTATCTTCATGACAGATCTCAAAGATGAAAAGAATGGTGCTTACTCCACAGTGCATCAGACGGATTGAATGAGAGAACATGCCTAACATAAGCATCATGTTATCTAGTTCAAAATAGTATTACTTTCTTTGTCTTACCCCCATAAATATTTTTTTTGAGAAAGGAACATTTGCATCACTGGATCATTAGATTCTATTTGGATTCCAGGCATATACATTTTTATGCTTCAGATATAGTCCCATTACCTGAACTCCATTTCGGTCTCTAGCCTTTCAATCTGCTTTGTGATAGAATCCTCTGATTCAGAAACTTGGCCACACACTTCATCTAGTGAGAATGTAAACCTCTGTAAAGTAGAATAGTGGGCATAAGGGTGGGATTTTAAAAGGAAAGTAGTCCTCAAAAGCAGTGAGGCTTTTCTGAGAATCCAGTCTAATTACTGACAGTATTTTTCCATAGCGATCCTTACTCGGAGTTTAGGAGGTGGATTCTCTCCAGAATCTTTTTTTTCTTTGAGTTGCGCCACATCCTGAGCAAGGATCTTTCTATCTTCAAGAAGGTCATTCAGATGGCGTTTGGCTTCCTCAGTACTGACCATAACTTCAATTTCATTTGCGAGCCAATTCTAGAAGAGAAATCAGTGATGTCTGGGTTGGGGATGAGGAATCCCTGGGCTACATCCAGCTCAACTTAATTTCATTTGGACCAGAGCCCATGTAACAAGAAGTGAGATTTCCACTTGTATCTATACTCATCCAAACGGCCATTACCTCTGAACCTTTATCAACAGTGTCCCAAAAAGCCATAAGAAAGAAGTTTTCTACAGAAAGTCTTTCTCTAGATTCCCTAGTACTTACTTCCATGTGCCCTGTCTTTACTTCCTCTATAACATTTATTTTTTTGCCTTTAACTAGTCATGATAAAGAATTGATGTCTAGTAAATTGTAGATTCTATGAAAGAAAACATAATTCATTAAATAAACTTTTTGAAATAGTAACCTTAACCTTGATAATTGGATATAGGTCATATTCAGAAGGCTATGGCTTCAATGCCCAATACCAAAAGAAGGGGGAGGAAAAAAAACACAAAAAGGGGGTAGAGAAATGGCTCAGTGGTTGTTGCAGAAGATCCAAGTCTGGTTTCCCAGCATCCACATTAAGCAGCTGGAAATTCACAGAGATCCTCCTGCCTCTGCTGGGATAAAAGGTGTGTGCCACCATGCCGAGCTCAAAGAAATACTTTTTGTAAAACCCAGAAAAAAGACACAAAGAAAAAAAGCCAATGATTACTGGGTATGGTAAAGTTCAAGGCCAGGTTAGTCTACATAGTGGGACATGGTCTGGAACAAAACAAAACAGAACAAAACAAAAGGCAAACAACAGCAACTACAAACCCTAGTGGTCATTCCTGAGAACATTTCTGCTAATGATGAAGATAATACTGCACGAGCAGTAACAGAAAGCAGGTTGGAGTGTCTAAATTCCTACCAGGCAAGCAGCTTTCCTATGTAAGAATATTACTATGGTGTCTGAATATGATCAAACTACATGGTATGAAATTATCAAAGAATCAATAAAATATTATTTTAAAAGATTTCTTATTTATACATGTGTGTCTGTGTGCATGTATATGTATGTATGTGTAGATGCCTGAAGAGGTGAGAAGACATTAAATCCCCTGGAGCTATAGGTACAGGCAGTTGCAAGCTGCCTGATGTGGGTGCTGGGAATAGAACTCAGGTCCTCTGGAAGAGGAGTACTCCTTCTCCAAATTATCCCCCACATAATAAGTTTTTGAGATAAAGTATTTCTATGTAGCTCATGCTTGCATCCATGCAGTCCTACCTCTGCCTCCAAAGTGTACGGATTATAAGTATAAATGATCACAATCAATAATAACAATAATAATAATAAAATCAGCAGGCTATTAATTTCTGTTCTGGTCTCTACTACTTCCTTATTTATGCTTTGAATTTATTTTAAAAATTATATTGATTATTTTGTGTATAAATGTTTTGCTTGCATGTACATAGGTGAGCCTCTTGTGTACAGTGCTGACAGAGGTCAGAAGAAGGCATCAGATCCTGTGCAACTGGAGGTACAGATGGTTGTGAACTGCCATGTGGGTGCTGGGAACTGAATCTCTGTCTCCTCGGTGCTCTTAACTGCTGAGCCATCACTCTTAACCCCACTTGCAAAAATATTTTGAATAATGGTGGACATTGATATTCTCTTGAATATGATGATGATTTTACGGGTACATAAATATATAAAAGCTCATCAAACAGTTCACTTTAAATATGTACAATTTACTGTATGTTAAAGTTATACCTGAACAAAACAGAAAAGAAGCTGAGCACAACAGGGTAAGGGATAGAGTTCTACATTCTTGGTCTTTAACAACAGCTCAAGAACATTCATATCTTTTTCTGTAGTATTTACTCTAATAAAGTCATTTCCCATTTTCCCTATCCCCAGTAGATGTAAGAAAAATGGTAGTTCAAGCCGTCCATACCTTCATTCCTGCGGCAGTGCCCTCCATTTCACGGCTGTGAGTCTCTTTCCGTTTATCTGCAACTTCCTTTTGCTTTTGGAGAGCAACCTTGAGACGCTTGTTGGCCGCTGCTGCCTAAATAAAAAGGCCCATAGTTATGTTGAATGAAGAATAATAGGAATATTATTTTAATTTATAGCATATGAATAAACACAGAGTTCCTACTGGTGGCAGGGGTTGAAGTCTCCATGGACATGGTAACTGATGAGTAGCTGTTTCAGAATACAGAGAAGAGGGAGAAATTTCAAGGAAGTTCTGCACACTGAAAATGTCTAGGAATGTCACATATTGATACTGCTACGTGGCTTTTTTTGGAAGAAGCCATATTGGAAAAACAGTCCTTATTTGAATGGTACTGTTTTCCATCCAGGTTTTATTTGCTCACAGGTCATACTACATAAAAAGAGATCAAGATTTAGGATTTACTCAGGCAGGCATAGTGGCACATGCCCACAAATCTCAACACTTGGGAAGTCTAGGTGGGAGAATCAGGAGTTCAATGCCAGCCTAGACTTCATGAAATACTGTCTTAGAAAACAAAAACCAGATTTAGGAATTACTGCTTAATATTAATATCCATAATTTCCTAGAATTCTGACTCTTTTCAGGATTACTTTGTCAGCTTCTGAGTCTGAAGATGATAATACATTTGGCACAGCAGTCTGAATTTTCGTACCCACCTCTTCAGTTTTACGTCTAAGCACATTGGACTGCTTCTGGAAGTTTCTTTCAAGTTTGAGTAGCTCATATTGTCTCTTACGATCCTGATAAGAAGAAAGTCAGATTGATGTTCCATAGTTAAAATAGACCTTAAACTAAGAAGTCTTTCAAGGTCTTTATATCCGAGGTGAAATACAACACGGTGAGCTACCTTTATCATCTGATCAGAATTACGAATGCGAAGTTCTAAGGCAGGGCACCACCACAACTTTAATCCCAGCACTTTGGAGGCAGAGGCAGGCAGATCTCTGTGAGTTCAAGGCCAGCCTGGTCTACAGAGCAAGATCCAGACCAGCTTGGACTAAAAGGGAGACCCTGTCTCAAAAAGACTTCCCACCAAAAAAGATTACTGAATCTGCAAATAAATCTGAGACTCTATTTACAATATTAAGTTTCCCATCCATGAATATAATCTATTTGCCATTTATTTGGTTCTTTAATGTTTTATAGTCTTCAGTGTGTGAAAAATGGGATACTTCTTTTGTAATTGATTCCTATTTTATTTGTACTGACACTATTACAAATGGAATAGTTTTCTTTTTAAAAAATTATTTTAGAGTAATATAAAATTAATGGAGGAAAATGTGAATACCTAAAAATTAAAAAAATGACTAAAGGAAAGATGCAGGACAGTTATGGCAGAATGCAAGATCTGGGATGGGGTGGGGTGGGGTGGGGGAAAGGAAAGGGGAATATGCCTGAACTGAA
>VZQC01014318.1:55048-166887 GCA_009823505.1 Rhizomys pruinosus | reverse complement strand
AGGTAACATTCCTTAAAGGTAGGAACCTCCAGCAAGGCTGCCCCCTGTCACCACTTTTCTTCATATAGTGCTTGAACAACTTGCTAAGCAATAAGGCAAGAAAAAAAAAAGGAAATTATAAGGAGTCTAATTGGAAAAGAGGAAGCAGCTATCCCTATTTGCTGATAGTATGATTGTTTACTTAAGGATGCTAAATTTAAAAACACTCCAACCTTCCCACTTACAATAGCCTCAAAAAAAATTAAAATACCTAGGAAGGAATAAACCTACCAAAGACACTCCCGATTTCTATACAACAAAAATTTTCAACATTTAAAGAAAGAATTGAAAGAAAAGACATCAGATACGGGAACCCCTCCAATGCTCATGGATTGTGAAAATTAACACTATTGTCAAAATGTCCATTTTACCAAAAACTCTTGTATAGATTTAACGCAATTTCCAATCAAAATCCCCAAGAGTTTCTTTCAACGGCTTGGAAACAAAAGTTCATAAATTCATGGAAAAACAAAAGACCCCCAATAGCCAAACTAACCCTGAGTGAAAAGAGTACACATGGGGGGATCTCTATACCAGATTCAAAAACATATACTACAGGGCTATAGTAAAAAAAAAAAAAAACAGCCTGGTACTGGCACAAAAACAGGAACCTGTTGACCAATGGAACCTCACCGAAGATCCAAATCTGAGCCACATTGCAATTTCAGCCATCCTATATTTGACAAAGGGGCAAAAAAAAAAAAAAAAAAAAAAGACAGCATCTTCAGCAAGTGGTGTTGGCAAAACTGGATCACCCCACTTGTCGAAGAATGAAATTAAACCCCTAACCCTCTCCTTCAAACTGACCTCCAGATGGATCAATACCTCAACGTGAAACCCAAAACTATGTAGGCGATAGAAGAAAAAAGTTGGCAGCAGACTTACAAGACATAGGCGTCGAAAAAGACTCCTAAACCAGACAGCAGTTGCACAAGAATTAAGATCGACCATTGACAAATGGGACTCATTAAAATCAAAAGTTCTGTACATCAAAAGAAAACATCAAGGAAGTGAATGAGAAAAATCCCACAGATTGGGAGGAAACCTTCACTGCAGATACATCTGACAAAGCATGCTTTCCAGAATATCTAAAACTACTCAAAAAACAAAGAAAGAAAAAAAAGAGAAAACAAATGACCCTATCAATAGATGGAGCACAGAACTGAACAGAGATACTTCACAAGTGAGGACTTAAAGATGTCCAAGAAAACACCTCACGAAACGTTCAACGTCATTAATCCTTAAGGAAATGCAAATCAAAACCACTTTAAGATATCATCTTACTTCCATAAGACTGGCAGGATAAGAAAGGATAAGAACAAATTATACAAAGTGCTGGAGAGGTGGGGGGAACGGGGAACACTCATCCACTTGGCTGGTGGGATGTAAACTCGTACAGCCACTATGGAAAGCAGTGTGGAGAACCCTTGGAAGACTTGGAATGAACTTGCCACCTGACCCAGCCGTACCACTCCTGGGCATGTACCCTCAAGACTCACCCCACCACAGAGATACATGCACGGCCATGTTTATTGCAGCTCTCTTCATAATAGCAAGGAGCTGGAACCAACCCAAATGCCCCTCAACTGACGAGTGGATAGGGAAAATGTGGTACATCTACACAATGGAGTTCTATGCAACAGAAAAGAAGACATCACAAGCTTTGCAGGAAAATGGCTGGAGCTAGAGGACATCATGCTGAGTGAAGTAACACAGTCCCAGAAAAACAAACAACGAATGGTATCCCTCATCTGTGGATGCTAGTGCCAATTACCTAGTTGTACGTATTTCTTGTGTACGGCCCCCTGAGCTTTTGTCCAAAGCAATTGGGCGTAATGCATATTGGAAACAACAACAACAGAAAGGACTGCATCAAAGAACTGACTGAAACAGTGAACTTCTGCTCAAAACAGTCAACTTCCTCATGGAGAATACTGAGAAAGACTGAGAAAGAGATGAAAAGCATGTTTGGCTGAATGCATGAGCTCTGGTGGGGTGCGGGAAAGGGTGGGAACATGGGTCTAGATTTGTTAAAAAAATAAAAATAAATTTATGTGAAAAAAGAAAATAAATAAAATTAGATAGTTATAAAAAAAATTTTATTCGTGTATGTGTATGTGTGTTTGCCTGTGCTAGTTTATGTGTACCACATGTGTGCAGGAGTCTGTGGAGGCCAGAAGAAGGTATTGGATCTCCTGCAACTGGAGTTACAGGCGGTTGTGAACTGTCATGTGGGAGCTAGGAATCAAATCCAGGTCCTCTGCAAGAGCAGTAAGCACTCTTTATGACTGGGCCTTTTCTGTAGCCCCACACCTTATTTTCTTATATTGACTGTGGAACCTGCAACCTTGATGAAGTGATATATTAGTTCTAATACTTTTTAGTGCACCCCTCGGATGTTCTCTATGTAAGATCATGTCATCTGCAAACAGAGACAGATTTACAGGCTAGAATCTATAGGGAAATGTTGAACAGAAGTGATGAAAGCAGACATCTTTGTTTTGTTCCTGATCTAAGGAAACTGCTGTTCTTATCATTGAGTATAACGCTGGCAGAGGGTTTTCCATACTTGCATTTACCAGACTGAGGAAGTTACCTTTTATACTTAGTATTTTGGTTTTTTTTTTTTTTTTCAGGAGTGAATGCTACATCTCCTCCTCATGGTTTCTGGTACTCTACACAGTCAGAGAAACTTCTAGTAACATACTGTAGACATGATCCCTGAAAGTATAGTCTGTTTTCTTTACCATAAAAATAGTGGATTTTGCCAAAAGTTGTCCCTCTCCCTCTCCCTCTCCCTCTCCCTCTCCCTCTCCCTGCCTTATAACCCGCTGACCAGATTCATGCATTCTCTCATATATGTTAAGGTCTATCTGGTCAAGCCTTTGTACCCAGATGTCCCTTGGTGTAAGTTCATTCACTGCAGTCTAGTCACCCTATCTAGAATTTCTCTCTTAAAGAAAACCAACTGTTTCTTCACTCAGCAGTGATCAGCTGCCAATATTTCCCAGGTTAAAGTTGGGGCCTCTTCCCCATTTTCCCAGTTCTCTGTTGGGATTTTGTCTGAGTCAGAATGGGACTCAAGAGTCTTGGGTATTGGGGGCTGGAGGGATGGCCTAGCGGTTAAGCACGCCAACCACTCTTGCAGAGGACCCAGGTTCGATCCCCATCATCCACATGGCGGCTGAGAACCGTCTATAACTCCAATTCAAGGAGAAATCTAGGTCCAGGGGAATCCAACACCCCCTTCTGACCTCCGCGGCATTGCACGACACGGGTGCACAGACCTACATCCAGACAGTACATTCATACACATAAAAATAAATAATTAATTAATTAAATTTAAAGAAAAGAGTCTTGGGTACCCTAAGCTGGTCTCAAAGTCACTATATACCCAAGGATGGAACTTGAACTTCTGGGCCTTCCTGCTTCCACTTGCCAAGTGCTTAGATTGCAGGTATGTGCCACCACTCCGGGCTAATATGGTGTTGGGGAATGAACCCAACCAGGGCTTCTTACATTCGAGGTGAGCACTCTATAAATGGAGATACATCCCTCCTACCCCCACCCCCTTTTTGGAAGCACTGGGAATTGAATACAGAGCTTACGGCATACTAGGCAACTCCTCCAATTGAGCTATATTCTCAGCCTTGGCTATTATAAAAAAATTATACTCTGAACACTTAAGCACATGTTTTGGCACATATACTTTCAATTATCTTCATTATAAAATGAGGAGAGAAGTTTATGAATCTTATAATTCTTTTACTTGATGGTATACTTTAAAAGGTGGCTGGTCAGGTCAACAGGGTGGCTGAGTGGGTAGGGACACTTGCTGCCAAGCCTGATGACCTGGGTTCAATCCCTATGACCCACATATAGAACAGGAGAAGTGACTACCAACGCTTGTCCTCTGACAGCCGTACATGCGCCATGGCAATTGTGTACTGCCCCCCCAATAAGATAAATAAATGTAAATAAAATTGGCTGGTCCATTTTTACATTCCTTATTAGTAATGTCTGAAGGTCCTGATTTCTCTTCGTCTTCAACATTTGTTATTATTTCTTCTTAATTACAGCTCTTCCAGATGTGAAGTGACATTGCATTGTGGTTTGATTTGTGGTTTTCATGTGATACAGGTATGTTCCACTCAGACAGCTTAAGTGTCTGGATGAGTTTTCTTTGTTCTCTATGATACACCATGCTGTATCCTCTTATACTTTGCCCAAGTACAGTACATACAAATAGTTCTAAATGGCTTTGTGCTGCCCTTGTTAAGCATAAACTAAAACACCACCACCACCACCATCACCACCAAACAACAAAANTCAAGGAAGAGATAAAGAGAAAGAAATAAACATTCCTGGACTGAATGACAATGAACAATACAACACCAACAAAACCTATGGGATTACCTTAAAAGCAGTCCTAAAAAAAAAAAAAAAAAAAAAAAAAAAAAAAAAAAAAAAAAAACAAAAGAGCACAAGTGGGAAATGATCAAACACTACAACTAAAAGCACTTTGAGAGGCAACAAACAGACAGATAACCCTAAACGCAACAGACCAGGAAGAAATAACAAAAATCAGAGCAGAAATCAATGAATAGAAACAAGAAAACAATTACAAAAAAATCAATTGAAGCCAAAAGTTGGTTCTTCGAAACAAAGAATAAACAAGATAGACAGACCTCTAGCCAGACGGTTAACCAAAAAGACAAGAAGGAACAACTCCAAATCAATACAATCGTGATGAAAAGTCGAGAATATCACAACGGACAAGGAAAAGATCAAAGAAATATAATGCGGAATATCTACAAAGAACTATATATCACCCAAGTTTCGAAAACTTTAGAAGGAAAGGGGGATGAATATCTGAAATCCTGAATCACCAAAGCTTGGTCAAATGAAGAGACCAGCAGCTTAAAAAGACCCATAACATGATGAAGAAATAGAGGATGTAGTAAGAGCCTCCCAACTAAAAAAAAGCCCGGACCCAGATCGTTTCACCAGCCAGAATTCTTATTAAAACATTTCAAAAAGACCTACAAACCATTTTCTACTCAAGCTGCTTAGAAGTTATACAATCATGAGGAATTCTCCCAAATTCCTTCTCTATGAATCCAAATATCACTCCATTACCAAAACCAGGCAAAAGATACAACAAAAAAGCTGAACATTATAGACCACATCTCCCTCAATGACACAGACTCGCCAAAAATTCTAAACAGAAACACTGGCAAATCGCATACAGACCACATCAAAAAAGATCATCCATTATTGACCAAAGTTGGATCATACCAGAGATGCAGGATGGTTCAACATACGAAAATCAAAAACATCATCAAACACAATAAACGAATCAAGACAAAAACCACACTATCATCCAATTGATGCTGAAAAAGCCTTTTGACAAATCAGCATCCCTTCATGCTTAAAGTCCTAGAAGGTGATTGGATTGGAAGCATCATTCCCAATGTAATCAAAGCCATATTAACAGGAAACCCACAGCCAATACATCCTAAATGGGAAAATGACAGAAACATTCCTTAAGTAGGTAGGAAACCTCAGCAAGGCTGCCCCCTGTCACCACTTCTCTTCCAATAAGTGCTTGAAACATACATTGCTAAGCATAAGGCAAGAAAAAAAAAGGAAATTATACAGGAGTCTAATTGGAAAAAAGAGGAAGTCAGACTATCCCTATTTGCTGATGAATATGTTATTAGGATAATCCACAGAACTTAACATTAAGTCAGGCAATGCAGATACAAATCCTTAAAAAAAAAACAATTTCTTTCACAACAAGCACGAAGATTAAGGCTCCCACTTCATAATAGCCCACAAAAAATAAAATACCTGAGGAAAAACCTAACCAAAGACACTCACAAGACTATACAAACAAAATTTTCAACACCTTAAAGAAAGGAATTGAAGAAAGACTCAGAACGAGGAACCCATCTCCATGCTCATGGGATTGGAAAATTAACATATCTGTAAAATTCCATTTTACTTCTACAAAACTCTTGTAAGATTAACGCAATTCCAATCAAAATCCCCAAGAGTTTCTTTCACGGCTTTGAAACCAAAAGTGTGCTTAAATTCAATTGGAAAACAAAAGACCCCCAATAGCCAAATCAACCCTGAGTGAAAAGATACACAGGGGGGACTCTCATACCACATTCAAAACATATACTACAGGGCTATAGTAAAAAAATTAAAACAGCCTGCGTACTGGCACAAAAACAGAACCTGTTGACCAATGGAACTGCAAAACCGAAGATCCAAATCTATTGCCACATGCAATTTCAGCCATCCTATATTTGAACAAGGGGCAAAAAAAAAAAGCACAATAAAAAAAGACAGCATCTTCAGCAATTGGTGTTGGCAAAACTGGATCACCCACTTGTAGAAGAATGAAATTAAAACCCCTACCTCTGCCTGCTCAAAGAGCAACTCCAGATGGATTAATACACTCAACGTGAAACCCAAAACTCTGTAAGGCGATAGAAGAAAGTGCAGCAGACTACAAGACATAGGCGTCGAAAAGACTTCCTAAACCAGAACAGCAGTTGCACAAGAATTAAGAGTCGACCAATTGAACAAATCGGGACCTCATTAAATCAAAAGCTTTGTACATCAAAAGAAACAATCAAGGAAGTGAAGAGAAATCCCACAGAGTGGGAGAAACCTTCACTGCAGATACATCTGACAAAGCAATTGATTCCAGAATATATAAACTACTCAAAAAACAAAGAAAAAAGAAAACAAATGACCCACTAATAGGATGGAGCAAAAACTGAACAGAGACTTCACAAAGTGAGGAATTAGAGATGTCCGAAAACACCTGAAAACTGTTCAACATCACTAATCATTAAGGAAATGCAAATCAAAATCACTTGTAAGATATCATCTTACCCCCAATAAGACTGGCTAGGACAAGAAAACAAATTGATACCAAGTGCTGGAGAGGTTGTGGGGGAACGAGGGAACACTCATCCACTGCTGGTGGAATGTTAAACTTGTACAGCCACTATGGAAGCAGTGTGGAGAACCCTTGGAAAGACTTGGAATGAACTTGCCACCCGACCCAGCCATACCACTCCTGGGCATGTACCCTCAAGACTTACGCCACCACAGAGATACATGCACGGCCATGTTTATTGCAGCTCTCTTCAAAATAGCAAGGAGCTGGAAACCAACCAAATGCCCCTCAACTGACGAGTGGATAGAGAGAAAATGTGGTACAATCTACACAATGGAGTTCTATGCAGCAGTAAAGAAAGAGACATCACGAGCTTTGCAGGAAAATGGCTGGAGCTAGAGGACATCATGCTGAGAGTGAAGTAACACCCAGTCCCAGGAAAAACAAACGACGAATGGTATCCCTCATCTGTGGAATGCTAGTGCCAATTACCCAGTTGTTAAGTATTTCTTGTGTAGGGCCCCCCTGAGCTTTTGTTACAAAGCAGTTGGGCGTAATGCATTTTGGAAACAACAACAACAACAAACAACAACAACAGAAAGACTGCATCAAAGAACTGACTGAAACAGTGAACTTCTGCTCAAAACAGTCAACTTCCCCATGGACAAATTGAGAAAGACTAAGCAGATGAAAAAGCATGTTTGGCAGATGCATGAGCTCTGGTCGGGGTGGGGAATGGTGCGGAAACACGGGTCTAGATTTGTTAAAAAAAATTAAAAAAAAAATAAATAAAAGATTATTTTATTTGTCAAAAAAAATAAAATAATAAATGCACAAATAAGTTAAAAAATCTAAAATTGGGCTGGAGAGATGGTGAACCTAGCGGTAAGAGCGCCGACTGCTCTTACAGAGGACCCGGGTTTGATCCCCAGCACCCCATGGCGGGGCCCGAGAACCGTCTGAAACTCCAATTCGAGGAGAACTCCAGTTTCAGGGGAATCCGACACCCTCTCTTGACCTCTGCGGCGTTGCCATGACACGGGTGCACAAACTTGCATGCAGACAGTTACATTCATACACATACAGAAATAAATAAAATTAATAATAAAAAAATTAAAAAAAAAAAAAAATTCTAAAATTACAACATTAACCAACGAAAGGTAGAGGGGCTACATTAATATTATAAGAAGTAGATGTTAAAGCCAGGCATGATGATGATGCATATACTCATAATGGCAACAGATTGAGGCAGGAGGACCATGAGTTTGAGGGCAGCCTGAGCCTTGAGATTCTGTATCAAATATCAAAACAAAAATGACAAAAGTAGTAGATTTTAGGATAAAAAATATCATTAAGAACACAGAAGTTCATTTAATAAATATAAAGACAATTCTGTTTTTTCCCTTTGACATAAGGTCTTACTATACAGCCTTGGCTTGTCTGGAACTTGCTGTGATTCTCCTGCTTCTGTCTCCCAAGTGTTGGGATTACAGGCACAAGCCACTTTTTCAGTGAAGCCAATTAATTCTAAATGCTTCTGCCTTTAATAACAGAGCTCCCGCCGGGCATGGTAGCGCACGCCTTTAATCCTAGCACTTGGGAGGCTGAGGCAGGCGGATCTTTGTGAGTTCAAGGCCAGCCTGGTCTACAGACAGAGCGAGTTCCAGGACAGCTGGGGCTACAAGGAGACCCTGTCTAGAAAAGACCAAAAAAAAAAAAAAAGAAACCAGAGCTCCCATTTAGTACATGTTCACAGGGATCAACAACCAATACTCGTTTTTTTTCCAAGCCAATTTTTTATGGCAAGCTTTGTGCATTTCATGCAAAATTTAACAACCAATACTCATTAAAAAACTTTTTTTAAATTTTTTTAAAATTTCATTTATTTATTTTGTCTATGGTATGAATGTACTGTCTGCCATGTAGGTTTGTGCACCCGTTTGTGCAATGCCACAGAGGTCAGAAGAGGGCGTCGGATTCCCCTGGAACTGGAGTCAAAGATGGTTCTCGGCTGCCATGTGGGTGCTGGGGATCGAACCCGGGTCCTCTGCAAGAGAGGTCGGCGCTCTTAACCACTAGGTCACCTTTCCAGCCCCAACAACCAATACTCTTTATGGTACCAATAGTCTATGGTGCCTGCCAGCATTTTCTTGATACTATGTTGAGTATTTTCACAACCCATCATGTCCACACAACACCTATTTCTGTCTCCTAGACCTTTTTGGTTTGTTTTTCATTTTCATCATAGCACTTAATAAATTACATGAGCTATTAAGCAGTTATTATAAAAGACTTTTTGTTAGATGACTTTTCCAAACTGTATATTAATGTGTTAGCAAACTTAAGGTACAGAAGGGTAAACTGTGATATTCTGTAGATTTAGTGAATTACTGTATTTTCAACTTACTATATGTTTATTAGAATAGAACTTCATTATAACTTGTGAAGTAACTTTAAATTAAATAAAATTTAAAAATTGCTATGTGAGATGTTGGTCTGTAGTTTTCTTGTAATGCCTTTATTTGGTGTTCTTATCCAGATAATGCTGGTGTCATAAACTAAGTTAGGAAGCATTCCCTATTCAGTTGTCTAGAAGAACTTGTGTAGAATTAATATTGTTTCTTCCTTAGTACAGAATTGACTGGCAAATGTATCTGGAACTGCAAAGTTACAGAATTATTTGTTAGCTTGGTTGTTTTATTTTTTTCTAAATTTTTAATTTATTTTTGTATGTGTATGAATGTACTGTCTGCATGTAGGTTTGTGCACCCATGTTATGCAATGCCGCGGAGGTCAGAAGAGGGTCTCAGATTCCCCTGGAACTGGAGTTCTCCTAGAACTGGAGTTACAGATGGTTCTTAACCGCCATGTGGGTGCTGGGGATCGAACCCGGGTCCTCTGCAAGAGCAGTCGGTGCTCTTAACCGCTAGGCCATCTCTCCTGCCCCTTGTTATTTTTTTTTTTAAAAGAAGGATTTAACTAAATTTAACTTCAAAATTTGGTCTCAGGGCTGGGCGTGATGGCACATGCTTTTGATCCCAGTACTCAGAGATAGAGGCAGGCATATCTCTAAGAGTTTAAGGCCAGTTTGGTCTACAAATCAAATTCCAGGCCAGCTAGGGCTACAGAGACCCTGTCTCGAGCAAAACAAAAAAACAACCTTATCTTCAGGGCTAGGGAGATGGCCTAGTGGACAAAGCACTTGCCACATAGTGTATGTAGACCAGCATTTAGGGACCCAACACCCATGTAAAAAGCAAAGGCAGTGGGATGGGATGGGAGGGGCAGATGGTGGCCTGCCTATAATCCTAGCACTTGGGAGGTAAAGACGGGGATCCAGTGGTTAGCTGGCTAGCTAGACTATTCTAATTGGCTAGCTGAGTTCAGCAAGAAATCATGCCTCATTATATAAGGTGGAGAGTGATTGAGGAAGATACCCAACATCCACCTCTGGCCTTTATATGGATATACACATGTACATGCACATACATCTACATACCTACATATAAAATTGATCTCAGGTTGTTCAGGTTATCTTTCTTTTCCAAGTGAACTTTATTAGTTTGTATGTTTCAAAGAACTTGTTCAGTTCAGCTAAACTGCTGAATTTATTGTCATGAAGGCATTTACCATACATCCTTACTATCCTTCTAGTGTATATAAAGTTTGCAGTGATGTAATCTATGTAATTTCTTTTAATGACATTTTGTTTGTTTTCTCCTTTATTCTGATCAGGAAAAGGAAAGCCCAAGGCTTATCAAAGAATCAACTCATTCTCACATATGGTAAAATGGTAAATGTGATACCTGAACAAAACAGAAAAGTAGCTGAGCACAACAGGGTAAGGGATAGAGTTCTACATTCTTGGTCTTTAACAACAGCTCAAGAACATTCATATCTTTTTCTGTAGTATTTACTCTAATAAAGTCATTTCCCATTTTCCCTATCCCCAGTAGATGTAAGAAAAATGGTAGTTCAAGCCGTCCATACCTTCATTCCTGCGGCAGTGCCCTCCATTTCACGGCTGTGAGTCTCTTTCCGTTTATCTGCAACTTCCTTTTGCTTTTGGAGAGCAACCTTGAGACGCTTGTTGGCCGCTGCTGCCTAAATAAAAAGGCCCATAGTTATGTTGAATGAAGAATAATAGGAATATTATTTTAATTTATAGCATATGAATAAACACAGAGTTCCTACTGGTGGCAGGGGTTGAAGTCTCCATGGACATGGTAACTGATGAGTAGCTGTTTCAGAATACAGAGAAGAGGGAGAAATTTCAAGGAAGTTCTGCACACTGAAAATGTCTAGGAATGTCACATATTGATACTGCTACGTGGCTTTTTTTGGAAGAAGCCATATTGGAAAAACAGTCCTTATTTGAATGGTACTGTTTTCCATCCAGGTTTTATTTGCTCACAGGTCATACTACATAAAAAGAGATCAAGATTTAGGATTTACTCAGGCAGGCATAGTGGCACATGCCCACAAATCTCAACACTTGGGAAGTCTAGGTGGGAGAATCAGGAGTTCAATGCCAGCCTAGACTTCATGAAATACTGTCTTAGAAAACAAAAACCAGATTTAGGAATTACTGCTTAATATTAATATCCATAATTTCCTAGAATTCTGACTCTTTTCAGGATTACTTTGTCAGCTTCTGAGTCTGAAGATGATAATACATTTGGCACAGCAGTCTGAATTTTCGTACCCACCTCTTCAGTTTTACGTCTAAGCACATTGGACTGCTTCTGGAAGTTTCTTTCAAGTTTGAGTAGCTCATATTGTCTCTTACGATCCTGATAAGAAGAAAGTCAGATTGATGTTCCATAGTTAAAATAGACCTTAAACTAAGAAGTCTTTCAAGGTCTTTATATCCGAGGTGAAATACAACACGGTGAGCTACCTTTATCATCTGATCAGAATTACGAATGCGAAGTTCTAAGGCAGGGCACCACCACAACTTTAATCCCAGCACTTTGGAGGCAGAGGCAGGCAGATCTCTGTGAGTTCAAGGCCAGCCTGGTCTACAGAGCAAGATCCAGACCAGCTAGGACTAAAAGGGAGACCCTGTCTCAAAAAGACTTCCCACCAAAAAAGATTACTGAATCTGCAAATAAATCTGAGACTCTATTTACAATATTAAGTTTCCCATCCATGAATATAATCTATTTGCCATTTATTTGGTTCTTTAATGTTTTATAGTCTTCAGTGTGTGAAAAATGGGATACTTCTTTTGTAATTGATTCCTATTTTATTTGTACTGACACTATTACAAATGGAATAGTTTTCTTTTTAAAAAATTATTTTAGAGTAATATAAAATTAATGGAGGAAAATGTGAATACCTAAAAATTANAAAAAAAAAAAAAAAAAAAAAAAAAAAAAAAACAAAAAAAAAAAACCCTAAGAATTCTTTCAAGTTGTCCTTTATTTTTTATTTTATTTTATTTTTTTAGCCAAATGTCAAGTTGTCCTTTATAACTAAGGTTAAATACAACACAGTGAGCTACCTTTATCGTCTGATCAGAATTAAGAATGGGAAGTTCTAAGGCAGGTCGCCATCACACCTTTAATCCAAGCACTCGGGAGGCAGAGGGGCAGGCAGATCTCTGTGAGTTCAAGGCTATCCTGGTCTATAGAGCAAGCTCTAGGTCAGCTAGGACTAAAAGGGAGACCCTGTCTCAAAAAGAGCCCCCCCCCCCAAGAGAATGGGATATTCTAGAAACTATGTTTGTATATAGAGGAAAGATTGTCATCTTCTTCAGCATATCACTCTGTGGTCAAATTATTGAGTTCTTATTTATAAATAATCTTTGGAAGGAAGCTTAAATATCACTTAACACCCTCATCCACATAGGCTGTTATTGACAGAACTGGAACTCAAGGTGTGCTGGTAAGTAGATAAGTATTCTTTTTTCCCCTCAAATTATTGGTCCATTAGTCATGAAACCCAGTGGCTGGCAAAAGGAGAGAGTGCTATCATACAGCTGGCCTCCTACAAAATTAAGGAAACCTACAGCTTACCATAGAATATATCCTCTCTAGTTAGAGATAACAAACAAACAAACAAACAAACAAAAAACAAGGCCCAGGGGGAGGCAAAGGCAGGTGGATCCTGTGAGTTCAAGTCCAGCCTGGTCAACATAGTGAGATCCAGGCCAGCTGGGGCTCCAAGGAGACCCTGTCTCAAAACAAACAAAAATCAAGAAGAACAGGAAATACTATTGGATATCACCTGCTCTAAACAAACACACTTATCTGCTTCGATTTCTTGGCCCCTTCCCTATCTTATTAATCCATTAAACTCCTGGCTTTGTAGGAAGATCCAGTTTGAATTGGGGGTTAGTTTTCAGCTAGCCCCCCTCAGGGCACCGCGTGGATAGGAGTCAGGGGATTTCTCTGACCCCGCCCCAAGAAGGAGCAGATGTGGCCCAGGTGCATGATGCTGGGTGGGGCAACAGTGTGCAGTGGTGCAGAACTGGGGGCCTGTGAATGGCTCTGGGAGCAGACGTCATTTGGCTTATAAAAGCAGGCTGTAGCGGGCAATAAACCAAATTCTCCATTACCATCATTACAGAATTCCTGGCCGTCATTTTTTTTTTTTGCACACACATATACAGGCCAAAGCAGGCCTGCATTTCTTTCAGGTGACCAGTGGGCTGGACAGCGGTCTTTAGACCACCAACCTGGATAGCTGGTGTGGTGAAGTGAGTAGTGACTGGACATAGGCTGAAGATAGGCCATCAGCCATTAGCCTGAAATTCCTTTCCAGGGGCCACCAGTCTCTGGGCAGGTGGAAAATCATGGCCAAGAGTGGGAAATGCTCCATTGTCCCAGGCTAAGGAACTGAGGTTGGAGTACCTCTCAGGTCGGGTTATGAAAGTAACAACTGGCCTCTGAAATGCCAGAGAGCGTTACCAAAGGCCACTAAAGCAATACAGAAAAATATTGGTCTCCCTGAGACAAGCAAGACTCCTCCGTCAGTATCAGCTACACCTCAACAGCCTGGAGATACTGTGCAACAGTGGCAGCCAAATGTCTATATATATATATATATATATATATCCCAAATCTAATTGGCTATTAGCTCTCTCTTTGGAGGAATAACTCACAGCGGATGCCACAAGCTTATGTCCTCTAGTGGTTACGAGATGTTATAAGCCACAATAAGAACTTGTCACCCTTTATAGAGAAACCACAGTTTGCAGATTAGCATACCATCCAAGCATCTGTGTCTATGCTCACAGCTTAGCTTGACATAATAATTAGTACTGCTTAAATGCCTGTACATCCAATAGCTTGTGCTTTGTTAGTATGACTAAAAAGGTATCACTGGAAAAGCTGTCAACCCATGAAGGGAAACAACCTGAACAGACTAGAGTCCAAAATGACAACTCCAAAGAAAGTAGACTGTTTTCTTCTCACCCACTTGTGCCCCTTTCCCAAAGCCCAGGGAACAAACTGCGGAAGAGGAGGCATGGTAGAATGTAAGGGCTGCGGAGAGATAGGGGTGAATCATGAGACTACAGGAATATAGTCTGGACTCCTAATTGATCAACATGCCTGTGCATACAAGCTTCTCCAACTGGACTATGGGAACCTTGGGTTGTTCAAAATTTGGACATAGATACTTGCAAAATGCACCAATTACCTAATGGTATGACAAACTGAGTAACATCAATGTTATCTGCAAACAACTGTGTTATTATATTGTAGAATCCCTTAAAAATAAACAAATAATCAGTTATTGTTAAAAAATGAAAACAAAACAAAACAAAAAAACAGAGAAAGATGCAGAAAAGTTACGGCAGAATGCATGATCTGGGATGGGTAGGGGTGGGGTGAGGGGAACGGAAGGGGATATATGCCTGAACTGAATTGAAAAATGATGTATGAAATACACAAAGCATCAATAAAAAAAAAGAAAATAAATAAACAAATAAAATAATAAAAAAAGAAAGTAACTGGCTGGTCTCTGTGTTGAGAGGTCAGTTCCCTACAGTGGCTGCAGGCAGGTACTGTGCCCCCCTTTCCCTTAGCAGGGCTGCGTTGTACCTGCTAGTTACAAAGGAAGCTTCCTACATGGCTTTATTTGTTCATGCAATCTGGATGACATGATCAGCAATTTTAATCATGTCTTTGTTAGCAAAAAAGGATTATTAATTTCACCTCTGGGAAATTGGTAGAATGCTTGACCAGCATGGATGAGGGCCTAGGTTCAATCTCCAATAGCAGGGGAAAAAAAGTGACAAAAATCCCCCAAACAAGCTATTCATTTCACACAACCCATGGAACACTTTTACAGTTGGCACTGTATTAGGTTTTGGGGATGCAAAGATGAAAGTGACTTGGTTAGCACTCTTTCTCACAGAGACTACAAGAGAATGTAAACAACATACAATTATAATAGGTCACAGCATAATGTAGCAAGATGGGATGTGTGTTGGTATGAAGTCAAGGGAATTAAAGAAACAGGAGACTAAACTAGTCCAGTGATGAAAGAAAATCTAACACTCTTACAAGCAAACCTCTTGAGACTGTTCCCAATGATTATTCCCCCAAACCAGCTTCATCACTTATTCATCACTGCAAACTAGATGTGGCCTCTGATTTTCAGTCACTCAAAGCATGAAACAATTCTTGACACTCTCATTGCATTAATTTTTGGGAAAGGCATATTTTGCATTTACTATCACTATGATAATTCAGGTAACTGAGTGTGTACTATAATATATGCCAGTCACTGTTCTAGCCAGTGGGAATATGGAAGTGAACAAAATGAAGGTTCTTGCCAACACAGCATGTCTACTGCTGTAAAATGTAAACTTGGTACTTTACAGCTGTGCCTCTTTTGGTTTTTTAATGACTTTATTGAGATATAATTAATGTATGATATAACTTAATCATCTAAAGTATGACCCTTGGTTTATGGCATATTCATAGAGTTGATGTAAAACTAATACCATAATCAATTTTATCACATTTTAATTGCCACAGAGAAATTTCATGCCCTTGACCTATCACCCCACAACCCTGTCACCCCTTTCCTCAAAGATTTTTGTGAACACTAATCTATTTTCTGTCTTCAGATTTGTCAACTCTGGACATTTCCTATAACATATTATTTGTGACTGGCTACTTTCACTTAGAATGTTTTCAAGGTTCATCCATGCTGCAGCAGATGCCAGTACTTAATTTTTCATGAATGAATAGTATTCTACTATATGGATATTATGTTTTATTTATCTATTCATCCACCGATACACTCAGGGGGGCTGTTATCAATTCTGTTCTATGAATATCTGCATATAAGTTTTTACATGTGTATGTCTTCATATCTTCTAAGTAGACAGAACTAAGAGCGGAAGTGGAATTACTGGATCATATAGTACCTCTAAATTTATTTAGCATTCTAAAAAACTGCCAACTGGGGGCTGGAGAAATGGCTTAGTAGTTAAGAGCACTGGCTGTTCTTACAGAAGACTGGAGTTCAAACCCCAGCACCCACATGGTGGCTAACAACCATCCGTAACTCCAGTTCCAGGGGATCCCATGCCTTTTTCTGTCCTCCTTGGGCATTGCACAATAGGTACACTTACATTCATGCAGGCAAAACACTCACACACATTAAAAAAAAAAAGCAGCAGCAGCAGCAGTAGTACTGCCAACTGTTTGCCAAAGCAACCACATTGTTTTTCCCATCCTAGCAGCAGCAGCAGCAGTAGTACTGCCAACTGTTTGCCAAAGCAACCACATTGTTTTTCCCATCCTAGCAGCATCAGCAGCAGTAGTACTGCCAACTGTTTGCCAAAGCAACCACATTGTTTTTCCCATCCTAGCAGCAGCAGCAGCAGTAGTACTGCCAACTGTTTGCCAAAGCAACCACATTGTTTTTCCCATCCTAGCAGCAGCAGCAGCAGTAGTACTGCCAACTGTTTGCCAAAGCAACCACATTGTTTTTCCCATCCTAGCAGCAGCAGCAGCAGTAGTACTGCCAACTGTTTGCCAAAGCAACCACATTGTTTTTCCCATCCTAGCAGCAGCCTGGTGTTTCTAATTCTTCTGCATTCTTGCCAACACTTATCTTTCCTTTTGATTATAGTCATCTCAGTGGGTGTGAAAGGCCTTGTCACTGTGGTTTTCATTTGCATTTCCTTGATGGCAAATGACACTGAGCACATTTTGTGGACTTTCAACTCTGTCCACTTACTGAGTTTTAAGATTCCTTTATATATTCTGGACATAATACTTTCTTGCTACTGTTTTATGGACTGGCTATTCATGTTCATGTTGACACTATTTATGGTTGCAGAAGCTTTAAATTTTGTCTAATTTTTCTTTGGCTGAGCTTTAAATATCACATAAAAACCCAAAAGCCACAAATTTTAACACCAAATGTTTTCTTCTAAGAGATTTGTGCTTTTAGCTCTCACATACACATTTGAAGTTTTTATTGTGATTAACTAATTCAGTGTGGAGGTCAGAGGACAGTTTGTAGGAATCAGTTCTCTTCTTCCACCGTGTAGGTCCCAGGGATGGAACTCAGGTCACTACACTTACTGGCAATAGCTTTTACCCCCTGAGTAATCTCACTGGATTACATACAGATTTTTAGGGGTGTTTTCTGAGACAAAGTCTCCCTGTAGCCCTAGCTGGCCTGAACTTGCTCTGTAGATGGGGATGGCCTCAATCACACAGAGATCCACCTGCCTCTGCTTCTGGAATGCTGGGATTAAAGGTGTGCACCCCATGCCTGGTACAGATTTTTCAAAATATAGTTTAACTTTTTGTGTGTGGTATGATGCAATTTTCAACTCTCACACTTTGTACATAATTATCTGGTTTTCTTGACATTATTTAATGAAAAGACCACTCTTTTTTGTGCATGCGTGTATGCAGATGCATGTAGGGCCAGAGGTGAGCTTCAAATGTTGTTCCTCAGGAACCATCCATCCACCTTGTTTTTGGAGACAAAACAAGGTGGATGGATGGTCTCTTATGTAGGGCTTCTGGAACAGTCTGGGCTGGATGGCCAACAAGCCCCAGGAATCTGGCTATCTCGGCTTCCCAAGTGAAAATATCCCTTTCGGGGCTGGAGAGATGGCCCAGCGGTTAAGAGCGCCAAGTACTCTTGCAGAGGACCCGGGTTCGATCCCCAGCACCCACATGGCGGCTGAGAACAGTCTTTAACTCCAGTTCCAGGGGAATCCGACACCCTCTTCTGACCTTCGCGGCACTGCACGACACGGGTGCACAAACATACATGCAGACAGTACATTAATACACATACAAAAATAAATAATTAAAAAAAAAAGAAAATATCCTTTCTTAATTCAACTGTCTTGGTACCTGTGGTGGTTTGAATGAGAATATCCCCCACAGGCTTCAAGTATTCAGATATTTTATTCCCAGTTGGTGGTGCCGTTTTGGGACATCTTAGAAGGTGTGGCCATGCTGGAGGAAGTATGTCACTTGTGGCGGGCTTAGTGAGTTTAAACAATTTTTTATTTATTTCTGTATGTGTATGAATGTACTGTCTGCATGCAAGTCTGTGCACCCGTGTCGTGCAATGCCGCGGAGGTCAGAAGACGGCGTCGGATTCCCCTGGAACTGGAGCTCTCCTGGAATTGGAGTTTCAGACGGTTCTCGGCCGCCATGTGGGTGCTGGGGATCGAACCCGGGTCCTCCGCAAGAGTGGTCGGCGCTCTTAACCGCTAGGCCATCTCTCCAGCCCTGTATTGACACTATTACAAATGGAATAGTTTTCATTTTAAAAAATTATTTTATTGACTATTTTATTTTATATGCATGGGTGTACTGCTTGCATGTAGGTAGGTGCACCCATGACATGCAGTGTCCATGGAGGTCAGAAGGGGGTGTCAGATCCCCTGGAATTGGAGTTATGAACAGTTAGCCACCATGTGGGTGCTGAGAATAGAACCCAGGTCCTCCGCAAAAACAGTCAGTGCTCTTAACTGCTGAGCCATCTCTCCAGCCCCAGGAATTGTTTTCTTAATTTTATGCATAAAGAAATATAACTTTTTTAAAAATTTTATTTGTGTATGTGTATGTATGTTTGCCTGTGCGAGTTTATGTGCACCACATGTGTGCAGGAGTCTGTGGAGGCCAGAAGAAGGTATTGGATCTCCTGCAACTGGAATAACAGGCAGTTGTGAACTGTGATGTGGGAGCTAGGAATCAAATCCAGGTCCTCTGCAAGAGCAGTAAGCACTCTTTACGACTGGGCCATTTCTGTAGCCCCACACCTTATTTTCTTATATTGACTATGGATCCTGCAACCTTGCTGAACTGACAGATTAGTTCTAATACTTTTTAGTGCACCCTTAGGATGTTTCCCTTAGGGTGTTTCTCTATGTATGAACATGCCATCTGCAAACAGACAGCTTTATAGGCTAGAATCTATAGGGAAATGTTGAACAGAAGTGATGAAAGCAGACATCTTTGTTTTGTTCCAGATCTAAGGAAACTGCTGTTCTTATCATTAAGAATAACTTGCATTTACCAGACTGAGGAAGTTACCTTTTATTCTTAGTATTTTTTTTTCAGGAGTGAATGCTGCATCTCCTCCTTGTGGTTTCTGGTACTCTACACAGTCAGAGAAACTTCTCTAGTAACATACTATAGACATGATCCCTGAAAGTATAGTTTTTTTTTTTTACCAAAAAAGTAGTGGATTTTGTCAAAAGTTCTCTCTCTCTCTCTCTCTCTCTCTCTCTCTCTCTCTCTCTCTCTCTCTCATCAGGCACAAGAAGGAAATGTTCTACGAATGAGCCTTCCCCCTTCAGCCCAATCATGTACTTCTTGCTATTTGTTCTACGAATATACTATATTATACTAAATGATCTCCAGATATTATATGAGCTATCTTGCAGCTAAACTTCACGTGACTGTAGTATACAGCCCAGTATAGCCCTGAAACATGTAATCCATCCTGCCTAATATTCTCAGATAGTGGGACTACAGGTATGGAACATATGCCTGGCTCAAATAATATTTTATTGTATGAATATCAAATTTTATTTATGCATCTTCACTTGATGAATATATGGATTCCTTCTACTTTTGGGCTTTATTGATTTTTTATTATTCAGAATTTTTAGTGCATATTTTCTATTGAGTTTTTGTGCATTTCATATAATAAATCTTAATCATATTTAGAACACCTTCCCAATCGGCACCCCTTACCCCCTTTTAGCCCCCAGACCAGATTCATGCATTCTCTCATATATGTTAAGGTCTATCTGGTCAAGCCTTTGTACCCAGATGTCCCTTGGTGTAAGTTCATTCACTGCAGTCTAGTCACCCTATCTAGAATATCTCTCTTAAAGAAAACCAACCGTTTCTTCACTCAGCAGTGATCAGCTGCCAATATTTCCCAGGTTAAGGTTGGGGCCTGCTCCCCATTTTCCCAGTTCTCTGCTGGGATTTTGTCTGAGTCAGCATGGGACTCAAGAGTCTTGGGTATTGGGGGCTGGAGAGATGGCCTAGCGGTTAAGAGCGCCAACCACTCTTGCAGAGGACTCAGGTTCGATCTCCAGCACCCACATGGCGGCTGAGAACCGTCTGTGACTCCAATTCCAGGAGAACTCCAGTTCCAGGGGAATCTGACACCCTGTTCTGACCTCCGCGGCATTGCACGACACGGGTGCACAGACCTACATGCAGACAGTACATTCATACACACACAAAAAAATTAATTAATTAATTAATTAAATTAAAAAAAAAAAACAAGAGTCTTGGGTACCCTAAGCTGGTCTCAAAGTCACTACGTAGCCAAGGATGGAACTTGAACTTCTGGGTCTTCCTGCCTCCACCTCCCGAGTGCTTAGATTGCAGGTATGTGCCACACTCCGGGTTAATATGATGTTGGGGAATGAACCCAACCAGGGCTTCACACATTCGAGGTGAGCACTCTATGAACTGAGATACATCCCTCCTACCCCCACCCTTTTTTTGGAAGCACTGGGAATTGAATACAGAGATTAGGGCATACTAGGCAACTCCTTGAATTGAGCTATATTCTCAGCCTTGGCTATTATAAAAAAATTATACTCTGAACACTTAAGCACACGTTTTGGCACATATACTTTCAATTATCTTGGTTATAAAACTAGGAGAGAAGTTTGTGAATCTTATGATAATTCTTTTACCTGATGGTATGCTTTAAAAGGTGGCCGGTCAGGACAACAGGGTGGCTGAGTGGGTAGGGACACTTGCTGCCAAGCCTGATGACCTGGGTTCAATCCCTATGACCCACATGTAGAACAGGAGAAGTGACTCCCAACACTTGTCCTCTGACAGCCATACATGTGCCATGGCAATTGTGTACTGCCCCCCCCCCCAATAAGATAAATAAATGTAAACAAAATTGGCTGGTCCATAGTAATGTCTAAAGGTCCTGATTTCTCCTCCTCTTCAACATTTGTTATTATTTCTTCTTAATTACAGCTCTTCCAGGAGATGTGAAGTGACATTGCATTGTGGTTTGATTTGTGGTTTTCATGTGATACAGGTATGTTCCACTCAGACAGCTTAAGTGTCTGGATGAGTTTTCTTTGCTCTCTATGATACACCATGCTGTATCCTCTTATACTTTGCCCAAGTACAGTACATACAAATAGTTCTAAATGGCTTTGTGCTGCCCTTGTTAAGCATAAACTAAAACACCAACACCACCACCACCATCACCACCAAACAACAAAACAGAGCCTGGAGACTTTGAAAATCATTCAGAATCATGCTACATTTAAGATTTTGCTGGATGATAAAAAGGAAGAAAAAGAAAAAAAAACTAAAGAAAGAAAGAAAGAGAAAGAAAGGAAAAGCAACAACAATAGAGCTTTGCTGGCTGAGCAAGCTGACTCGGGGTAAGGTGCTTGCCAGCAGGCCTGCTAACCTGATTTTGATATCCAGGACGCACATGATAGGAGAGAACTGACTCCTACAAGTTGTCCTCGGACCTTGACACTTGACATACGGGCCATGCCACCCCTATTTCTGCCCGATAAAATAAATGATTGAAAATACAGATTTTGTTTTGTTTTTTGTCTTTTTGAGACAGGGTCTCCCTGTAGCCCCAGCTGTCCTGGAACTCACTCTGTAGACCAGGCTGGCCTTGAACTCACAAAGATCCGCCTGCCTCTCCCTCCCAAGTGCTAGGATTAAAGGCGTGCGCCACCACGCCCGGTGAAAATACAGATTTTGTAATGCAAGCTTTGTTCTCCCCTTTTCCTAAATCTTGGAGACACATACTACCTTGAGTAATCATCTGGATTATATTTTCCCTGGTAGCTCTTTTGTTTCTTTAGAATTTTTCCCTTGCCTAATCTTTCATGTATTTGGGAACAGAAGCATGTGGAAGGCAACAATTTGCTCATACACCCTTTCTGCTTTAGCACAGTGTCACTGGAAGTCAACAGAACGTAGCCGGTATCCAAGACAAGCTGTACAACTACAGCATCTAAAGCTATTGCTATGGTTAAATATTTTTCTTTTGGGGGCTAGAGAGAACAGTGGCTAAAAGTAGTTGCTTCACTTTTTTGTATTTAAAAGATTATTTATTTTTATGTATATGACTATCCTGCCTTCATGTATGGGAGTTATGGATGGCTAGTAGCTGACACATGGGTGCTGGGAACCCAACTTAATTCCTGTGTAAGAGCAGCCCGTGCTCTCAAACTCTGAGTCATGTCTTTAGCCCCCCTCCCAATTTTTATTTACTTATTATTTTTATTTTATGTATATGAGTGTTTTGCCTGCATGCATGTAAGAGCACCTGTGTCCTGAAATGACACAGGATTCCTTGGAACTTGGAGTTCCAGGCAGTCTCTTCAGCCCCAGCACTTGGGGCTCTTGTAGAAGTCCAGGTTCAGTTCCCAGCATCTCCATGATAGCTTATCTGTAACCCCAGCTGCAGGGGATCCGATGCCTTCTGGCCTGCATGGCCATCAAGCAGGAACAGGATGCATATATACATGCAGGTAAAACACTCATACACATAAAAAATAAAAATTTTTAAAAAGCTTAAGAAAAAAAAAAAACATTAGGACAAGTGTGGTAGCACACACCCTCAATCCCAGCACTTGAGAGGCAGAGGCAGACAGATCTCTGTGATATCAAGGCCAGCCTGGTCTGCATGGTGGGTTCTAGGCCAGCTAGGGCTTCTAAGAGACCCTGTCTCAAAAAGACCCCCCAAAAAACCCAAATAAAAAACTAAAAAAATTTTATCTTTTGTATTTTTCTCCTATGTCTCATACATTTTGGTTCAAGTTTTCCTTTACTTTCTTCTTTTCCTTTTTTTGTCTTTTTGAGACAGGGTCTCCCTGTAGCCCCAGCTGGCCTGGAAGTGGCTATGTAGACCACGCTGGCCTTGAACTCACAGAGATCTGCCTGTCTCTGCTTCCTGACTGCTGGATTTAAAGGTGTGCACAACCAAGCCCAGCTTCTTTACTGCTTTCTTTTTTGGTTGAAACAAATATTTTTCTCTATAACATTAATTCTTTAATAATTATTTTAGTAATTATTAAGTGAATGGTATAGTACTTACAGTAAACTTAAAATTTATCAAAACCTGGGCTGAGTGTGGTAGTGCACATCAACTTTAATCCCAGCACTTGAGAGGCAGAGGCAGATCTCAGTTAAATTTGAGGATAGCCTGGTCTATATCTGGAGTTTCAGGCTAGCCAGAGCTACAGAGTGAGACTCCTTAAAACAAAATAAAACAGAAAAACTCATCAGAATGAACTTAAATTTTATATTAACTAAAAATTCAGTGAGAAGCCTGCCATGCTGGCACACGCCTTTAATCCCAGCACTTAGGAGGCAGAGGCTGGCGGTTCTCTGTGAGTTCAAGGCCAGCTTGGTCTACATAGTGAGCTCCAGGACAGCTGGGGCTACAGGGAGACCCTGTCTCAAAATGACAAAAAAAAAAAAAATTCAGTGAGAAGTAGAAAAATCATTCCAATGGAGCTCTACTCCGTTTTCTCCTCTGTGTACTATTATTATTGTTGTTAGTATTAGGTATATGACAGCTATATGTAACCTCATATATATAATTGTAATTATTAGTGTATACTTCATTTTAAAACTCTTCTTATTGTTAACGTTTATTTTATTTTGTTTTTCCTTCTCTGCTCTTTTCTTATTTTTATTTATTTTTTATGTGTATGAATGTAGTGTCTGCATGTAGGTTGGTGCACCTGTGTTGTACAATGCTGTGGAGGTCAGAAGAGGGTGTCTGATTCCCCTGGAACTGGAGTCAAAGACGGTTCTCAGTCGCCATGTGGGTGCTGGGGATCGAACCCGGATCCTCTGCAAGAGCAGTTGGCACTCTTAACCACTAGGCCATCTCTCCAGCCGGTTTATTTTATTTTGTAACTCTGCATGGACATGCTGTGTGTGTGTGTGTGTGTGTGTGTGTGTAGGTTAAAGGACGAGTTGTGGGAGTTGCTTCTCTTTCTTCCCTGTGGGTTCATGGACTGAACTCAGACCATTAGGCTTGGCAGCAGACACCTTTATCTACTGATACATCTCAGCGACCCTAATTTATGTTTGAAAGTAAAGTGAGAGGGGAAAGGGGAACAAATATGTGTATAAAATTCATCACAGAGACTCTTTAATGCATTTTTCTGCTTCCCCTTCTCTCTTCATGAGGATTCACTGTTTCATTGCCCCCTTTCTAGCATTCGTAAAGTCTCAAATTATTTATTCCTTGTATTCAAAGAATCCTTGCTTACATTCTACCCTCCTATTTAGACAAGGCATTGTTCAAGGGCAGAGCTCATATATTAGTCCTCTTTCTGTTTCCAATAGTACCCAGTCAAGAGTACACATAGCAGTTCCTTGATAGAAAACTGTCTCATTCACCAATGTTACATTTCTGGAGATATTAGATGTTTAAAAAGACTCTTTAGTATTGTTAACCCAGGGAAGAGTTTATTCGTAGGGCCTTTGAGAAGCTTTAATTAACTTACTCGTTCTTTGAGCTGCATGACTTCTTTGTCTTTTTGTTGTTTCCATTGTCTAAACTTCTCAGCATCTTCTTTCATCTGACGCATTAACTGTACTCGTTGTTTTTTCATCATCTGTGAATACGCAGCAAAACACAACACAACACAACACAACACAACATAACAAGTGTATTAGTCCTCTGCACCTTACTCTAGGCTGACATGCAGAAGGTGCAAGAAACCATAAAGAAGGGAGAAAGCCCAGAGTGAAGCTGCGGTAACCAACGGATGGTCGGATTGGGCTTGCAATAGAGCTGCTTTGTTTACACAGGTGTTCTAGTTTGCTTCCTCCTGCTATGGTAAAACACTGAACAAAACCAACGTGGAGAGGGCAGTGCTTAACTCATCTCATACTTGATAATTCATCGCCAAGTGAATCCAGGGTGCAGGAACTGAAGCAGAGACCACAGGGGAATGCTGCTTACTAGCCTGCTTCAGGCTCAGCTACCTTTCTTCTATCATCCCTAGGAGGCCCTGCTGCCTAAGGATGAAAGGGCCCAGGCCCTCAGTGAGATCCGCCCTCCAGAAAACGCCTCCACAGGCATGTCCACAGGCCAGTCTGATGCAGAAAATTCCTCAGTTGAGGCTCCTTCCATTGACTCTAGTTTGTAGCAAGCTGACAAAAACTAATCAGCATAAAAGGGTTTCCTAACCAACACAATAGGGTTTCCAAGTATAGTATATATAAATGAACACACTCAAGAAATAAAGAATTTCCTAAAAGCCAAATCTAGGCCTGTATTTACTTCTGTAAATGAAAGGAAGTATTTTCTAAAGTCAAAAACAAATCCACCTATCAACTATTAATATTCTAAAAATTTCAGTGCAAGTGACCTATAATCACTTTGCAGATGTAATAAGCTGAACATGTACTAATTGAAACTATCATTTAGATTTGACATCTTGCTACTACTTTATAAAACTATGCCACTTTATCATAGAAGGGGATTAGAATATTCCCACTAAATACTGACACAGTTTTGTCTTTTGGCTTCAGGGTATCTAACATTAAGCATGTTGAACGTTAAAAAAATTAAATGACAAAGCAAACCTTTATAATGACAGGTACAATGTCCTACAAAGGGGACATTTATAGCTACTTTTGTACTTGAGATGTTTTCCCTGCGTCCTAGTTTCTCACCTGAAAATACCTCTGTATAATTCTAAATGGAACACCTATGCTTTTAGCTTCAATGTGGTAAATACAGGGATGAGAGTTTGTTACCCGTATCTCCTGGTTCAATTTGGAGACGGTATGCTCTGTGGATTCCTTCAGTTTCAGAAGTTTGGACTGTTCCTGTAGTTTCTTTTTCAAATCAGCTATTTGACTCTCCAGCTCTTGGAGACGTTTGCGACGGCGCTCACTCAACCTAACACAGACACAGGAGGGAACGCAGCAAAGGTTTACTCCAAAAAATCTAATACAGGACTCTCAGGCGTCCAACCTCAATATCCAGTTGCCTTTAAAATAACGACCACTACCCACCCGACTAAAACTGTCTCTCACTAATGAGAGCTTAATACCAGAGTAAAACAACACCTTTTTTGAGTATACAACAATGCTTCACTATGCTCTTTTCCATCAGTCAGTATCAAAAGGATGGTTCTTTGAAGACATTTCACCTTGATTTGGCTGTAAGGAATAATTCTGATTATTAACCAAGTCTGAGACAGAACTCAATATTCAACAACTCTGAAGAACATAAACTTCAGAGTCAATAGAAAGCTAAAATCCCTGTCTCGAAAAAGACAAAAAAAAAAAAAAAAAAAAAAAAGAAAGCTAAAATAATCATTAGTAAAAGGCAAGTAGAGTAGCAAATTGGGCTTTTTCTAAGGTTAAAGTCTAAGGGAAAGGAGGAGGTTCTGATTGTCTGTTATGCTAGTAATTTATTCTTAGCTGATTACAAGAGGGCTGGAATAATTTTAAATCAGTAGCTTGGACAGTAATTCTATTCACAAGCAGGCACAAAAAAATGCTGTTTAGGAGGTCTTAAGGTTTACAAGATGCCATCTCATAAGTTAACTTTTTTTGTGTCTTTTTTGAGACAGGGTCTCCCTTTAGTCGCAGCTGGCCTAGAGCTCACTATGTAGACCAGGCTGGCCTTGAACTCACAAAGATCCACCTGCCTCTGCCTCCGAAGTGCTAGGATTGAAGGCATGTGCCACCATGCCCGGCAACTTCTTTTTTTAAAAGAGGGTTTCATTATGTCGCTGGCCTGGAACTCACTATGTAGATCAAGCTGGCCTCCAACTCAGAGATCCACCTGCCTCTGCCTGCTGAGTGCTGAGAGTGGAGGTGTAAGCCACCATGACTGGCTTTATGTTAACTTCTAGTAAGTCCTTCCTTGACCAGGACATTCAGAATCAATACCTCCTGCCTCTGAACTCTGACCACAATCACTGCTAAGAAATTTATTTGGCCACTAGCTCATATGCTCCACTACAGGGTTCTTTTCTGTTGTCATCCTGAGATGTTACTTAAAGCCTCAATTACCAGCCAGGTATGATGGCACATGCCTTTAATCCCAGCACTCTGGAGGTAGCAGCAGGCAGATCTCTGGGGTTTGAGGCCAGCCTGGTCTACACAGTAATTTCAAGACCCTGTCTCAAAAAGACAAAAATTAAAAAGAAAAAGACAAACAGAAAACTAACTGAACAACAAAACATAAAAATCCTCAATTGCTGAGGCAGGAGAGTTGCTTCAGTAGTTAAGAGCATGTGCTGCTCTTACAGAGGGCCCAAGTTCAATTCCCAGCACCATGTCCAGAGGTTGACAACTGCCCGCAGTGCCAGGGATGCAACACCCTCTTTTGGCTTCTGTGGGCACTGCATTCACGTGTACATAGCAACAGACACGGACATGCCTGGAAATGAAAAGTTGAAAAGCTTTTCTTAGTGCAGCTCTCCTTTCCCTACTAGGTTTAAATCTTTTGGGGACAGCAAATGGGTCTTCAACTTTGCTATTTCATTGAAATCACCTTATGCATGATAGAGACTTGACATTTATTGACTTTATTCTTACTTAGCTTGGTTGACATCCTTCTTTGCTGCTTGAAGTTCAAGAACCAACTCTTCCTTTTCCTTTTGCAGACTGAGGACTTCCGATTCTAGACTTTTAATGTTATCCTGGGAACATTATAGGTCAGAGAGAAAGAAAGCATCATAGAGCATAGGAAGACAACTGCTTCAACATTTCAACATACTGCTTCCAGAAATCAGGCATTTGATGAACTTTTCTTTTTCTGCCTCCTTCCCTTACTCTTGTGTCAGCCTTGCAAGGCTTAAAGTTATAGGCTTCCCACATCTGACTTCAGTAATTAAAGTTTTCCACTTCAAATGCAAACTGAAAACATTTGTTCTTGACTTGATGGAGAAAAATGTTGTCGAGTGGGGAAAATACGGACTTGAAACCCAAAGCTCTGGGTTTGAATCTTGACTACAACACTGAATCTACCATGGAAAATCTCTTGTAGCCTCAGTTTCTAAGCAGAAAAGAGTTAATATAGCAGGCCTGAGACCAGTATCAGTAAAGAGGACTCCTAGCAGGGTTGGCTCTTGGCTTGAGTCTGAAAACTAAGATTATGGGAGGCCCTGCTATTCCTTAGCTGGCAACAATGGCTCATTCACCATTAAATTACTCAAATAATGAAATTTACTCTGAATACCTGGCTTCTCTCTGGAAGTACAGAATCTTGGCATGTACAAATCAGAACGTGAATTCCTAGGTTAGAGAGGAGGCTCTTTTCTGGGAGAGATTATTTCACACATAATCACAGAAATGGAAGAATAAGGGATTCCTGTATGACTCCACTGGGAGAAGACTGAAGCTTGTGCTGGTTTTCTTCTGGACTTTGTGTTTGGGCCTTTCTATTTGCTGATTTCAATGTGCATCCTTTCGCTGATAAATCTTAACTGTGAGCAAGACTATTTGCTGAGAGTGAATCACTGAATTTAGGGATCATTTTGGGGTCTCTTGAGAGTTTCTCCATCCATAGAAATAATTAACAAATGGGCCAAGTGTAGTGGTGCATGCCTATAGTCCTAGCCATTCAAAAGGCTGAGGCAGGAGGATCACTTGAGCTCAGGATTAGAAAACAGACTGGATGGGCTGCAGAGATGGCCTAGCGTTTAAGAGCGCCGCCTGCTCTTGCAGAGGACCGGGGTTCGATTCCCAGCACCCACATGGTGGCTGAAAACAATCTTTAACTCCAGTTCCAGGGGAATCTGACACCCTCTTCTGACCTCTACAGCACTGCATGACATGGGTGCACAAACTTACATGCAGACAGTAAATTCACACACATTAAAAAAAAAGGAAAAAGCAAACAGACTGGACAATATAGTGAGACTCATCTCAAAGCAAAAACAAACACAAGCAAAGAAAAGCACCTCCAATAAAACTTCACAGGGCTACTAAGAAGATAAAATGTGATGAAAAGGTCATCTTATAGTTTAGTGCATCCCTCAATTCTCATCGCAGAAACTTCTTCATGCAGGATATATAGCAATTAATTCAGAGAATCACAGCTGCCCAACGTGCAGAGCATAGGAGATTGTGCAATGTTCCATCCTAAAAGGGACACCTAAATCTTATCTTCTTCCACCAAGGTTCAGGGAGCCTTCCAGAAGAGGGGATGGAAAGATTGTAAGAGCCAGAGGCAGTGAAAGATTACAATGAAACAGTGTCCTCCAGACACAACAGGGCTGTCGAATATCTGAACCCACAGCGGTTGTGACAGCATGCATGCACAAGAACTGAGGAAGCTCAAACCAGATAAAAGCCCAGCATGGAGAGGGGAGGTGAGCATGAAGCCCCACTCCTAGCTCAGGAGCTATCGGCAACTGGGAGAGGGAGTCAGTTTTCTTTAAGGATATGACCCTGGGTAGACTGACCCACATTCTAGGGGAATGGATCCACACCCAAGACCATTTGGGCAACACAAGTTGAACACGTTGGGAGGAGGGAGGGAGGGAGGAGGAGGGAGGGGGAGGGAGAGGGAGAGGAGAGAGAGAGAGAGAGAGAGAGAGAGAGAGAGAGAAGTGGAGAGATGGCTCAGTGGTTAAGAGCAGTGTTCTTTTACAGAGGACCAGGGTTCAATTCCCAGCACCCACAGAATGGCTAACAACTGATGGTAACTGCAGTACCAAGGGATCCAATGCCCTCTTCTGACTTTGTTGGTCACTGCATGACATGGGTGCACTTACATACATGCAGGCAACACACTCAAACATAAAATAAAAAAATATTAAGAAAATAAGAGGGCACAAAGTTGGGGGACAGGGATAGAGAGGTAGAGCTAGATCTGAGAAGAAATGGGGGAGGCTGACTATGATTAAAGAACTATGGATAATATATATTTATATGTATATATTTTTTTCTTTTGAGACAGGGTCTCTTTGGGCCTCAAATTTCCTTTTCGGCTGAGGATGACCTTGAACTTTTGATCTTGCCTCCACCTCTCAAGTGGTGTAACTACCACATGGGTTACCTCACTAAATTCTATATGGTACTGGGGATCAAATCCAGGGCTGCCTGAATGCTAGGTAAGCACTCTACTAACGGGGCCACACCTTCAGTCCTTAATGTTCTTATATCAGAACTTTCAAACTTATCAGCTACTAACAACTGTAGTTCTGTATGCATTTAGGGACTGAATGCTAGAAACTGAAAACTGGAAGTTTCCTAGACTATGAAAGATTCCTTTGAGCAGAGTCCATTCTGTTCTTATAACCAAAAAATAAAACAAAGCACAAAACAAAACAAGTCAAATAAAAAAAAACAAACAACAAAAACCAAAGCCGCCACAACCACCACCACCACCACCAAAAACAGCAAAAAGCCGGACTGAGTGAGTTGCTGAAAGCCAAGAAGATTTGATGAAGGTCTAGGATCAGTACGAGATTGACATAAAAACAAGGCAGGTTTGGTGGGGCTATATCAGAGAGACTTTCTAAATTAGCTAGAGCTGTTTTCTACTCAATAAATAGGCCAAGCTAGATCAATATAATTAATGAAAGCCAATATCATTGCTTTACTGTTACCCTGAATATTTAAGATGGACACTAATAAATAAAATAAAAAACATATATAAAGGGGCTGGAGAGATGGCCCAGTGGTTAAGAGTGCCGACTGCTCTCGCAGAGGACCCAGGTTCAATCCCCAGCACCCACATGGCGGCTGAGAACCTTATTTAACTCCAGTTCCAGGGGAATCCGACACCCTCTTCTGACCTCCGCGGCACTGCATGACATGGGTGCACAAAGCTACATGCAGACAGCACATTCATACACATAAAGAATAAATAAAATTAATTTCAAAGAACACATATAAAGAGTAAATGCAGTGCTGAAGAGATGGCTTGGCAGTTAAGAGCACTGGCTGCCCTTGCAGAAGACCTGGTTTCGAATCCGAGCACCATATGGCAGCTAACAACCATCTGTAACAAATCCGACAACCTTTTTAAAATTTTATTTATTTATTTATGTGTATTATGTACTTTATTTATTTATGTGTATTATGTACTGTCTGCATGTAGGTTTGTGCACCTGGGTTGTGAAATGCTGTGGAGGTCAGAAGAGGGTGTCGGATTCCCCTGGAACTGGAGTTCTCCTGGAATTGGAGTTACAGACGGTTCTCAGCCGCCATGTAGGTGCTGGGGATCGAACCTGCGTCCTCTGCAAGAGCAGTCAGTGCTCTTAACCGCTAGGCCATCTCTCCAGCCCCATCCAACAACCTTTTCTGACATCCACAGGTATTGCACAAGACTGGATTTACATACATGAAAGCAATACACTGATATTCATTTGGTAAAAATATTTTTACATTCATATACATAGAGTATATACATATTCATTCATATTTCCTTATATGAGAATTTTGTGACTATATTCCTATAAAAATCCAGATCCTTTCATATAAAGGATAAGACACCTTGGCTATCTCAGCCCAGTCAAAATTCTAACTCACTCTCTCCAGAAGTATCAATCTTTCAGATATTTTCCTAGATATTCACATATACTGTATACATTACATATGTAAACGTATACATATATAAAAATATGTGCATTATATATTACATAGAAATTGTTATATTCATGGAAAAATCTAGAGTATGCGATATAATTACATATAAATAAAAATATATACTATACATGTAATGCACACTCATCACTACTGCAATTTCTATTTGCCATCTTAGCATTAGTTGGAGCCCTGTTAATGTCTGATATTGCAAGACTTCAAAATTGTTGCCAGTCTAGTGGGTGAAAAATACTATCTTATCCTCATTTAGACACTAATTGTCTTACCAACCAATAATTCCCAATCACAGGGGGAATTATTAAAAATACTTGAGCCCTGGTCACAACAACTTATAAAAACCTTCTCTGAAGAGAAACTATGTTTTGCTCATCTTTTGTAGAGCAACTCTTCCCCATTGTAGGAAACTACTGCTCAGACATGAAAAACTTGCTTCCAGTATGACGGCTCAGTGGGTAAAAGTAGTGGCCGCAAAAGCCACGTAAGGAGAGAATCAACTCGACAAACTTATCCTCTGATCTGCACATATGTGCAGCATCACATGTGCACACACACCATACATAAATACACATGTAACAATTTTTTTTTGTCTTTTTGAGACAGGGTCTCCCTTTAGTCTCAGCTGGCCTGGAACTTGCTCTGTAGACCAGGCTGGCGTTGAACTCATAGAGATCCGCTTGCCTCTGCCTCCTGAGTGTTGGGAGTAAAGGCGTGCACCCAGCTATAAAAGTATTTTTTTCAATGAAAAACTGTCATTAGTTCTTAGAAAGAAAGAGATGATGTTTTCTATATGAGGAAAAGGTACTATTTATTTTAAGGAGTCTATTTCTTCTTACATTTGATTCCTTAGGAAAAACGACTTGACATCTTAGTGTATCTGTAGCCATGCCCAGTTATTTATAGTCCCCTATAGAGTAGGAAATACAATGGAGGAACTCGTTTTTTCATGTTTCTGAGTAACGGTAATAGTATGAGAAGAGAGAAATTAACCTCTCAGCCTTGTTAGTAATCCTTTGTTGATCCCAGAAAAGTCAAAATACATTTGACCTTAAAAAGGCTGCACTGTGTTCCTTGTTAACCCAGATAACTGAGCTACATATTTAACTTTCTTCCTCCTGAAATCCCATTAAAATGATGGAACAAAAGTTGTATAAATCAACAAGAATGAAAATTAAGCAATATTTATGAGATAGTAACAGATTTTTAGAAGAGAAAACAGACTGCAAAGAGCTAAAATAGGATTGTTACAGGGCAAATGCCAAAACCCAGTCAGCCAGCTTGTTTCATAGAAACAGAGAGCAGTAGAGACTTCCTTTCTGGAGTGACTGGACCTTTCAGGCTGAACCGACAGACACAAGATTTGACTAAAAGGAGATGTGCAGTACCACCCTACTGATAAGTATTTAACAAAAGTCTGTGTGACTGGAGAGTCCATGTCCCTTATTTCCTCGGGGTTACCAGAAATGGTGGCATGCCATCACTCAGACCAAAGAGTTCCGGAGAGGAGAATGAAAGATAGATTTATTTATTTATTTTATTTTTGTTTTGAGACAGGACCTCCCCATAGTCCCAGCTGACCTGGAACTTCCTATGTAAACCAGACTTGCCATAAACCTAGATATCCACCTGCATCTGCCTCCTGGGTGCTGGAATTGAAGGCGTGCACCACCACCCACGGCACAAAAGATTTCTTTACGCATTGGATTTTTTAGTGATTTTTTAAAGTATATAGTAGAGGTCATTTATGATACTGGACCCATTTAGTAGTCACAGATATCCTATTATCTATCATTTCCATTTTCTACCTCTCAGGAGCCTTTACTTTCCTTCATCATCCCATCCTTCCCTTTTTAATTTTTCTATTCTATTCTATTCTTTCTTCTGTCTTTTTTTTTGTTTTTGGACAAAAGGCAATTGTATTGTCCTTGGGAGAAAAAAGTCAGGTCATGATGGTAAATGACCAAAGGTCACTGTCCCAGTGAAACATTTAGCCATTCTTAGAGGTCGCAGTTTAACCTATTTTATAGATGCTCAAACTTTCTTTTTATGGTTCTAATGCTAAATCTTTCTCTACTAATGTACAAGTCTAGCGAGTTCTTGTAGATATACCATGTGAAAAACAAACATAAAATAATGGCAATGCATCAGGAGAGTGGACAGCAAAAAGGGATGGTTTTGACTTTTGGTTGATAGCCAGTCAAGATGGCAAGCTCGTGCTCCATAAGTAAGTAAATGTCCTTGATGAGGACTCCAGGACAAAACAAGTTCATCAAGTCTCACAAATGTCCTGAGGTCTGTTTCTCATAGAGATAAGGACTGATCAAATGAAGCTGCTGTAGGTAGTTGCTAAGTGGAAAAGAATAAGCATCGTGGGAGGTAAGCTCCAGCTCCTTTTGTTTTCCTTTTGGCCACTGTAATACAAAAACCTAGAAAGGAACGCAAAAACAAAAAAAAAAAAGAAAAAAAGAAAAAAAAACACGCCTACTAGGACTGATTCGTTCCTGATCCAAGCACTTTTGTTCTTGTCAATGGAATTTATGCTTTGCCTAGAACTATAACAGGCATCACTGCTTCTGTTTAAGTGATTCTGAAATGCCCTAGGAAGAAAGCCTCTTTGCTAGGAAGTCACACGTTTAAGGAGCTCATATGTGAAAGAATCATTAGCTTAAAATCAATGAAAGAATTTAGGGTTGGCACATGCAGTATCTGTATCAGCACTGTGAAACATTAAGTTGTATTTTCAGCACCTTAAATGCAAGGAGGGAAGAAGCTCTTAATATGAGTGCTATTTGCAAAACACTTCCTTACTCTACCCAGAAATTCCTAAGCAATGAGGCTCAAAGAGTACTCCAAGGAACCTCCGTGTTTTAGTTCTTCCTTATCCCATTCTGCCATATTGGTGAACCTCTAAGTGTTGGATACAGCAAATCCTTCTTTAAAAACTGACAGCACAAATCTCCCATAGGTAATGGGCATCCTTCTTCTCACATGTTTAATTTTCAGTATGTTACAGGACTATCACAGATTACCAGGGAATTATAACATTGGATTCTATTGTAGACTTTTTTTTAGTCTTTTTAGATTATGGTGCTCTCTGTGCTGCTGCTGGCCTGGAACCTCTAGTGACCAGGCTGTCCGAACTCACTAAGGAGTCTGCCTGACCCCCTGGCCGCCCCATGCTGGGATTAAAGGCTTGTTCAGCCATACACAGGCCACACATGCCTATCTGTAGACTATTTTTTGAGACAGCAAACTTGCATGTAGCCCAGGCTGACCTGAACACCAGTAAACTAGGCTAGCCTCAAACTTGACGACTCCGCTGTCTCTGCACTCGCCCAAGTACTGGATTGTAAGCAGTGCCCAACATTCCTGGGCCTGGAGACTTTTTCCTAATAACCTGAGGAAAGATCAAGGTAGATGTGACTAATCCTTGACAAGTACATGACGTTACTATAGATATTCTAGTCACTTTGTCCTTTTGGCCCAAAGAAATTTCTCTGAATGCCAAGGTTGAAGGTCATGCTGTAGTGACACGTTCTGCATGATCACGGAAGGCTTATTTCACAATTCTAAGTGTATGAGCATGTAACAATAGGATTGATTTCAATATAGCAATCACCTTCTCCTCTTCTTGGGCCAATCTAAGGCCTGTAACTTAAAGACTTACTTAAACTTTTACGTAAAAGACACGATTAGCTCATGGGATCAAAGGCAGGGCACACTGTTTACATTTAAAAAAGCGAAATCTTCCAAAATGAAGTTTCTGCTTAGAAATGTAGGTAATACCATTACTGGGCACACAAAATGCATATTATAGAATCAGAATTGCGAGGAGGGGGATATAAACGAAAAATAGTAGCTACGACGGTTCATTCAGGTAACGGCAAACAAGGAATGTGCTTAATTATACTTGAAGGGTAAGTTTGGTGTTTAAAGCCCCCAGGATTGTAAAAGTCCAGGAAGCAATGGGTTGCCTTCATAACAGCTGAAGAATGGGGAGTTCACCTGTACCACGTAGAATAAAAACATTTTAATTCAGAATAAGGGCACATGTACTTACACTCTGAAACATTTACTTTCACCATAGTGAGTCTTAATAAAAGCCATGGGGTTACATTGTTGTGTATTTCTAAAAAAATGTTGCTGGGAAGGTCTGCAAACAATCCACAGGGAAATTCTGATTTAAGAGTCCAGCAGGAAGTTTGGATGACAAGGGTGTACTTCTGCTTAACTGTGACGTGGAGGGAAGCCAAGAACTCGGTCAGCTTGCGGCAATCTTTAGCCCGCCCCTACTGCATGTGCCAAGCGCATTTTAGAGGCAGACAGCAATTCTATAGAACTCCTCTGGGCCGTCACCACTAACAGCTCTGTCTCCAGGCACATCAGGCAGCGGGGATGACAGCTGAGCTTCAGTGAAGATGCTTTCTTTTATTAATTTCTTCCATAGCTTTGCTTTGTCTTTCAGGGGACCAAACCCTAGGAATGAGGTGGTATGAAACCCTCTGAAGTTGGCGAGGAGGCTGTGTACACTGGGGCCCTCAGGCTTTATTTGCTGAGGTTGTAAACTTGGCTGTATAAGCTTACTGCACTGTAAGAAAAAAAAAATGGGAATCATAGTTTCTGAAAGCAACTCACCCGAGCTTTTCTTCTATCAGCTACTTCAGCTCGATTTAAGCAGAACTAGGGCTGGTGGCATTTATCTTTGTGCTAGTCATCCTCAAGCAAGTACTGTCAAAGCTTACCACTTTCTAAACTTCAATTCTTCTTCTTGCTTTTTTCTAAGTTTTTTCCTCTGAAAACACTGCTCTTTTCCTTTGGTGTGCACTGCAAACTCCTATTCATCAAGAACCACTTTCATCTGTGGCGCCTTCCTGAATTTTCTAGAGCAAAAATTAGCCCTTCCTTCATGCTCCCACTGCAAATGTAAAAGGCTTAAACAGACCCGAGAGAGGCCCCCCAGGGTCCTTCTCTTCAGCTCTTGGCTCCATCTACCCTTTAGCACTTGTCCACTATGAGCCCAAATACCCTGACAAACGGTAAGGCTTGAATAAACCTAATAAAATATCTTTTATTTCATGTGTTGGAGTGTTACCTACATATATTTATATTATATTGTGTNTCTTTACCGGAACTACTGATCGATAGCTCAGAAGAAATAATGCGTCCACGCATACAGAATTCCCATTGGCTTTTTTTTTTATTTTTTTATTAATATTTATTTGTATTTCCTGTTGTGTATCTGAATGTACTGTCTGCTGCTGTAGGTTGTGAAACTGTCGATGCAAACTGCCGTCGGTAGGTCAGAAAGAGGGTCCTCGGATTCCCTGGAGCTGGAGATTCCTCCTGGAATTGAGGTGTTCAGACGGTGTCTTCGGCCCATGCAGATGGGTGGCTGGGGATCAAACCGCGGTCCTCTGTAAGACGCAGTCAGTGCTCTTATCGTCTAGAATCTCCCAGCCCAGCCCTCCCATTGACTTTTCAAATTTTCTTTTTAATATTTTATTAAAAAAGAAAAAAAAAACGCCTTACTAGGACTGATTCGTTCCTGATCCAAGCACTTTTGTTCTTGTCAATGGAATTTATGCTTTGCCTAGAACTATAACAGACATCACTGCTTCTGTTTAAGTGATTCTGAAATGCCCTAGGAAGAAAGCCTCTTTGCTAGGAAGTCACACGTTTAAGGAGCTCATATGTGAAAGAATCATTAGCTTAAAAGCAATGAAAGAATTTAGGGTTGGCACATGCAGTATCTGTATCAGCACTGTGAAACGTTAAGTTGTATTTTCAGTACCTTAAATGCAAGGAGTGAAGAAGCCCTTAATGAGTGCTATTTGCAAAACACTTCCTTACTCTACCCAGAAATTCCTAAGCAATGAGGCTCAAAGAGTACTCCAAGGAACCTCCAGTGTTTTAGTTCTTCCTTATCCCATTCTGCCATATTGGTGAACCTCTAAGTGTTGGATACAGCAAATCCTTCTTTAAAAACTGACAGCACAAATCTCCCATAGGTTAATGGGCATCCTTTCTTCTCACATGTTTAATTTTCAGTATAGTTACAGGACTATCACAGATTACCAGGGATTATAACATTGGATTCTTTTGTAGACTTTTTTTTGTCTTTTAGATATAGGGTCTCTCTGTAGCTGCTGCTGGCCTGGAACTCTCTATGTAGACCAGGCTGGCCTAGAACTCACAGAGATCTGCCTGCCCCTGCCTCCCCAGTGCTGGGATTAAAGGCTTGTGTCACCACACACAGGCCACACATGCCTATCTGTAGACTATTTTTTGAGACGGCAACTTGCAGTGTAGCCCAGGCTGACCTGAACCCATGTAGACTAGGCTGGCCTCAAACTCGAGACCCTCCTGTCTCTGCCTCCCAAGTACTGGGATTGTAGCAGTGCACCAACATGTCTGGCCTGAAGACTTTTTCTAATACCTTGAGGGTAAAGATCAAAGTAGATGGACTAATCCTTGAACAAGACATGACGTTACTATAGATATTCTACCTTTGTCTTTTGGCCCAAAGAAATTTCTGAATGCCAAGGTTGAAGGTCATGCTGTAGTGACACGTTCTGCATGATCACGGAAGGCTTATTTCACAATTCTAAGTGTATGAGCATGTAACAATAGGATTGATTTCAATCTAGCAATCACCTTCTCCTCTTCTTGGGCCAATCTAAGGCTGTAACTTAAAACTTCTTTTACGTAAAAGACACGATTAGCTCATGGGATCAAAGGCAGGGCACACTGTTTACATTTAAAAAAGTGAAATCTTCCAAAATGAAGTTTCTGCTTAGAAATGTAGGTAATACCATTACTGGGCACACAAAATGCATATTATAGAATCAGATTGCGAGGAGGGGATATAAACAAAAATAGTACTCGATTCTTCAGGTAACTGCAACAAGGAAGTGTGCTTGAATTATACTTTAAGGGTACAGTTTGGTGTTTAAAGCCCCAGGATTGTAAAGTCCAGGAACAATGGTTGCCTTCATAGCTGAAAATGGGGAGTTCACCTGTCACGTAGAATAAAAACAGTTTTAATTCAGAATGAAGGGCACATGTACTTACACTTGAAACATTTACTTTCACCATAGTGAGTCTTAATAAAAGCCATGGGGTTACATTGTTGTGTATTTCTAAAAAAATGTTGCTGGGAAGGTCTGCAAACAATCCACAGGGAAATTCTGATTTAAGAGTCCAGCAGGAAGTTTGGATGAAAGGGTGTACTCTGCTTAACTGTGACAGTGGAGGGAAGCCAAGAACTCGGTCAGCTTGCGGCAATCTTTAGCCCGCCCCTACTGCATGTGCCAAGCGCATTTTAGAGGCAGACAGCAATTCTATAGAACTCCTCTGGGCCGTCACCACTAACAGCTCTGTCTCCAGGCACATCAGGCAGCGGGGATGACAGCTGAGCTTCAGTGAAGATGCTTTCTTTTATTAATTTGCTTCCATAGCTTTGCTTTGTCTTTCAGGTGACTCAAACCCTAGGAATGAGGTGGTATGAAACCCTCTGAAGTTGGCGAGGAGGCTGTGTACACTGGGGCCCTCAGGCTTTATTTGCTGAGGTTGTAAACTTGGCTGTAATAAGCTTCTGCACTGTAGATGATCATAGTTCTGAAGCAACTCACCCGAGCTTTTCTTCTATCAGCTACTTCAGCTCGATTTAAGCAGAACTAGGGCTGGTGGCATTTATCTTTGTGCTAGTCATCCTCAAGCAAGTACTGTCAAAGCTTACCACTTTCTAAACTTCAATTCTGCTTTGCTTTTCTAAGTTTTTCCTCTGAAAACACTGCTCTTTTCCTTTGGTGTGCACTGCAAACTCCTATTCATCAAGAACCACTTTCATCTGTGGCGCCTTCCTGAATTTTCTAGAGCAAAAATTAGCCCCTTCCTTCATGCTCCCACTGCAAATGTAAAAGGCTTAAACAGACCCGAGAGAGGCCCCCCAGGGTCCTTCTCTTCAGCTCTTGGCTCCTTCACCCTTTCGGCATCATTTCCACTGATGATCCCAAATCTCCTTACAAACTGTAAGGCTTGAATAAACTCTAATAAAAATATCTTTTATTTCATGTGTATGAGTGTCTACCTACATATATATATATATATATATATATATATATATATCTCCCACATGCATGCCTGGTGCCTGCTGAGGTGCATGCTTGCCTGGTGCCAGAAGACGTTGGATCCCCTGGAACTGGGTTTACCAGTGGTCATGAGTCACCTGACATGGGTGCTAGGAACCAATCCTGGGTACTGTGAAGCAGCTGCAGGAATTCTTAGCCACTGAGCCACCTCTCTAGCTCCTGAATAAACTCTTTGACAACATTCAGAAAGGCATCGCACCAATGGTCCCAAGGAAGAGACATGAAACACGGAAGAACCTCCAAAGGTTTCACAGCCATTAACAACAAAAATTATACTTAAGCCAAACCACAAGGACACACACACCTTTCTCTTCTCTACCTTCTAACACTCCAATCTTACCTTGACTTGGAGAGTTATGTAGAAGTGAAATGTTCCCCGACTGTATCAGCTAAATAATGCCTTTAACCTCAACCTAAGTTACTTACAATTATTTCCTTTTGACAGTAATACGGCATTTAGCAAGGTTATATAACTAGGAAGTAGCAGATTTGGCTCCAAACCAGAGTATGTCTGGCTAGGGAGTCCTCAATTACTGTGCTCTATTTCCTGGATAAATAAACAGTAGCTTTGGATTGATCAGGAGTTGTACATGCTGTTACATTCTAAACCATGGCCTATTTGTTTTAGGGAGTTTACTCTCAAACAAAGTTTATTTTAGAACTCAACACCTTAACCGTTCCAATAATACTGCATTGTTTGTCATTCACTCTTTGAAAGTCTCTTGGATGATTTTGTTAGAGGAATGGGAGACCACCACTCTGGGATCCCACCCGGTACTGACACAAGATACATTTATGCTTCGGAATAATAACCTGGAGAATGGAGACGGAATAAAACTAAACATAATCTCTTAAAACAGGACCTCTATCCAAAGAACACGCCCATAGTAAGAGTGACTTTTTTTTGACAGAGTTTTGCTATGTAGTTAGTGCAGACCAGCCTTAAAATTGTGACAGATGTGTCATTGCCTCCCCATCCCGAGTGCTGGAATAAGCGTGTGGCTCCATGCATGGTTTATAATGGTTCTAAAAATAAATACAGATAAGAATTTATGACAAAATGACTATTCAAAGTTATTTATTATTGGCTATAAAAAAGAGCTATAGGCTGGGCTTGGGGATGCAGGGTTATAATCTCAATTACTTGGGAGGCTAAGGCAAGAGGATCACAAATTCAATGCCTGCTTAGGCAGCATGGGGAGACTGGGTTTAAAAATAAGTAAAAGACAAATGGGGTTAGAGTTCAACTGCACAGCACTTGCTAAGCACATGTGACACGCGTGATTGAATCCTCTGGAGGACAAAAGGGGGAAGGGAGAAAAGAAGTGAGGGAGGGGAAGGGGGAGGGAGAGGGGGAGGGGGAGGGAGAGGGAGAGGAAGGAGTGAGAGAACGCCTATCTTAACCTCCTGACTGAAAGATTATAGGCCTTTGCCACTACGCCTTGCTAAAATTCAGGATTAGTAAGCAATGTACAATTACACGTGTAATATAATCTGTGAGAGCTTTAATTTCATATCTTAATGTTCAGATCATATTCAGTGATCAATGCTCTCCATCCTCAAACAGTTCATAGTTCGGTTGTTTCGGCAAAAAGTTCAGAGAGTTAAAAAGGCCTCAAGAAGTGACCGAGAGCGCTATGCGCACTGCAGTCCTCAACTTGACTTACCGATAGCTGGGTAATCACTTGTTGCAGGTTGCAAATTATCTCTATGTTTTCTTTTAATTCCTGGTCTTCCAAAGTCTCCACTAGTTTTTGAAGATTGACGTTACAGCTGAAAATTCAAGCAAAAGAACCTAAAGGTTAATCATCTTGCAAAGGCTAGACTGGATATGAAGGCGGTATAGACTGCTAGCAAGCACTTGGTAGGAAACTTACGCGGCATGCTGCCGAAGTTCTTCTAGCTTCGCATTCATTTTTTCATTCGCTTGCTCTGTCTGCAACAAAGACCCAGGAAGGAGATCATCAGTGCCACTGCCCGACAGCCTCACCTCACTGTGCACCTCTCCTCTACTCCTGTCGATGAAAACCTAGGGGGAGGGCTGTCTCTTTTGCTGTGATAAAGGATTTAGTGGGCTTTGGTTATTTAGTGACAAATGTGCTTCTAACAGAGTCATGAAAATGTGCCCTAAAGTTCACATGAGCTACTAAAAATAGTACCAAGCAGCTGGGTTTTATGCTTGCCATGAAGCTCAGACTACGCAGGGTAGAGTGGGAAGCCTTAACTCCAGAGAGAACTTTGCAACTGGAGGAGAAGCAATACTTCCTGGCATGTTACTCCCTGCTGTTTGCAAAAGAATCAAATGACTTTAAACTGCCTTCCACACTGCACTGCTTCCTAGCCTAGCACTGGCACACTGAAAACACGAAAGGGCCTCACACCAAGTTTCACCTGAGGTTTTTTTTAAAAGAAGTTATGCTGTCTGATACGGTGGGCCAGTTTTAGCAAAAGAAAGAAAGAAAAAGGGGAAGGCACAAGAATGATATTGGTGAAAAAGGAAATGGCAGAAGGAAGCTATGTTTTGGGAAGGGTGATTATGTTAGACACAGAAGCTGTAAGATACTGGATGCTATGACAGATCTGGGAAAGGCAGTTCTGACAGGATATAAAATAACAAGCCTGTCAGGCAGCCATTGTAACAACCTTCTCAAGGTTATATAGGTATGTGACTAGAATAACAAGTACCATCTGTTGTATGAGCGATGCTCATGGACATGTGGAACAGCTTCTAGAGTTACTTCCAAACCATTGCAATGTGGCAGTGGACTAGAAAGCTGTATATAAAAATCCCTTGGATCCCTTGTTCTGGTAGTGGACAATACAAGACACATAGAATCGAACTTCTTCTAAAGAAAGCTGGAAGCATCTTTCTTTTTATTTATTATTATTATTTTTTAATGTGTATGACTGTACTGTCTGTATGTAGGTTGGGGCACCTGTGTCGTGCAATGCCGAGGAGGTCAGAAGAGGGTGTCGGATTCCCCTGGAACTGGAATTAAAGACGGTTCTTAGCCACCATGTGGGTGCTGGGAATCGAATCAGGGTCTTCTGCAAGAGCAGTCGGCACTCTTAACTGCTGAGCCATCTCTCCAGCCCCGGCATCTTACTTTTCCTCCATGAGACTAAGCTACAGAGGTTCAATTACCTCTTGGTAGAAACTCTTTTTTGTTTTCATTTCTGGCAATTGTTATACAATCAGAGATTGAATTTTACTTAGGCTACTAGGAAAACCTTAGTGATTGAACCAACACTCACTGATCAGGAGGCTAAAATAAGAAAGACAGGTAGTCAGATTTAAAACTGCTGTAATCCGTCATCAGCATCATCCTAGTGAATCACTATTTGGAAATTAACCATATGGAAAATTAATTAAAATAACTTTCCCAGCTGTGAGATTTCACCATGGCAGATGTTGTTAGAATGGGATATGAAACGTGAAAAAGAGTATTTGGGAGAAGGGATAGGAATTTAGATCTTAGTGATGGAATAGTTATTTGATATATGTCGGGCACCCCTTAAAAACAATGCTTGGGACCAAAGTGTTTCAGATTTCAAATGGTTTTCACATTTGGGAATATTTGCATACATGATGAGATATCTTCATGATAAGCCCCAAGTCTAAACACAAAATTCATTGTTTCCTATATATCTCATGCACATACCATAAGGAGAAAAAAAGGATTGCCTGTGTGGTGGCACATGCCTTTAATCCTAGCACTTGGGAGGCAGAGACAGGCAGATCTTTGTCCATTCAAGGCCAACCTGGTCTACAGAGCGAATTTCAGGACAGCTGGGGCTACAGGGAGACCCTGTCTCAAAAAGACAAAAAAAAAAAAAAGAAAAAAGAAAAAAAAAGGATCAAACCCAGGACTTGGTGCAGGCTAGGCAAGCACTCCAGGAACTGAACCATATCCCCTGTCCCTATTTTATATATTATTTTCAGCCAACTGCTTTTTGGTTGTGATCGATGTGTTACTTACGGGAGGCAAGATTTGGAGCTTTACATGAGGTGGTTATCATGTTAGTGCTCAGACTTTTCAATTTCAGAGCATTTCACATTTTAGATTCTCAGATTAGGGATGTCTCAGCCTATATTATGGAGAAAGATCAGGGAAGACGTAAGGTAACAAAGAGATTCAACGCTTTCCTTTCTCATCTTTTGGTCAAATGTATTTTAAAATGGGATTTCTGTAGATTATTTGTGGTAGCTAGGTATTCACTGCACAATGTCGGAGAACTACCTCTCATAATGAGATGTTAAATATTTTAGAAACTTAAGCTAATAAATGTTCCATGTGCTGCTATTTCAATTTTTGAGCCTCACCAAAATGATCCTCTCCAACATCTGGGCTGTCTGGCCAGCTGCCTCACTCAGACCACGACTTAATTTTTCATTCTCCTCCATCAGGGACTGGTTCTTCTCCATCAAGGACTGCAGATTTTGTGATGGTTCCACACTAAAACAAAGTAAAGGTTTAGAAAAATAAGCTTGATGGCTTGACGGGGGTAAAATTACCTCACAAAAATCTGGGCAAACTGTCCAACCCCTATTTGTCACCCCAGGCAGGGAGTAAATAGATGAATATGAAACACATTCCTCAAGTACTTCAGTGGTTTGGAAGTAATAATTCAGAACCAGATAAGGCTGTAATAAGAATGACCTACTTTCTTATGGGTCTTGGTTTAGGAATTTTCTGTTTACAACATGTAGGTTAGAAGCAAAGATGAATGAGCTAAAAGACATGGACTCGCCTTCTCACCTTAAGGAAGAGGCTGGAGGGATGACTTACTGGGTAAAATGCTTACTCTAGAAGCATATGGACCTGAGTTTGGATCCCTAGACCCAAGTAAAAAGCAAGGCAAAGCAGATCCTGAATGGAATCACTGTGCCGGGAGGCGGAGACAGGCAGATCCTGGGCCTCACTGCCTAGCCAGTTTAGCCAGGGAGCTCCAGGTTCACTGAGAAACCCTGTCTCAAAAATAAGATCGACCACTGGCCTCCACACATGTGTGCATGGGTGCATGCACCTGCATACACACAAATGTTCACATGAGTAAAGAAAGAGGGCTGGGGCTACAGCTCAGGGAACAGCTGTATACAATCTCAGTGAGGAATAGAAGGAATTTCAACAGAGCAGATGCCCTCCCACTCAGTTCAGGACCTTCAATGCTCATAGAAGACCTTAGCTTCCTTAGCTTTCTATCAGGAAGTTAACAGCAAGGACACATGGTTAAGTCTTATACCACACTGTTAAGAATCCACCAAAACTCTCAAGAAGGAATGTTCAGTTCAAAGAACAGTTTGTAGGAAAAAAATATCAATATATGTCGTGTATTTTAAAATTCTTGCTCCTTTACTCCCTTATTAAAACCGAAAATTTTCATGTCACTCATACACTATGTTAACAAGCTTCAAAGAAACGAGACAGTTAACTAAATAGCTTTTTCCTAAAGTATTTCTCTAAATGGGGGAATCATAATTAAGTGAACTGTTCATTTTCCAAAGGAAATTTCACTGTTTCTGAGAAGGCTCTTCAGTGCAACTTGATGTTAATACTTGAATATTTAAACACTACTAAAACTGTTAACACTTCTACAGCACTGTGTGCTAGGCTTTACTGTAAATGATTTCTTTATTTACCAATTGATTTATTTACTGATTCACTGATTTATTGATTTACTGATTTTTGTCTTTTTGAGACAGGGTCTCCGTTTAGTACCAGCTGACTTGCAGCTTGCTATGTAGACCACGCTGGCCTTGAACTCACAGAGATCCACCTGCCACTGGCTCCAGAGTGCTGGGATTAAACACGTGTGCCACCACGCCCAGGTGTAAATGGTTTATGTATACTAAGTATATAGATCTATGTAGGCATAAGTATATAATCATTGTATAATAAGTAGGTTCTATTGTTTTCCCCATTTCACAGTAGAAGAAACTGATATACAAAGAGGTTAAAAATCCAAAGTCAAAAAACTAGTGGGTTATGGTAAATCTGGGATTTGAAGTCAGCAGCCTAGTTTAGGAGGCCAGAACCCTAACTACTCAGCTACCTTCAGAGATACGTCATATAGGAATGCAGAGAATAGTGGATATAAAAGATCTCTGAGGGCTGCAGAGATGGCCTAGCGGTTGAGAGCGCCAACTGCTCTTGCAGAGGACCGGGGTTCAATCCCCAGCACCCACATGGTGGCTAAAAACCGTCTTTAGCTCCAGTTCCAGGGGAGCCCGACACCCTCTTCTGACATCCGCGGCATTTCATGACACAGATGCACAGACCTACATGCAGACAGTACATTCATACACATAGGAAAATAAAATAAAATTAAAAAAAGAATTAGGGGCTGGAGAGATAGCCTAGTGGTTAAGAGCACCGACTGCTCTTGCAGAGGACCCGGGTTCGATCCCCAGCACCCACATGGCGGCTGAGAACCATCCGTAACTCCAATTCCAGGAGAACTCCAGTACCAGGGGAAACTGAGACCCTCTTCTGACCTCTACGGCATTGCACGACACGGGTGCACAAACTTACATGCAGACAGTACATTCATACACATACAAAAATAAATAAAATAAATAAAAAAACATAAAAAAAAGATCTCTGAGCGGTAAGGAAAAATGAGGTCTTTACAGAGAGTGTAACAAAAGCAATACAAGACTAGAAACTAAAGTGGGACGCCCACATGATGGGAGGGCTTTAAGGACTAAGCAGAAAGCAGGATTTGGATTAGGCAAAGATCAGACAGAAAAGAATATACAACAACAGAAAAAAAAAAATCAGTGTTTCTTGTTTCACATGCTATTAAATGGCCAATGCTTGGAATTCAAGTTTGCTAAGCAGGTGCAAGCTGATACTGAAAATCCAGAAGCAAAGAGACGGAATCCGAGGACAAAGGTAAAAACACTCATAAATATAAAATGTAATCTTTGTAAACAGCTTATGTCTCTAAAAATATAAATATGCATTTAAAAAGATTTTTTATTTTTATTTATGTTTCTGTGTGTGTCCGAGTATCACTTGTGTGCAGGTGCCTGTAGACGCCGGAAGGACATCAGATCCCTTGGAACAGGAGCCACAGGTGATTGTAAGCTATTCAACGTGGGTGTTAAAAACCAAACTCGGGACTGGAGAGATGGGCTAGACCTGGGTTCGATCCCCAGCACCCACATGGCGGCTGAGAACCGTCTGTAACTCCAGTTCCAGAATTCCAGTTCCACGGGAATCCGACGCCCTCTTCTGACCTCCGTGGCATTGCACGACATGGGTGCACAAACCTACGTGCAGACAGTACATTTATATAAATAAGTAAATAAACAAACAAATAAATAAATAAAATGAAAAATGAAAAATTAAAAAAAACACAAACTCAGAGCCAGGCATGCTGGTGCATGCCTTTAATCCCAGCACTCAGGAAGCAGAGGGAGGTGGATCTCTGTGAGTTTAAGGCCAGCCTGGTCTACATCTTGTGTTCTAGGCCAATGGGGGCCACAAGGAGACCCCGTTTCAAAAAGACCAACCAACCAAACAAACAACAAACAAATTAATACCAAAATCAGGTCCTCTGGAAGAGCAGCAAGTTCAATTAGCCATCGAGCTGTATCTCCAGACCCTAAATATACCTCTTTTTTTAAAAAAAAAAGCACTCTATAAAATATTTAATAATTACTTGCTTCATTCATCATCAACTGTTCTTAGAGTCTGTTACTTTAAAAAAATTATTACAGCTGGGCGTGGTGGCACACACCTTTAATCCTAGCACTCGGGAAGCAGAGGCAGGCAGATTTTTGAGAGTTCAAGGCCAGCCAGGTCTACAGAGTGAGTTCCAGGACAGCTGGGGCTACAGGGAGACCCTGTCTCGAAAAGACCAAAAAAAAAAAATTATTACATTTTAAGCCAGGTGTGGTGGCACACGCCTTTAATCCCAGCACTCGGGAGGCAGGGGCAGGCAGATCTCTGTAAGTTCAAGGCCAGCCTGGTCTACAGAGCAAGCTCCAGGCCAGCTGGGACTAAATGGAGACCCTCTCTCAAAAAAAATTATCACATTTATTTACTTATTTGTGGGGTGACAGGGCACATGTATGTTGGTGGTATGCATGTGGAGGTCAAAGGACAACTTTCAGGAGTCAGATCTCTCCTTCTACCATCCGGGTCTCAGGCCAGCGATCAAACTCAGGTTGCCAGGTTTTCAGCAAACACCTTTACCCTATAAGCCACCTTGACAGGCTATTACTTCTGAAGCTGAAGTTCACTGTTTCTTTGATGTGGGGCTGGGTCAGGGGAAGGGGGGCTGATCTAGGATCTTCAGGTAGTCCTTGAACTTGTGATTCTCCTGCCTCTATCCTCAAGTACTAGAATTATAGGGGTGTACTAACACATTTGGCCTCAAATGAGATCTTTTTAGTCTCATGTTCATTAGACTTGTCATAGAGGGAAAAATGATCTATATTAAATTGAAAGGAAAGAAGCTAAGTCAATTGCTTTTAAAATGCCTAAAGCCAGTTAACAGAGCCAATTACTCTTGCAGAGGACTCAAGTTCAATTCTCAGCACCCAGATGGCAGCTAAGAACTGTCTTTAAGCCATCCTGGTCTACGGAGAGAGTTCCAGGCCAGCTGGGACTATAGGGAGACCCTGTCTCTAAAAAACATAAGAAAGTGAGCTTTCCTCACTTTATTCAGCATTCTTAAAATATTATAAGGGAAGGCAGCTATGCACCGACTGCTCTAGCAGAGGACCTGGGTTCGATCCCCAGCATCCACATGGCGGCTGAGAACAGTCTTTAATTCCAGTTCCAGGGGAATCTGACACCCTCTTCTGACCTCCGCAGCATGGCACTACACGGGTGCACCAACCTACATGCAGACAGTACAGTCATACACATAAAAAATAAAATTAAAAAAATATTATACGGGAACCCAGAATATAATAACCAAAAGATGAAAATTAGGAAGAAAATACTATAGTCATTTCTGGGAGATCAAGTTATGGTAACCTTAAACTTTATTCTTCATATATTTTTAATTAGCCACAAGAAATGCACTATTTTTTTTTTTGTCTTTTTGAGACAGGGTCTCCCTTTAGCTCTGGCTGTCCTGGAACTCACTCTGTAGACCAGGCTGGCCTTGAACTCACAGAGATCCATCTGCCTCTGCCTCCCGAGTGCTAGGATTAAAGGCATGCGCCACAACGCCCGGCGAAATGCACTATTTTTAAAATAAAAACTGAGAATTAACTGAAAACAAGTATATTAAAAGAGAGCAAACTCACATACATATGAATGAATTGTAAACAGAAGTTTGACATGTAAAACATGGTTTATTTTATTTTATTTTTTTACTTATGGGTGTGTGTGTGTGTGTGTGTGTGTGTGTGTGTGCGCGCGTGTGTGTGTCCCCATAGAGGTCAGAAGAAGGCATTAGATCCCCTGGATCTGGAGTTACAAGCGGTTGTGACTTGCCTATTGAGGGTGCTAGGAATCAAATTCTGGTCCCCTACAAAAGCAGTATGTGCTCTTAACTAATGAAACTTCTCCCCAGCCCTATTTCATGTTTCTTTTCAGCTTTGTTAAAAGGAAAGATTCTTTTTTTTTTGTTCTTTTGGAGACAGGTCTCCCTGTGGACCCAGCTGTCCTGGAACTCACTGTGTAGACCAGGCTGGCCTTAATCAAAATCCAGAAGCTAGCTGGACATGTTGTCTGTACACCTTTAATCCTGGCACCTCCGTGACAGAGGCAGGTGGATTTCTGCGAGATTGGGGCCAGCCTGGTCTACGTAGTGAGTTCCAGACCAGCTTGGGCTACAGGGAGATCCTATCTCAAAAATTTTTTAAAATGCAGAAGTTGGGGCTGGAGAGATGGCCTAGCGGTTAAGAGCGCCGACCGCTCTTACAGAGGACCCGGGTTCGATCCCCAGCACCCACATGGCGGCTGAGAACCGTCTGAAACTCCAATTCCAGGAGAACTCCAGTTCCAGGGGAATCCGAGACCCGCTTCTGACCTCCGCGGCATTGCACGACACGAGTGCACAAACCTGCATGCAGACAGTACATTCATACACATACAGAAATAAATAAAATTAATAAAAAAAAAATTAAAAAAAAATAAAATGCAGAAGTCTGGGGAGACTATAAATTCTACAGTCACTTAGAAAACGCTTGGCAATTTCTTCTAAAGTTAAACATATGATCTAGCAATTCCATTCCTAGGTATCTACCTAGTGAAAACATAAGTAAACAAAAATATTTATAAGTGAATATACACAGAGGCATTATTCATAAACAACTAAAAAGTGTATCAATTGACAAATGGGCAGACAAAATTTGGTATATCCAGACATGGCATATTATATACCATCAGAGGAAACGAATCAATGACGCATGCTGTAATATGGATGAATCTCAAAACTACCACAAAAGAAGCCAACAAAATAATCATATACTGTATGATTCCACGTATATGAAATGTCAACAGGCAAATCTATACAAACAGAAAGCAGATTAATGGCTTCCTTAGGGTGGGGGAGTGTAAGTGTGAGCAACAGGAAATCAGACAAATGGGTCAGTGAGACGGCTCAGTGGGTAAAGCCACTTGCTGCCAAACCTGGCAACCTGAGTTCAATACCACATGGTAGGAAAGAAGCAACTCCCTCGAGTTTTCCTCTGACGGCCACACATGATCCTTGGTAGGTACACGTACACACACACACATACGTAAAAAATAAATGTATTTATAAATACATAACAAGTATTTTTAAAAGGACAAAATAGACAGAAGGGAATCTTTCTGGAGTGACCATCTAGGTCACTTTCAATTCTGGGAGAGATTAGCTCAGCTTTGCAAGTGAACTCTGCTGTTGGCTGGTACCTCCAGTGGCAGGTCTGAAAATCTGCACGTTTTTCTTTATGCTTTCCTTGCTTTGTTTCCACCTGATCCATGTGACCTAGCTGCATAGTTTTCCCTGTATTGTTCTAAAATTGGATTGTGGTGACAGCTGTATAGTTAATAAAATTTAATAAAAGTAAATTTATTAAAAGTCATTGAGTAGTACGTGTAAGATGAGGGGATTTTACAGTACATTTAAAATATCTCAACAAAGCTTCTAAAAGTCCACTGGCAATAAAAGATTGATCAATTTTTTAACATAAAAGTAAAAAAAAATTAAGGTGGACCTGGTGGCACAGGGCCTGTACTACAGCTACTACAGAGGTTGGTGGAGGAGAAATACAAGTTCATGACCTGCCTAGACAACTTAGCGAGACCCTGTCTCAACAGAACAGAATACAAAAGGGGCTGGGCACATAGCTCAGTGGTAGATGTGAGGTGTCAGGTTGGATCCCTACTACGGCAAATACACACACACAACGAAGTAAAAGACAAACTGAAAGAAAATATTTGTAACACATACCACAGACAAAGGGCTAACATAATATGAAAAGAAATGACTAAAAAGTCAATGAGGGTTTTCTATCATTTAAAAATATTAAGGGAGTGACTCCAGATAGGCTGACTAGACTCCAGAGGATGAACTTGCACCAAGGGACATCTGGGAAAAAAATGCTTGACCAGATAGGCCTGAACATATATAAGGGACTACATGAAATAAGGTGGTGGGGGACAGGGTGCTGATGGGGGTGTAAATTTGATTAAGATCTATTATATTAAATGCACAAAAACTCAATAAAATATACATTAAAAATTTTTAAATTATCAAAATAAATGCTGGTGAGAATATGGAGAAATTGGAACATATGTCCACTGTTGGTGAGAATACAGACTGGAAAGCATATGGAAAATAGTACAATAGTTAGAGTACAAAATGAAAAGCAAATTAACATGTGATTTAGCTCTTCTACTTTTTTTTTTGTCTTTTTTTTTTTTTGAGACAGGGTCTCCTTGTAGTCCCAGCTGTCCTGGAACTCACTCTGTAGACCAGGCTGGCCTTGAACTCGCAAAGATCCGCCTGCCTCTGCCTCTCCCTCTGCCTCCTGAGTGCTGGGATCAAAGGCGTGCGCCACCATGCCTGGCATAAAATTTAAAAAAAAAATTTTTTTTTGGTTTTTTTGAGACAGGGTCTCCTTGTAGTCCCAGCTGTCCTGGAACTCACTCTGTAGACCAGGCTGGCCTTGAACTCGCAAAGATCCGCCTGCCTCTGCCTCCCAAGTGCTAGGATTAAAGGCGTGCGCCACCACGCCCGGCTTAGCTCTTCTACTTTTAAGTGTATATCCAAAGATTAAAACCCAGGGAGAATACCTGTATACTCTTGTTTATAGCAATACTCTAAAGAGAAAACAACACGTTTCTACCAAAGATGAAAGGATAGGAAAAATATTGTATATAAACACAGTATTATTCAGCCTTAAACATTGCCTCTGTTCTGGCCAGGTCACAAGGTGCCTTCCCTGGCCAGGAAGTACTACGGTTTGAGTTTATCAGTTGGACAGGGTTGCAGGAGGGGCCCTGGCGTTAGTGGATAGGAATGCATGGGCCGACTACTACTTTCAGTAGAAAGGTAGTTGCCATTTCCTTTCTTCCCTGGGTCAGATCTGAGAGTAGGCTCTGAGACCGAGAAAAGAGTTGATTAAACACTCCTAGGAAAGGCAGTACTAGTGCCCATTTCTTGTTTAAATATGCTGAAATGGTTGTCTTCCTCTCCTGGACGGAATCTGAGGGTGGACTTTGAGGCCGATGGGCACACTGACTCAGTTCACAGCACGGCAGTCCTAGTGCAAGCTTATGGTGCCAATTTGATGCTGGCGTCTTCTCCATCCCTGGGAAAGGCTCTAGGTTCACATCTGAAGCTAGGCCATCTGGAGGCTAGCCATCTAGGGGTCACATAGTACTTTCCACTTCTGAGAGTGACTAGCTCAGCTTTGCAAGTGAACTATGCTGTTGGCTGGTACCTCTGGTAGCAGGTATAAAAATTTGCACATTTCCCAGCTAATTATTTTTTCTTATAAAATCCACTCCCGGTTCCACATATCCATCCTGTATCTTATCATGATTCCTGTAGGTAAAGTACAAGACGACCTCTAGATGTCTTTTCTTTCTATGAAAGGAGCTGCTATTAGCCGGGCGTGGTGGCGCACGCCTTTAATCCTAGCACTTGGGAGGCAGAGGCAGGCGGATCTTTGTGAGTTCAAGGCCAGCCTGGTCTACAGAGTGAGTTCCAGGACAGCTGTGTCTACAGGGAGACCCTGTCTCAAAAAAAAAAGACCAAAAAAATAAAAAAAAAATAAAAAAAGAAAGGAGCTGCTATATACACACGTGCACACACACAACTGGGAATCAACAATGAGTTTTGCTGTTCATGGTAGAGAAATATGAAGCTTGCAGAAAGGTTGGGCTCAGTGGTCCTGAACTACAGACTTCGTTGCCTTGAATACACCAGTACAATTTATCACTTACTCTGCACCAGGCTGAAATGAGCAAAATCTATTTGAAGGTATCTTGTTTGTACACATTTGTCAGATTCTATTTTTTTTCTTTTGTATTAAAATTCAACTATGGATGTATATGAATCTAAATAAATGGAGATCATTTTTCTCCCTGACCCCCCCCCCAAAAAATGTGCACATTTTCCTTGATGCTTCCCTTGTTTCGTTTCTACCTGATCCATGTGTTCTAGCTGCATAGTTTCCCCCTGTAGTCCCTGTTCCCGCAAGGTCTGACCAGGGCAGCCTTCTTCAGAAACATCTTGGAATGGCAGGAAAGCTGGATATATTTATTCTTTTCATTTTTAATTTATTATTATATTATTATATGTATGTATATTGCCTGCAGGTGTGTAACTGCACCTGTGTCGTGCATGGCCTGCAGAGGTCAGAAGAGCGTGTTGGACTCCTCTGAAACAGGAGTTACAGATGGTTATTAGTTGCCATGTGGGTGCTGGGAACCAAAGTTGGGTCCTCTGCAAGAGCAGCCGGTGCTCTTAACCACTAGGCCATCTGTCCAGCCCTTGGAAAGCTGGACTTATACCTCCCAGTATCTTTTCCATCTGTAGAAACCATGGCCCTGGGAAATCTGTGTGGTTTTGTGCTAACTTGGGAGAGGCAGTAACAGGAGGAAAATGACACTGTTCCTCTTATTCTTTCCATGCACATTTTGATTTTCAGTTCCATGGAGCAAGGCCAGATAACTCAGGCTTAATTCTTCTACTTTGGAGTTTTCACTAATATGTTTTTGTTTGTGGACAGTTGGTAGCTGACCATTCTTTTTTTTTTAATTTTATTTATTTCTGTATGTGTATGAATGTACTGTCTGCATGCAAGTTTGTGCACCCGTGTCGTGCAATGCCACGGAGGTCAGAAGAGGGTCTCGGATTCCCCTGGAACTGGAGTTCTCCTGGAATTGGAGTTTCAGACGGTTCTCAGCCGCCATGTGGGTGCTGGGGATCGAACCCGGGTCCTCTGTAAGAGCGGTCGGCGCTCTTAACCGCTAGGCCATCTCTCCAGCCCCGGTAGTTGACCTTTCTGTAGGGAAACTGGAGTCTAGGACCTGCGATTGAGACCGTGTTGATAGCGCCAAACACATTTCATCAGGTCACCGGCTGATGGACACTTGGCTGCCTCCATTTCTCAGCTATGGTGAACACTGCTACTATGAGCACAGTTGTAAAAATATCTCTTTGAGACCCTGCTTTCAGTTCCTATGGATATATACTCAGAAGTGGGATTTCTGCAGCATATGATAGAACTATTTTAAGTTTTTAGAGATCTCCACACTTTTCCATAGTGTGACATCCTTCTACAATCCCATCAATAGTACACAAGGGCTTCAATCCTCATATCCTTGCCAACACTTGTTGTTTGATGTGTGTGTGTACTAACAGGTGCCATCTTAAGAGGTGGGAAATGATATCCCATTAGTAACTGTTATTTGCATGTCTCCTGCTGTATGTTTTCTCATAAACCTGACTCTTAGATCGATTAGACTGTTTCACATACTTAAGATACAAACAAACAATTAAAATTAATCCAGCTGTAGGGACAACTAAAAATGGAATTCACACAGTGACTGCGGGCAACTGTACCCTACTTCATTACTTACTTATCTGTCTAAAGACAGAAAAAAAGCCCAAAACCTGACATAAATGGTATAATTTAGTTCATGAATTATTTCTCACAGGCACATGGAGCAGAAATTCTGACACAACTTCATGTGCATACTAGAACTGAACACACAGTTAATCAGACTAGAAATGAGGTGAGTTGGGTTTCTTACTGTTGAAGAAATTATAAACAGGGAGAATGCTAAACTTAATCATAGAAGTCTTCTGTGGCACCTGTACCTAAGCTTCCTTCTGTTTGCTCACGGCCTGAGCTTTCTGTGTGTATCACACTGAAGCACACGGGGTGGGTAGCCAGCTGCACTGGGTTGGTTCATGCAGGGCTTGCCTAGTGTGGACTAGTTCAGATTCAGATTCAAGCCCCCATGGTGGCTCTTGGGCTCTTCTTGGGACCTCAAGCCTAGACACAGTACGTTCAGATGCCTATACTGGTTCATTGCTGTGAAAAGTGAGGGTCTAGATCACAGATTCCTGAGAAATGTGATGGAGATGGGCAGAAACCCCATCAGGGGCTGAAGGCAATGTTCTCTGTTGGGTGCAAGATGCCCTGTATATCTGTTACACACGGGCAGCAAAAGCTGGACAGTGCTGGAAGGAGTGGGTAGAGCTGAGAACGAACGGTAGACTGAAAGGAATTTGACACTTAGGTTTCTTTTGACCTTAAAGAAACTTAGCAACGCTTACTGTACAGTTAAATTGACTCACTTAAAGCACTAAAACTAAAACAAAATAATACGAACTCTATAGTGATACAATGTAATCAAGTATTGTTGGTATAGAATTGCAAGTTCTAAAAATATTTTTATTTTATTTAGGCCAGGTGTAGTGGTACACACCTTTAACCTTGCACTCGGGAGGCAGAGGCAGGCGGATCTCTGAGTTCAAGGCCATCCTGGTCTACAGAGTGAGTTCCAGGCCAGCTGGGGATACAGGGAGACCCTGTCTCAAAAAGACAAAAAATATTAATCTCTGACTTACTTTATGTTTCCTGGCAAGGTACCTCCATGGGCTTGCAGCAACAAGACCTGCAGCTGTTGTACCTGGGAGAAACAAAGACAAATAATCAGCTAGTCACCAACGGAAAGCCCCTTATCACTGGAAGTAGTGGCATGCGTTTGTCATCCAAGTACTTAGCAGGCTAAGTAAGGAAGGAGGATGCAAGTTTGAGGCTAGCCTAGGCTACACAGGAAATTCCTAAGTTCTAGACCAGACCAAGCTATATAGTGAGACTCTGTCAATCCCCACCTCCAAAATGCAACTTTTCCCCATGTTTTTCTCTTACTTAAAACCTGACTAGCTCTTCATACTTTCCAGTTGTAAATACTTTAACAATGCATATAAGGAACATCCTGATTCATCTCCTCACTTCTTTATCAGTGAAATACACAAGGGCACCCCCCTATCTTAAATGGATAGCAAACATGTTACTAGGGTTTACTTTAAAATATAAGCAAAACAAAGAATGTTGCTGGTAGGATCCACAAAATACTTAAATTTTTATGGGAAAGTTATAATAGAACTTCTACTTTTTGTTTTACTTACATTTTATTTTATTTTATTTTTTTATTTTATTTTTGGTCTTTTTTTTTTTTTTTTGAGACAGGGTCTCCCTATAGCCCCAGCTGTCCTGGAACTCGCTCTGTAGACCAGGCTGGCCTTGAACTCACAAAGATCCGCCTGCCTCTGCCTCCTGAGTGCTACGATTAAAGGCGTGCGCCACCATGCCCGGCTTCTTTTACTTACATTTTAAAGTAAATCCTAGTAACATGTTTGCTGTCCTCCTCCTCTTCCTCTTCCTCCTCCTCCTTCTTTTTCTGTCTTTTTGAGACAGGGTCTCGCTTTAGTCCCAGCTGGCCTGGAGCTCTCTATGTAGAACAGGCTGGACTTGAACTCAGAGAGATCAGCCCGCCTCAAGGAGTTCTGGGATTAAAGGTGTGCACCACCACGCCTGGGGAGCTATCCATTTAAGATAAGATTACTTGTGTGGCCATGGTGGTGAACAGAGAACCACAATTGGACAATGTACAGGGAATAAGGGCCTGAAGACTGCTTATGCCTGAATAAGAAAACTACATCAACTTCTGCCTCCAAAGGCTCAGGGATCACTGTAGGAGGAGGAATGGAAAAGGCCGTAAAAGCCAGAGGAGGTGGATGACCTCGAGGAAACGGAGTCCGGAGTCCTTCAGACAGCCGGTCAGTTACTCATATGAACGCGCAGCAATGCTGCCACCACGCGCAAGATCCATCCAAACTCGAACCAGAAAAATGTCCAGCCGAGAACTGGAGAAACGGACAGACTGACTAGAAATGGACAGACTGACTAGATGCCAGTGGATGACAAGCTTGACAGGCTTTAACATATATGACAGGATTGTATGCAATCTGGGGAGGGAGCTACAGGAGGGTGCAGGTGGGGGAGGGGTTATAAAGATGTTCAAGATGTTTTATATGAAATGCACAAAGATTCACTAAAAAATACATTGAGAGTGGGGCTGGAGAGATGGCCTAGCGGTTGGGAGTGCCGACTGCTCTTGCAGAGAACCCGAGTTCAATCCCCAGCATCCACATCATGGCTGAGAACCGTCTTTAACTCCAGTTCCAGGGGAATCCGACGCCCTCTTCTGACCTCTGCGGCATTGCACGACACGGGTGCACAAACCTACATGCAGACAGTACACTCATACACATACAAGAATAAATAAAAAATGTAAAAAATTAAAAAAAAATACATTGAGAAAGAAAGAAAGAAAAAAAAAAAAAGCCGGGCGTGGTGGTGCACACCTTTAATCCTAGCACTTGGGAGGCAGAGGCAGGTGGATCTTTGTGAGTTCAAGGCCAGCCTGGTCTATAGAGTGAGTTCCAGGACAGCTGGGGCTACAGGGAGACCCTGTCTCGAAAGAAAAAAAAAATACACTGAGAAAAGAGAAAAGAAAATAAAGTATTTTATACCTGTTGCTTAAGATGATTAAGTTCAGCTGTCTGGGGATCAATATTAATAATAGGTTTGTTCTTAATTTTTCTTGCTCTGTCAGCATAGCGAAGGGTATTCAATGTTTCCTCTAGGTTGGAGTCAGCAGGACTCACACAGGCTATCATAAGAGTATGGCTATTACCTCCCAAAGAATCTGAAAAAGAACAATAAGGGTTAACAAAAGGAAATTAAACCAGGAGAATATAAACAAAAGTTGTCTAATTGGATTGACGACTTCAAATTCAGAGATGTAAGAATAAAATTATTACATAACTACAATATTTTTCAGAATGACTTGGTTTTGATTTTAATTTTCTGAGGATGATTTGGCTTTTTATTTTTAAAACATTAATTTTTTGAGACTTTCATACATGCATACAATGTATTTTTATTTGCTTATTTTACAGGTTTGACTGTTTTGCTTGCATGTATGTAAGTACACTCATGTTATGCAATGCCCATGGAGACCAGAAGAGGGTGTTGGATCCCCTGGAACTAGAGTTAAGGATGGTTGTTGGGCAGCATGTGGATGCTGGGAACTGAACCTGATTCCTCTGCAAGAGCAGGCAGTGCCCTTACCCATGCAGAACCATCTCTCCGGCACCATAAGATATGTATTTTCTTAAAATTTTCCAGGCGTGGTAGTGCCCGCCTTTATTCCCAGCACGTGGGAGGCAGAGGCAGGCAGATCTCTGAGTTCAAGGCCAGCCTGGTCTACATAGTGAGTTCCAGGACAGCTGGAGCTACAGCGAGACACTGTCTCAAAAATACAAAACAAATTATGATTTTTCTTGTTATGTGTGTATGCCCGCAGGTATGTATGCATACCACATGTATGCCTGGTGCCCTTAGAGGCCACAAGAAGGCACTGGACCCCCTGAAATTGGAGTTATAAATAGCTATAAGCCACAATGTGGGTGCTGGGAAGTGAACCTGGGTCCTCTGTAAGAGCGGCAAGTACTCTTAACTGCTGAGCCATCTCTCCAGCTCCACATGCAATCTATTTTGATCATGTTCATCCTCATTGCTCCCAAATCCACTCCCCATCCCTCTCACCTTCGTGGCCTCTTTTTTTTAATAGCCCACTGATTTCAATTTGTGCTGCCCATATACTCATGGGTGTGGGGCCGTCCACTGCCAGAGTTACTCGTTTTTTATTTGTATCAATATAAAAACAGTAAGATTTCTGATATGTAAAATGGTATAGATTTGGGGAGTGTGCAGAGGTTAGATCAGGGACCTGCCAGGACCACCTGAAGCAGAGCTCTGTTCACAATAGCAAAAAGCTGGAACCACCCTAAATGCCTGTCAACTGACAAGTGGATAGAGAAAATGTGGTACATCTACACAATGGAGTTCTATGCAGCAGTAAAAAAAGACATCGTGAACTTTGCAGGTAAATGGATGGAACTGGAAGATATTATGTTAAGTGAAGTAACACAGTCCCAGAAAAACAAACGACAAATGGTATCTCTCATCTGTGGATGCTAGCACCAATAAGCTAGTTGTAAACTTTTTTTTTTTTTTTTTACTTTTTGAGACAGGGTCTCCGTGTAGCCCCAGTTGACCTGGAATGCCCTCTGTAGACCAGGCTGGCCTTGAATTCACAAAGATCCGCCTGCCTCTGCCTCCGGAGTGCTAGGATTAAAGGTGTGCGCCACCACTCCTGGCTCAGTTGAAATTTCTTGTTGGGGGGCTGGAGAGATGGCCTAGCGGTTAAAAGCGCCGACCGCTCTTGCAGAGGACCCGGGTTCGATCCCCAGCACCCACATGGCGGCTGAGAACCGTCTGAAGCTCCAATTCCAGGAGAACTCCAGTTCCAGGGGAATCCGAGACCCTCTTCTGACCTCCGCGGCGTTGCACGACACGGGTGCACAGACTTGCATGCAGACAGTACATTCATACACATACAGAAATAAATAAAAATAAAAATTAATAATAATAAAAAAAAAAAAAAAAAAAAAAAAAGAAATTGTCTTGTTGGGAGTGATGCAAGCATTGGAAGAACTCAACACCAACACAGAGGAGAACGGCATCAAGAACTGACTGAAAAGGGTGGAAATCGGTGGGGTGGGGGGTGGGGGGGTGGGAGGGGGACACCGAGTCTGGATTTGGATTTGTAACAAAATCTTGTACAAAAAAAATATATGGTAAAATAAAATTGGAAAAAATAAAAAGAAAAAATGGTATAGACTTGGAGAATCCTATTACATAGGTCAACTATTTCAGCAGTTAATCTGGTTTAAAACAATTGGGCCTGGCCCAGGTAAATTAGGACCCTCTACCTGGGATTCATAGGATGCCCCCTATAGGTGGATTTTAACACTCCAAAAGATTCTGCTTAGCAGTACTGTTAATTAAACAAACAGTAACCAAATTCATTTCAGGAACAAAGTCCCAAGTACAGTTGACACTACAAATTTCTTGGCTCTCAAAGCCGTAGATAAAAACACTTACCCATTATTTTAGAAATCCGACTGCCAATAGCTATCTTTCCAATTTGTCAATTAGGCAGCCGTGTCCATGACAGCCCACTAGCTTCTTGCCTGTTTCATCTTTGCTTTCTCACCACTGTCATTCTAAGTTACTCTCTTATTGAGAGGCACTTTGAGGCCTTACCTTGGAGCAGCCGAGTCAGCTTGGAGTCTCTGTAGGGCACGAAGTTACCCTTTTTGTCATCTCCAAGAGCACGTGATCAATTTCCCAAAGCTACAGAAGACCTGCGTTAATATTAATGCCTAACAGCAGCGAACAAAATGCGTAAGAATAATATATATGGCCCACATGTCCACTTATGGCCGAGAAAAAACAACCAGGTAAAAATCTCAGAAATAGTTGCCATCAATCGACAAGGAAAATATCTAATCCGATTTAGTTTTGTCTGAGAGCTGTGGAGGTTTTTGTTGTTGTTTTTTTATTTTTTTATCTTCGGCAACGGAAAAGGGAAACAGGGGATCTCCTTCGTAGCCCCCGATGGCCTGGAACTCATATTATGTAGACCAGTCTGGCTGGCCTTGAACTCACAGAGATCCATCCTGCTCGCCTCAGCAATAGGATGCGAGGATAGAAAGCGGCAACACAACAGCAAAGAAGGAAGAAAAACCATACAATAGATAAGAGAACAGTGTCGAAAATCAACCACAACGATGCACCCAGCGTTACAGGAATTGGGTTCTATAGAACTGGCACAGGTATGATGGTGAGCGGAGCAGAAAGACAGAACCGACAAGAGGTATGGGGGTACTCTGCAAGAGTAGTCAGTGCTCTTCGGGGGAACACCACTAAGAGGGGAGCCAAGGGTCTGAAACGTGCGCGAGAGCACAAAAAAAAGAAATATAATAAAGGTTACACGAAGGACCAAAAGAAGAGAAATTTGCAGAGGTGGTAATTGTACTAACAAAATTAGGTGAGGGGGGGGCCAGGAGCGGGACAAGTATTGGGGCTTTCATACATAAGTAGTAGAAAAAAAAAAAAAAAAAAATTAAATTTGACATATTTTTACAAAAAATAATTAATATGAGGAGGTGGGAATATTATAGTTTAGCGGGGTGGGGTATATCATCCTACTAATTATGTTAAGACACAAAGACACAGAAGTGTTTCAATGCCTGTGGAAGCATAGACAGGTGTCGGGATTCCCTGGGAAGTGGATGGAGTTACGATGCTTTTAGCCCACGCGGAGGGGAATGCTGAAGAAATTGAAATCATGGAGTGCCATGTAACTGCAACAATAGGGTACGAAATGCTCTTAACCAGAGGGAAAGGGGAAGCATTCCCGCAGAGTAAAGCAAACCTAGAAGAAGAATGGTAGTGGATAAGTTGGGAAATAAAAGGGATGACAGAGGGGATGAAACGAGTAAAAGTGGGGAAGAATAGGGCGGGTGGATGGATGGAGGGACGGAGGGAGGGGGAAATGGGGAGGGGGATGTGGGAGGGGGGAGGGAAGATGAGGGGAGGGGGGGAGGTAATGAATGTGAAGGGGTAGAGTGATCGACGGGGATAGGGGGGGGTACGGGGATGAAATGAGGGGGGGGTCAAGAGGGGGGGGGGGGGGGAAACAAGGCAAGTCTGTGTTGTTTCCAAGGAGGAAAAAGGGAGAGGAGGGAGGGAGGGGCTGAGGTGTCAAACGGGTTTTGGAGAGGGTGAAAATGACGGGAAACAACAAAAAAAGGGAAAAAAAAAAGGGAAAGGAGTAAGATAACAAATTGGGTGGGAAACGGTAAGCAAACAGATTGACGGAGAATGGTGGTTAGTAAAAGATACGAGCCGGGGGGGAGTGTGGGCGGGGGGGGGGGGTTACAAAATATCAAGGGTGGACCAAAGGAGGAGAAGAAAGATGAGGAGAGGAGAAAGCACGGGGCCAGGGTGGTGATGCAAAGTTCTACTAGGGAAAAGAAAGGAGAGGGGTGGAAAAGGGAGGGTTGACGAAGGGGGTCTGCGTTGGAATACAAGGATGAGAGGAGAGGATAGGAAGACCATCGAAAAGGGGAAAGTAGAAGCAACGTTCCTTTACACAAATGCGGGAAGGGAAGTGAGTGAGATGTGTGTAAGAAGATGAGGGACTGGTGAAATGTAGTAGAGAATAGGGGCAGAGGGGGGGTGGGATGGGGATGGAGTAAAAGAGAGAAGAAAAGAGTAAGAAGGGAGAAAAAAGAGGAAGTTCAGGTAGGATGATGGCACGGAAGTTGGATACACGAGGGGGAGGGTAGGAAAGGAATAGGAGGGAGACACTAAAAGCGGAATAGAGGGAAACAGCCACGTAGGAGGGACAGATCCGAAGAACTGCAGCTTAGTGTGGAGGGGACGGGAGACATGACAGGAGACAGGAGGAACGGGTTGGAAATAAGAGCTTAAGGATGTTGTAGGGAACAGAAATGGAAAAGGGGAAGAAGGGGAGAGGTCAAAGACCAAAGAGCGCGATGGGTCGAGGAACGGAAGAATGTGAAAGTACGGAAAGTCCAGGCCAGCTGGGCTACGGGGATGTCCTCAGTTGGTAAGGGTACTTGCGTGCCTAGAACAATGACCCAAGTTCTATCCCTAGGATCCATATGGAGGAAGGAGAGAACTGACTCCCAAAAAAGGGATTGGTAGGTTGTGCATACACCATTACGCTCTGACCATACATGTCCACCTCGTGGAATCCGAGGAGCATTTTGCAATACTCCCTCCAAAGACGAAGAGAGAGATCTAAAAAAAGTCCCCCCCCCAGTGAATAGGAGGATAAACCCAAGAACCAAACCACCACCAGAACAAAGCAACAAAACACCAGAGGAGCAAACCAATTCTGGAAAGATGAGGTGGGCCCAGACTAGAGGTTTCCCAGGAAAGTGACATGTGAAGTGGGGCGAAGCAGGGAGATAGAGTTAATATAAAAGAGGAAAAGGAGAAGCCTGCAGGATCCAAGCGCGGACAGACAAGGGATAAGTGAAAAAAAGAACCTGGCAGGGTGGCGCATGGCTGTAATGCCAGCACTCTGGAGTCCTACGGAAGAAGATACCAACAGAGGTTGCGAAAAAAAGCCAGTCTAAGGGAAAGATACAAACATTGGCAGCCATCGTCTCCGAGAGACCACGTAAGTTAAACACAAAAAACAGAAGCTAGGTAGGTCAGGTAACTCAATAGGAAGATGTGGTGGAGAAGGTATCAAGGTGTGGCAGGGAGAGGGAAGAAGGAGCGCCTGAGCAGATGAGATGTGGAAATAAAAACACAGCAAGAGGGAGGAGGGATATAGGGAGGAGGGATGGTGTGTCAAAGGTGGAGAGGGGAGGTCAGGGAGACAAGGAGAAAAAAAAGTGGGGGACAATGGCAACATCAAAATCGATAGAAGGAGCGAGGAATCAGAAGGAAGAAACGAATACAAAAGATAAAGAAGACAAAACAGCGCAAGAGAGAAAGACAACACAAACAGCATACCAAAAAACCTGGTCCGAAGGATTAGCGAAGATGAGGAACCAACCTGGACATATCTGGAAAAGAGCACTGCAGGAAAGGAGGAGGCCACGGGACCACATGCAAGGAGAATGTGCAAAGGGGACAGAGAGGGGGGAGAAAAAGAGAGCCCTGGTCACGTAGGGGAAGAAGTAAAGACAGAAAAGACACGCGTGTATATTAAGGGGTGTGGAAAAAGATAGGGCCTTAAAGGGAAAGAGAGCAGCGGAAGGGAAAGGAAAGTGATAAAGGGGAGAAAAAAAGAAAAGGGGGTCATGAACAGGACAAGAAAGGAAGAAGGTCTGTAAGGATGCAAAGGGGGTAGGTCGTGTGGGGAAGAGGACTGTAAGGGCAGCGGGAAGGCCGGCTGCAGGGGCACCAGATCCGTGAGAGAATTAAGGAAGTGATCTCTTCAAAAGATGATCTATGGCTATTCACAAAAGGGAATGTAGTGTGGAACGAAGACACAAGAAGGGAAAATAGAACTTGCTCTATGAAGACAGGGCGAGTATTGTGGCAGAGAGACCAGAACGTACAGAGATGAGAGAGTACTTGGTACATTTCGACCGGTTAAGCAGCAGGGAAGCAGGACATACAGGAAGGGCTGGAGCACTAAGACCATACTGAGCACTGACCAACAGTGAGGAGCTCTGGGAGAACCCAAGCGGGGATAAGTGAACCTTAAAGACATATCTAAAAAGGCTATTTCATGGCCAAGGGCTTAAAAGGATGCCTGACTCAGAACAGTGAAACTACAGAAGTGGCTGTCAGCAAAAAAATGGATAAGGCATGACCCCAGCAGTGGGATCGAGCGGTTGAAAGAAGGTAGAAGGGACAGACCCTAGTCAGCGATCTGACATGTGGGAAGGATGCAAGAGTTAAAAAACAGACAGCGGTAATAATGCCAGTAATGGTTTCTGGCTTGGAATTGCACGTGATGGGGCAGATTTAACACTGCCATTGAGGAGTAAGGGTTTTCAGAGAACGAAAGTACATGAAATGGAAATCAGATTTTTATTTATATATAGGTTTAAATGTGTTTATTTTTATGGGTAACTTAAGAGGATTGGGTCGAGACGAGGGGTCCTCCCTATAGCATCAAGACGGTCTGGAAGCCCGCAGTCTGTAGATGAGGCTGGGCCTTGAACTCACAAGAGCTGCCTGCCTCCCTGACGATCACCAAGTGGCGAGGATAAGCGGTGACAACACGCCCGGCTGAAATCACATTTTTTAAAGGGGAACATCGATTTAATCTAAAACGCCAAGATAGAGTTGGGCCCAAAGAAAGCATGTTAGATGCCTGTAGAGAGATTTGATGAACAGGGCGAGAGAGGCGGAGGTGGAGGCAGGGCACGCATGGACATTGCGTGGGCAAGGAAGAGGAGAGAGCTTGGGGGACAGAGAAGGTATACAAACAAGAAAATGCAAGAATGGATTACATGGGATCCCAGTGAGTTGTATGGATTGTCGTGGAGTGAGGTGAGACTGAAGTAGATAGGGATAGGGGAACAAGCTTATGAAAAGAGGAGCCAGGCGTAAGAAGTAGGTGATAGAGGAGTCTTTAAAGGGACAGGCGAATTAAGCCTATTCCTCAGATTTCATCTGTAGCAGTGATATTGCGTCACAGTTTTCTAATTCAGGACAGATGTCACACACGACGTGGCATTTTAAGATACTTAGCCTCGCTACGTTATTTGGAGTGGAGTGCATGGGGTGTACTAGAGGTGTTTCAGTAATAGGAAGATGTAGAGGGGTGGAGATAAAGATGGACAAGGGGGTGAGGAAGCAAGTATCGGCTATTGGCAGATGTGACATGGCGAATTAATGTGAGTGGGGAAAAAACTCGGAGGGTGGAACAGGGAGCAGAGACAAGGGGGGGGGGGACAGGAAGAAGGGAAGATCGAGAGGGGAGTGGGGAGAGCAGAGGAATAACGTGACTGGATGAAGAGAATAAGAGGAAGAAAACGGAAGAGTGGCAAAGAAAGAAAGACAGAAGAGCGGAGGTAAGTAAACAGTCACAGCAACAGAGATGAAAAAAAGAGACGAGGCTAACAGCGCGGGGGGGGTGGGTGGGTAGGTTGGTTAAGGCAATGGCGGAGAATGATCCTAATGCACTGTGGTGAGTGGCAATAATTAACCTAATTGAAACAGCAGGAAGAAAAATAAAGCACTCTGGTGATAAAAAGCACTAATACATTAAATACATATAAAATCAAGAGAACTTTAAAGAAAGGGTCAGGTGAAGTGACAATGCAGAGACAAGTAGGGTAAGATGGATACTAAAAGAATCAAAGAAGCCATGCGGGGTGGCGCACAATGGCCTGTAAACCCTAGTCCCACTAGGCAAAGGACCAGGGGATCTCTGCAAATTCAAGGCCAGCCTAGAACGTCAAGCTCCAGGCCAGCTGGACTCAAGGGAGACCCTGCCTCAAAAAGACAAAAAAAATGAATGAGTTTTCTAGAAAGTAAAATATTCATGGTGGTTACACATAGTGGCACTACAAACAAAACAGATTACTAAACCTACAGCAAATCAGCTTGCTAGATATAAAATCAATATGAAAAAAGTGAATTGTTTTGGCACGCGTGGCATACATGTCTTTAATCCTAATAAATCCCAGCAGAGTCAGGAGGCAGTGCTAAGTGGATCTTTGAGTTCTAGACCAGCCCTGAATCCACATAACGAGTTCCAGGCCAGCCATGGGCTGCATAGTGAAACCCGTCTCCCAAACAAACAAACAAACAAACAAACAAACAAACAAAGCGAGGCATGATGGTACATGCCTAATAATCACACTCTGGAACAGCAAAAGGCAGGCAGATGTCTGTGAGTTCCAAGGCCAGCCTTGNTAAATAAAAAATTAATTATATATAAAAAAAAAAATAAAAAAAAAAAAAAAAAGAAATGTCTTGTTGGGAGTGATGCACATTGAAAGAACTACAACACCAACAACAGAGGAGATGCATCAAGAACTGACTGAAAGGGTGGAATTGGGGGGTGGGGGGTGGGGGAGTGGGAGGGGGACACGAGTCTGGATTTGATTTGTAACATAATCTTGTACCAAAAAAAATATATGTAAATATAAATTGGAAAAAATAAAAAGAAAAAAATGGTATGGACTTGGAGAATCCTATTACATAGGTCAACTATTTCAGCAGTTAATCTGGTTTAAAACAATTGGGCCTGGCCCAGGTAAATTAGGACCCTCTACCTGGGATTCATAGGATGCCCCCTATAGGTGGATTTTAACACTCCAAAAGATTCTGCTTAGCAGTACTGTTAATTAAACAAACAGTAACCAAATTCATTTCAGGAACAAAGTCCCAAGTACAGTTGACACTACAAATTTCTTGGCTCTCAAAGCCGTAGATAAAAACACTTACCCATTATTTTAGAAATCCGACTGCCAATAGCTATCTTTCCAATTTGTCAATTAGGCAGCCGTGTCCATGACAGCCCACTAGCTTCTTGCCTGTTTCATCTTTGCTTTCTCACCACTGTCATTCTAAGTTACTCTCTTATTGAGAGGCACTTTGAGGCCTTACCTTGGAGCAGCCGAGTCAGCTTGGAGTCTCTGTAGGGCACGAAGTTACCCTTTTTGTCATCTCCAAGAGCACTGATCACATTTCCCAAGCACAGAAGACCTCGGTTAATATTAATGCCTAACAGCAGGAAACAAAATTTAAAATATATATATGCACATTCCCTTTCCGAGAAAAAACCAGTAAAAATCTCAGAAATATTGCCATCAATCACAATGAAAATATCTTAATCCTATTTATTTTTCTGAGAGTGGAGGTTTTTTTTGTTTTTTTTTTTTTTTTCTTCGCGGGACAGGGATCTCCTTGTAGCCCCAGATGGCCCTGGAACTCATTATGTAGACCAGGCTGGCTCTTGAACTCACAGAGATCCTCTGCTCTGCTCCAAGTGCCTAGGATTAAAGGCGTGCCCCAACCATGCCCGCTTAAAGAAGGTTCTTAGCTGCCATGTGGGTATGGGCAATTCGAACCCAGGTTCTTTGCAAGAGTAGGTCAGTGCGCTTTAAAACCACTGAGCCATCTCCTTCCAGCCCAACGAGATATATAAAGTTCAAAGGACAAAGGTTCAAGTGTTGGACTTAAAATTATTCAACTACGCAATGGTGCTTGCTTGTCATATGTATATTTTTGACATTTTTATTATTATTTATATTTTAGGTTTCTTTCATTTATTTTTTTTTTTTTAAACAATGTTTGCAATGCCTGGTTTGGAGGTCAGAGAGAGGGGTCGGATTCCCCTGGTGAGTGTGATGGAGTTACAGATGGCTGTGAGCCCCCAAGGGGATGCTGGGAATTGAATATTGGGTCCTCTGCAACAAGTAGGCAAATGCTCCTTAACCACTGAGCATTCCCTACTAGCTCCTAAAATTGTTTGTTGATTAATTTTTATTTAAATGTCGTAGTATGAGTGTTTTGCCTGCATTTGTTTAAGCGCATCTGTGTGTTCATATGCCGTGGAGGCACAGAAGAATGGTGTCAAATTCTGGAAACTCATTTACCAGATGGCTGTTAGGTCACCATTTGAGTTCTTGGGAATGGTGAACCCAGGTCTTGCTTTACTGTAAGAGTAGACATATCTCTTAACTACTGAGCCATTTTCCTAGTTCTTTATCATATATATATTTTTAAAAGGATGGGGACTGGTGAATGGAGAAATGGGCAGGTATGTGTTAAAGGAAATATAGAAAATGTTATGTGCCGGGCTTGTGGTGGCCCATGCCCTTAATCCTAGCACTTGGGAGCAGAGGCAGCGCTTTGTGAGTTTTCACGGCACCTGGTTCGAGTGGCTTACAGAGTGAATTGCCAGGCCAAGCTGGAGGCTACGGGGCATGTCTCGTTTGGGTGGTGTGCTTGGCTGCCTAGAATCATATGACCCAGTTCCTATCCCGTCGGATCCGATATGGAAGGAGAGGAGAGAACTGGACTCCAAAGCTTGCTCACTTACCTCTCACAGTGCACACACCTGATAGCATTTTCATAAGGCAAATAAAATAGTATAAACAAAGACATAATGAGTACAAGAACCAAACCAACACAAGCCCAACCAACACAAGCAACAAAAAAACACGCGAAGGGCAGCCAAATGTCTGGAAAGAGGAGATGGAGTGGCCCAGACTAGAGGTTTCCCAGGAAAGTGACAGTAAGTGATGCGTACAAGATAATTAGTAGGAGCTGCCAGTCAGACCACAATGGAAAAAGAAACCTGGCAGGGTGGCGCATGGCTGTAATGCCAGCTACTCTGCAGTCTACGGAAGGATACCACAAGTCAAACCAGTCTGGGCAACTTGGCAGCCTCGTCTCCAACCATAATTAAAAACAGGCTGGGGAGTAGCTCAATTGTGGAGTGCTTACCCTGCATGGGCAATGGTTCTGTATTCAAATCCCAGCATCACAAAAATAAAGAAACAAATAATACAGAAAAGAAGAAAAACAACACACAAAAACAGCAGTAACAAGAAAACTTCAAGTATTCAACTGAGGAAACCCCTGACCAGTATCTAACACTGCACCACACCCTAAGGATTCAAAGAGGACCCTGTCACAGTTTTCACCTTTGATTGGCTTAGCACTGGGGAGGAAGTCTGACAAGAAAGAAGATGTCTGTAAGTCAGGGCTGGGAGAATGTAAGGGCACAGGGAAGCCAGGCTCAGGGGCACCAGATCCAGTGAGGAATTGGAAGTGATCTCTTCAAAGATTTCTTCAAGGGGATGTAGTTGGAACTGAACACTAAAGGGAAAAATCGAACTTGCTCTATGAAGACAGGGCGAGTATTGTGGCAGAGAGACCAGAACGTACAGAGATGAGAGAGTATTGGTACATTTTCGTTTACCGGTTACAGCAGCAGGGAAAGAGGGACATACAGGAAGGGCTGGAGCCACTAAGACCATACTGTAGCACTGACCAACCAGTGTGAGCTCTGGGATGACACCCAAGCGGTGGGATAAGGAACCTTCAAAAGGACATTCTAGCATTGGCAGGAGGGCTGAAAAGGATCTGCCTGACTCACGACCAGGGAAAATACAAAGTGTGCTGTCATCAAAAATGATGAAGGCATTGACCCCAGCATGGTCTCAGGGTTGAAAGAAGGTGCGAGGGGACCAGGACCTATGTCAGCGATCTGACTGTGGGAAAGGAGGGCTGAGAGTGAAAGAACAACACGGAATAGCCTTGGTTTCTGGCTTGCATGCACGTGATGGGGCAGATTTAACACTGCCATTGAGGAGTAAGGGTTTTCAGAGAAGCGGAAAGTACAGTGAAAATGGAAATCAGATTTTTTATATCTTATTTTTTTTTATTTGTTTGTGTCTTTTGTTCGAGACAGGGGTCTCCCTATAGCTCAAGCGGTCTGGAACTCGCACTTCGTATGAGGAGGCTGGCCTCTTGCTTGAACTCAACAAAGATTGCCTGCCTCTGCCTCACCAGTGCTAGATTAAAGCGTGGCTTGACACCACGCCCGGCTGGAAAATCAGATTTTTAAAGGGAACATCTAAAACTCCAAGATAAGTTGGCCCTAAAAAGCAGGTTATGCTGTAGAGAGTTTGATGGCGAGGGCGGGGTGGAGGCAGGCACGCATGACATTCTGGGCAAGAAGAGGAGAGAGCTGGGACGAAGGTGCACAGAAATCAGAATTAACTGTCCATGTTATGGTGTCGTGTAGTTGAGTGGCTAGTGTAGGTAGGGACGCTATGAAAGAGGAGCCAGGCTAGAAGTAGGGGATAGAGAGTCTGGAAGGCCAAGTTGCAGTCTCTAGATTTCATCCTGTAAGCAGTGATATGTTGCTTCAGTTTCTATTCAGGACAGATGTCACACACGACGTGGCATTTTAAGATACTTAGCCTCGCTACGTTATTTGGAGTGGAGTGCCTTCTAAGGTGTCATAGTTAGGAAGCTCGCTATTTTGCAGATGTGCGCGATGAAGGTGTAGACTCTGTAGCACCAGCAGGGACAGACTGGGAGTGCGCACTTCTCCACAACATTGATAAAGAACTAACAGCAGGTAGTGGGTACTCATTCCTAATGCACGGTGGTGAAGTGCAATAATTAACCTAATGGACAGAGGAAGAAAAAAGGACTCACCGTGAGTTAGAAACAGAACCTAAGACAGTAAAGACATAAAAATTCAAGAGAACTTTTAAAGAAAGGGTCAGGTGAAGTGACAATGCAGAGACAAGTAGGGTAAGATGGATACTAAAAGAATCAAAGAAGCCAGGCATGGTAGAGCACAACTTTAATCCCCTAGTACCCGAGGCAAAGCAAAGGAGGCGGATCTCTGCAAACATTCAAGGCACGCCTGATTCATGGCAAGACTCCAGGGCAGCTGGGACTAAAGGGAGACCCCCCTGCCTCAAAAGACAAAAAAAATTACTGGTTCTAGAAAGTAAAATATTCATGGTGGTTACACATAGTGGCACTACAAACAAAACAGATTACTAAACCTACAGCAAATCAGCTTGCTAGATATAAAATCAATATTAAAAAGTGAATTTTTGGCACGGCGTGGCAATACTGTCTTTAATCCCAGCACTCAGGAGGCCGTGGCAAGAGGATTTTGAGTTTCTAGGCCAGCCTGTTCCACATAACGAGTTCCAGGCCAGCCATGGGCTGCATAGTGAAACCCTGCTCTCCAAAACAAACAAACAAACAAACAAACAAAACAAACAAAGCGGGATGGATGGCACATGCCTGTAATAACAGCACTGGAACAGCCGAGGCAGGCAGATGTCTGTGAGTTCAAGGCCAGCCTGGTCTACATTAGTGAGTTCATAGGCAACAGGTCTACCACGGTGGAGGGACCCATCTTACTAACTAATTATACTAATATCGACAAGCATTACAGTACACCACTCACCAAAAGAAGCTTCTCTTTGCCAAAGATGGAAGCTTCTGCAGAATCCCACAACCGGTCAGACACAGAAAATAAACATTGAAGATTGCCCACTAATAGGCGACAATCTAAGGCTGTGGAACTGGAAACATCTGGAATGGGAGGCAGAGAGAGCAATGAATGCATCTCAATTCTTACCAGTGAAGCTTCTTCACGAATAGAGGGCGATGAAACCGAAGGGCCACAATGGCCATAGTTTCAAAGAGTGGGAATTCCAGCACTATCTATTTCCCGGAAATACGCCAGTGTTTAAACCTCATCCACCCATTGCTTAGGGGCTTGCGTGAAGCGGCGGGCAACAAAGATCCAGAAGAGCTGGGGCTGGTGCAGGAAGCTTTCACATGTGAACATGAGGCCATGTTGGCATCAGGCACGGACCCATGCCACCTCAGATAAGGTCTTCAGAGTGAGGAAGGAGAAAATGCGTGGGGCACTGCCCTGGACTTGACAACTACTTGGCAACCATATTAATGCGGGCTGCAGAGAGCCGTCTTAAAAAAAATGAAAAGAGTATGGTTACTAAGATTTAGATTTAAAAAATAAAAATAAAATAAAATGAAAAAAAGATTTTTCAGATGTGCTGACTAGATTCCAGTATATAAATTTGCACAGAAGGCCTCTCGGTTCAAAAGCCTGACTGGATGGGACTTAACTTGGATGATGTAATGCAGTGAGTTTGATAGGGGGGGATTAGGCATGGGACGGACTTGCATTTGATTAGGACACGTCCTATGAAATGCACACATGCTAATTGAAAATTTGCAAAACGTGGAATAATTATTATTAATTATATACACATTGAAAATCAAGTTGGAAAATAACATTTAGAACTGACGAGATGGATCAGTCAGTAAAACACTTGCAATGCAAGCAGGAGGCCCTGAGTCAAATCCCTGAAGCAACAAATAAAAAGAAAGAACTCAGGTTAAGGTTATCCCTGCTGGAGAAACATCTGATTGATATACAAAAACACACCTAAGTAATACACAAGAACACTATTAGACTTCAAAACGAATCCATTATAGTCAATTAAAAATGCCTTCTTTACTTGACTAATGACATAGGAACTGTGAAAAAGGAATATTCTCTATTCAAAACCAAACATTATTAATACTAAAGTGTTTTGATATGAGAGAATTTCTTACCCCCCCCCCGTAGAACATGGAGAAATATGACGATGATGTCATTTTACCAACCAAGGAAATTGAGAAAAAATATATAGACTGTAAATCTCTTCTAAAACGGTCAAACTGCACTCTGAATTGACTAATAGACATAGGATATAGACAAAGGATATTTCTCTATTCAGAACCAAATAAAATACTAAAGTCTCCTTAACATATGCAGTTAAGCAAAATGTATTAATGCAAGGGAGCTCTGACTCAGTAATGGATATTATTCTTACCAAGGAGATGTTGGCCATGGGATCAAAGCCCCCACAAAAGGTAAAAGGCTCCTTGCCTCCAACTGGGATACCTGCAAAGAAGAGAGGCGATAAGGCCCTGCAACTACAACACCAACAACAGAGGAGACTGCATCAAAGAACTGACTGAAAGGGTGAATCTGGTGGGGTGGGGGGTGGGGGGTGGGAGGGGGACACGAGTCTGGATTTGATTTGTAACATAATCTTGTACCAAAAAAATATATGTAAAACTATAAATTGAAAAAAATAAAAAGAAAAAATGGTATAGACTTGGAGAATCCTATTACATAGGTCAACTATTTCAGCAGTTAATCTGGTTTAAAACAATTGGGCCTGGCCCAGGTAAATTAGGACCCTCTACCTGGGATTCATAGGATGCCCCCTATAGGTGGATTTTAACACTCCAAAAGATTCTGCTTAGCAGTACTGTTAATTAAACAAACAGTAACCAAATTCATTTCAGGAACAAAGTCCCAAGTACAGTTGACACTACAAATTTCTTGGCTCTCAAAGCCGTAGATAAAAACACTTACCCATTATTTTAGAAATCCGACTGCCAATAGCTATCTTTCCAATTTGTCAATTAGGCAGCCGTGTCCATGACAGCCCACTAGCTTCTTGCCTGTTTCATCTTTGCTTTCTCACCACTGTCATTCTAAGTTACTCTCTTATTGAGAGGCACTTTGAGGCCTTACCTTGGAGCAGCCGAGTCAGCTTGGAGTCTCTGTAGGGCACGAAGTTACCCTTTTTGTCATCTCCAAGAGCACTGATCACATTTCCCAAGCACAGAAGACCTCGGTTAATATTAATGCCTAACAGCAGGAAACAAAATTTAAAATATATATATGCACATTCCTTTCCGAGAAAAACCAGTAAAAATCTCAGAAATATTGCCATCAATCACAATGAAATATCTTAATCCTATTTATTTTTCTGAGAGTGGAGGTTTTTTTTGTTTTTTTTTTTTTTTTTTCTTCGCGGCAGGGTCTCCTTGTAGCCCCAGATGGCCTGGAACTCATTATGTAGACCAGGCTGGCCTTGAACTCACAGAGATCCTCCTGCCTCTGCCTCCCAAGTGCTAGGATTAAAGGCGTGCACCACCATGCCCAGCTTAAAGAAGGTTCTTAGCTGCCATGTGGGTACTGGGAATCGAACCCAGGTTCTCTGCAAGAGTAGTCAGTGCTCTTAACCACTGAGCCATCTCTCCAGCCCAAGAGATATATAAAGTTCAAAGGACAAAGGTTCAAGTGTTTGGACTTAAAATTATTAACACGCAATTTGCTTTCATATGTATATTTTTGACATTTTTATTTATTATTTTATATTTATGGTTTCTCTACTTACATGTATGTAAGAACACACATGTTTTGCAATGCCTGTGGAGGCCAGAGAGGGTGTCGGATTCCCTGGGAGTGGATGGAGTTACAGATGGCTGTGAGCCCCCAAGGGGATGCTGGGAATTGAATCTGGGTCCTCTGCAACAGTAGGCAAATGCTCTTAACCACTGAGCATTCCCTCTAGCCCTAAAATTGTTGTTGATTAATTTTTATTTTATGTGTAGTATGAGTGTTTTGCCTGCATGTATGTTAAGCGCATCTGTGTGTTCAATGCCTGTGGAGGACAGAAGAAGGTGTCAGATATCTTGGAACTCAAGTTACAGATGGCTGTTAGTCACCATGTGAGTTCTGGGAAGTGAACCCAGGTCTTCTACTGTAAGAGTAGACAATTCTCTTAACTACTGAGCCATCTCGCCAGTTCCTTTACAATATATTTTTAAAAGGATGGGGACTGGTGAATGGAGAAATGGGCAGGTATGTGTTAAAGGAAATATAGAAAATGTTAATGTGCCGGGCGTGGTGGCGCATGCCCTTAATCCTAGCACTTGGGAGGCAGAGGCAGGCGGATCTTTGTGAGTTCAAGGCCAGCCTGGTCTACAGAGTGAATTCCAGGCCAGCTGGGGCTACGGGGATGTCTCAGTTGGGTAGGTGTGCTTGCTGCCTAGAACAATGACCCAAGTTCTATCCCTAGGATCCATATGGAGGAAGGAGAGAACTGACTCCCAAAAGTTGTTCTCTTACCTTCCATACATGCACTGTAGCATTTGCATACCCGCTCCAAATAAATATATAAACAAAGACATGAATGAGTAAAAACCAAACCAACCAACCAACCAAACAAGCAACAAAAACACCAGAGGAGCACCAATTTCTGGAAAGATGGAGGTGGCCCAGACTAGAGGTTTCCCAGGAAAGTGACATGTGAAGTGTGCGACAGATGAATTAGTAGGAGCTGCCAGTCAGACCACAATGGAAAAAGAACCTGGCAGGGTGGCGCATGGCTGTAATGCCAGCTACTCTGGAGTCTACGGAAGGAATACCACAAGTGCAAAACCAGTCTGGGCAACTTGGCAGCCTCGTCTCCAACCATAATTAAAAACAGGCTGGGGAGTAGCTCAATTGTGGAGTGCTTACCCTGCATGGGCAAGGTTCTGGATTCAATCCCCAGCATCACAAAAATAAGAAACAAATAATACAGCAAAAGAACAAAACAACAACAACAAAACAGCAGTAACAAAAAACTTCAAGTATTCAATGAGGACCCCTGACATATCTAACACTGCACCACACCCTAAGGATTCAAAGAGGACCCTGTCACAGTTTTCACCTTTGATTGGCTTAGCACTGGGGAGGAAGTCTGACAAGAAAGAAGATGTCTGTAAGTCAGGGCTGGGAGAATGTAAGGGCACAGGGAAGCCAGGCTCAGGGGCACCAGATCCAGTGAGGAATTGGAAGTGATCTCTTCAAAGATTTCTTCAAGGGGATGTAGTTGGAACTGAACACTAAAGGGAAAAATCGAACTTGCTCTATGAAGACAGGGCGAGTATTGTGGCAGAGAGACCAGAACGTACAGAGATGAGAGAGTACTTGGTACATTTCGACCGGTTAAGCAGCAGGGAAGCAGGACATACAGGAAGGGCTGGAGCACTAAGACCATACTGAGCACTGACCAACAGTGAGGAGCTCTGGGAGAACCCAAGCGGGGATAAGGAACCTTCAAAGGACATTCTAGCATTGGCAGAGGGCTGAAAAGGATGCCTGACTCAAGACAGGGAAAATACAAAGTGTGCTGTCATCAAAAAATGATGAAGGCATGACCCCAGGCAGTGGTCGCAGGGTTGAAGAAGGTGAGAGGGACAGGACCTAGTCAGCGATCTGACTGTGGGAAGGAGGCAGAGTGAAAGAACAACACGGAATACTGCCTTGGTTTCTGGCTTGGATGCACGTGATGGGGCAGATTTAACACTGCCATTGAGGAGTAAGGGTTTTCAGAGAACGAAAGTACATGAAATGGAAATCAGATTTTTATTTATTTATTTATTTTTTATTTTTTGGTCTTTTCGAGACAGGGTCTCCCTATAGCTCAAGCTGTCCTGGAACTCGCTCTGTAGAGGAGGCTGGCCTTGAACTCACAAAGATCTGCCTGCCTCTGCCTCCCAAGTGCTAGGATTAAAGGCGTGTGCCACCACGCCCGGCTGGAAATCAGATTTTTAAAGGGAACATCTAAAACTCCAAGATAAGTTGGCCCTAAAAAGCAGGTTATGCTGTAGAGAGTTTGATGGCGAGGGCGGGGTGGAGGCAGGCACGCATGACATTCTGGGCAAGAAGAGGAGAGAGCTGGGACGAAGGTGCACAGAAATCAGAATTAACTGTCCATGTTATGGTGTCGTGTAGTTGAGTGGCTAGTGTAGGTAGGGACGCTATGAAAGAGGAGCCAGGCTAGAAGTAGGGGATAGAGAGTCTGGAAGGCCAAGTTGCAGTCTCTAGATTTCATCCTGTAAGCAGTGATATGTTGCTTCAGTTTCTATTCAGGACAGATGTCACACACGACGTGGCATTTTAAGATACTTAGCCTCGCTACGTTATTTGGAGTGGAGTGCCTTCTAAGGTGTCATAGTTAGGAAGCTCGCTATTTTGCAGATGTGCGCGATGAAGGTGTAGACTCTGTAGCACCAGCAGGGACAGACTGGGAGTGCGCACTTCTCCACAACATTGATAAAGAACTAACAGCAGGTAGTGGGTACTCATTCCTAATGCACGGTGGTGAGTGCAATAATTAACCTAATGGAACAGCAGGAAGAAAAAGAATCACCTGAGTTAGAAAAAGAACTAAGACAGTAAAGACATATAAATCAAGAGAACTTTAAAGAAAGGGTCAGGTGAAGTGACAATGCAGAGACAAGTAGGGTAAGATGGATACTAAAAGAATCAAAGAAGCCAGGCGTGGTGGCGCACGCCTTTAACCCTAGTACCCGAGGCAAAGGCAGGCGGATCTCTGCAAATTCAAGGCCAGCCTGATCAACTGGGCAAGCTCCAGGGCAGCTGGGACTAAAGGGAGACCCTGCCTCAAAAAGACAAAAAAAATTAATGAGTTCTAGAAAGTAAAATATTCATGGTGGTTACACATAGTGGCACTACAAACAAAACAGATTACTAAACCTACAGCAAATCAGCTTGCTAGATATAAAATCAATATTAAAAAGTGAATTTTTGGCACGGCGTGGCAATACATGTCTTTAATCCCAGCACTCAGGAGGCAGTGCTAAGTGGATCTTTGAGTTCTAGACCAGCCTGATCCACATAACGAGTTCCAGGCCAGCCATGGGCTGCATAGTGAAACCCTGTCTCCAAACAAACAAACAAACAAACAAACAAACAAACAAAGCGAGGCATGATGGTACATGCCTTTAATAACAGCACTGGAACAGCAGAGGCAGGCAGATGTCTGTGAGTTCAAGGCCAGCCTGGTCTACATAGTGAGTTCATAGGCAACCAGGTCTACACGGTGAGACCCATCTTACAATACTATACTAATATAGACAAGCATACAGTACACCACTCACCAAAGAAGCTTCTCTTTGCCAAAGATGGAAGCTTCTGCAGAATCCCACAACCGGTCAGACACAGAAAATACACATTTGAAAGATGCCCAATACTAGGAGACACATCTAAGACTTGTGGAACATCTTGGAATGGGAGGCAGAGAGAAAATGAATGCATCCCTCAATTCTTACCAGTGCAGCTTCCTTACGAAATAGAGGGCGATGCAAACAGAAGGCCACAACTGGCCAAGTTTCAAAGAGTGGGAGCTTCCAGAATATCTATTTCCCGGATAAGACGCCCGTGTTAAACCTCATCCACCCATGGCTTAGGGCATTGCGGAAGAGGGGGCACAAAGATCAGAAGAGCTGGGGCTGGTGCAGGAAGCTTTCACATGTGAACCTTTGGCAATGTTGGCACCAGGCACAGGACACATACCAACTCAGATAAGGTCTCAGAGTGGAGGAAGAGAAATGAGTGGGGCACTGGCCCTGGACTGACAACTACTGGCAACCAATTACTGCTGGGTGAAGAAGAGTACGTCTTAAAAAAACATAAAAGAGTATGGCTTACTTAAGATTTCTAGATTTAAAAAATAAAAAATAAAATAAAATGAAAAAAGATTTCCAGATGTGCTGACTAGATTCCAGTATATAAATTTGCACAGAAGGACCTCTCGGTTCAAAAGCTTGACTGGATAGGACTTAACTTGGATGATGTAATGCATGAGTTCTGATAGGGGGATCAGGCATGGGGAGGACTGCATTTGATTAGGAACCGTTCTATGAAATGCACAAATGCTCAATAAAATTTTCAAAACTGTAATAATATTATTAATTATATACACATTGAAAATCAAGTTGGAAAATAACATTTAGAACTGACGAGATGGATCAGTCAGTAAAACACTTGCAATGCAAGCAGGAGGCCCTGAGTCAAATCCCTGAAGCCACAAATAAAATGAAAGAACTCAAGTTATCCCTGCTTGGAGAACATATGATTTGATATACAAAACAACCTAAGTAATCCACAAGAACACTATTAGAATTAATAAATGAATCCATTAGTCAATTAAAGACTGCCTTCTTTAATTGACTAATAGACATAGGAACTGTGAAAAGGATTATTCTCTATTCAGAACCAAATATAATACTAAAGTTTTAATACGAGAGACTTTCTTACCCCCCCCCCGTAGAACATGGAGAAATATGATGATGATGTCTTTCTCCAACTGTAAATTGGAGAAAACTATTATAGAGGTAATCTCTTCTAAAACCGGTAAAACTGCCTTCTTGAATTGACTAATAGACATAGGACTGTGAAAAGGATTATTCTCTATTCAGAACCAAATATAATACTAAAGTCTCCTTAAGCTATGCACTTAAGCAAAATATATTAATGCAGGAGCTCTGACATCAGTAATGGATTATTCTACCAAGGAGATGTTGGCCAGGGGATCCAAGCCCCCACAAAAGGTAAAGGCTCCTTGTCTCTAAACTGGGATACCTACAAGAAGAGAGGCGATAAGGCCCTGCTGTCGAAGACCTGACGTTAACATGGGAAAGAGGTATCGAGACCACACATGCAAGTGTACAGATGGTCTCTGGAATACCAGAGAGTGTTACCAAAGATCACTAAACCAATAAAGCAAATATGGGTCTCCTTGAGTCAAGCAAGACTCCTCCGTCAGCACCAGCTACACCTCACCTGCCTGGAAATACTGTGCAGCAGAGGCAGCCATATGCCTGTATATCCCAAATCTAATTGGCTATTAGCTCTCTCCTTGGAGGAACAACCCATGGCTGATGCCACAAGCTTACATCCTCTAATGGTTAGGAGATGTTATAAGCCACAGTAAGACCCTGTCATATTTAACAGATAAAAATGTGATTCATGGATTAACATCTGTGTCTATACCAAAGTAACCTACCATAACAATTAGTACTGTTTAAATACCTATATATCTAATTGCTTGTGCTTCATTAGTAGGATCGAAAGGTTATTCCTGGACAAACTGTCTGCCCGTGAAAGGAAACAGCCAGAATAGACCAGAGTGGAAGACAACAGGTCCAGAGAAAGTAGACTGTTATGCTTCTCATCCACCTGTGCCCCTTTTCTAAGCCTAGGGAACAATCTGCGGAAGAGGGGGCGTGGTAGAATGTAAGGGCTGCGATTGGGGTGAATGGTGAAACTACAGCAATATAGTCTGGACACTCATTTGATCAACTTGATTGAACATACAAGCCCCCCCTGCTGGATGGTGGGACACATGGGCTGTGTGGATTTGGGCACAACTGCTTGCAAATTGGTTTTACATGAAGGATGCTTGTACTCATAAATTATCACTTATTGTTAAAAAATGAAAAAAAACTGAGAGAAAGATGCAGGACAGTTATGGCAGAATACATGATCTGGGATGGGGTGGGGGGAAGGGAAAGGGAAATATGCCTGAACTGGATTGGAAAATGATGTATGAAATACACAAAGCATCGATTGAAAAACAATAAAAAATAAATAAATGAATCCAGTATAGTATATGAAGAACTACTCTTTAAAAGTAGTACGAGGCCTGGAGAGATAGCTCAGTGGTTAAGAGAGCTGACTGCTCTTGGAGAGGACCCAGGTTCAAGTCTCAGCACCCACATGGCTGCTGAGAACCGTCTTTAACTCCAGTTCCAGGGGAATCCGACGCCCTCTTCTGACCTCCGCGGCATTGCACGACACGGGTGCACCAACATACATGCAGACAGTACACACACACACATAAAAAATATTAATTAAAAAAATAAAAAAATAAAAGTAGTAAGAAAAGTAGAATATGGTGGATCATGCCAGACACTGAGCCTGAGGCAGGAGAATTGCTGTGAGTTCAAGGTGACCCTGAGTTACACAGTGAAAAACAAGCCACACAGGGCTACATACAGAGTAAGTCCTTAACCCAAATAAACTATAATAAGTAAAGTACTAAGAAAAAGACAGAATGTGTGTGCGTGTGTGTGTGTGTGTGTGTGTGTGTGTGTGCGTGTGTGTATACACACACATATGGAACGGACATTTTACAGAAAATAAAATACACAGAGCCAATAGAGATTTCAATAGACATGAAAAGGTGACCAATCCCACAGTCATCTGGGGATAAAAATTAAAATCACTATGAAGTTTAACTCTATCCCTTCTCAACTGGCAAAACCTAAAAAATCAGACAAGGGACTCGGGCTATAGCTCAATGCGGAAAGGGCTTAGCCTAAGAAGCATCGAGCGCTGACTCTAATCCCTAGCACCCATGTAGAAAGCCAGGCATGGTGGTGCACGCTTATAATCCCAGCAGTGGGGAGGTGGAGACAGGCCACACAGCCTAGCCTATTTGGCAAGCCCCAGGTCCCAGTCAGAGAAACTGTCTCAAAAAACATGGTGGAGAGCATATGAGGAGTGGCATTCTGACTCCCACATATATGCACATGTGTGCAAATACACCCAAAAAGCTGTTTTAGACAGCAGTTGGGGATGTGGAGTCACAAGAACTCCTGCACTGGAATTTGCTCTTTCTCTCTTCTTTTGTCTTTTTGAGAAAGGCTCTCCCTGTAGCACCAGCTGGCCTGGATCTCTGTGAGATTCACCTGCCTCTGCTGAGATTAAAGGTGTGCTGCACCACACCTGGCTCTGGAATTTTCTCTTTGGAAAATAGTTTGTAGTATATATGCTCAATGGCCCAGCAATTCTATTTGTAGATATACTCTAGAAAAGTTCCTATAAATAGTCATCGAGACACACCAAATTTGCTTGGGAGTCTTGATTATAACCGCAAACTGGAAGATATCTGAAACATCCACCTAATAATATAGGAAGAGTAACAGCATAACAGTAGAATATTACATAAAAGTGAAAAAAATGAATTATGGCTAAATGCCATGTAGCTCTCAAATGAAGAAGTAGAAAAATATAATACAAAGCACTACATATAATGTAGTTCGATTCATATAAAGTTTTGTTTTAATGCACACACACAAACACAAACTACCACTACCACACACCCCCTACACACACATACAAGGCATTGATTAAAAAAAAAATCCAAACAGAAGGTAAGCGGGGGGGGGGAGGTGCGGGGGGGGGTGGGTGTCGGGGGAGCAGAAAGGTAGGGGTGGGTGAGGAAGGGCTCAGCAGGAAAAAGCACTTGGACCCAAGCCTGTCAACCTAAACAATCCCTGGCATCCAAATCATGACAGTACTGAACTGACTCCTACAAGATGTCTTCTGACTGCCGCATGTACTATGACATAAGCTACCTACCCCCTGAATACACAAAATACATATATGTAACAAAAATTGCTTTTGTTTTTTGAGACAGGGTCTCCCTATAGCCCCAGCTGGCCTGGAACTCACTCTGTAGACCAGGCTGGACTTGAACTCACAGAGATCTGCCTGCCTCTGCCTCCTGAGGGCTGGGATTAAAGGCATGTGCCACCACGCCTCGCCTAAAGACAGTTCTTAGCCACCAAGTGGGTGCTGAGAATCGAACCCGGGTCCTCTGCAAGAGCAGTCCCCACTCTGAACTGCTGAGCCATCTCTCCAGCCCTAACAAAAATGTTTTTAAATCAAAGGAACATGAAAGGAGGGGAACTATGGGGGGGGGGGGGACAGACCACAGAGTGGGGGATGGGGAACAGGGAGGGAGAGTAGTGGGGGGGTGATTATGAGCAAGGTAGAAAGACTGGTCTTCCTCTACTGGGGAAGAAGAGCTGTGAGGCAGAAAGAGACACCCCACTAGCCAATCAGGTCAGCAGAATCAACACTGTGGATCACTGAGGTGACAGATGCCACAGCCAGACTGCCCTCACATCCAAAAGTGTCATAATGAAACCTACTACTTCATATGCTAAAAATAAACCAACAAATATATAAATAAAATCAGGGAAAGGAAAAGAGTGAGAGTACAAATTTGTTCTATGACTAGTATTCTATTTGTTACCAGCCCCACCTTCCGTAAGTAGTTAATAAGTAGAACTCATGTACCCATTAAAAAATAGTAATGGGGGTGCTGGAGAGATGGCTCAGCGGTTAAGAGCACCCACTGCTCTTGCAGAGGACCTGGGTTAGATTCCCAGCACCCACGTAGTGACTAAGAACTGTTTTTAAGCCAGGCGTGGTGGCACACACCTTTAATTCCAGCACTCAGGAAGCAGAGGCAGGAGGATCTCTGTGAGTTCAAGGCCAGCCTGGTCTACAGAATGAGTTCCAGGCCAGCTGGGGCTCTAGGGAGACCCTGCTTCAGAAAAAGAAAAAAAGTAGTAATGGGGGCTATAGAGATGGCTCAGTGGTTAAGAGACGTGACTGTTTCTGCAGAAGATCTGAGTTCCATTCTCAGCACTGACATGGCAGCTAAGAACCATTTTTAGTTCTGAGCACAGTGGTGCATGCCTTTAATCCCCCCACTGGGGAGGCAGAGGCAGGTGGATCTCTGTGAGTTCAAGGCCAGCCTGGTCTACAGGGAGACCTTGTCTCGAAAAGACCAAAAAAATAAAAATAAATAAATAAATAAAGCTAGCTCACAACTTGGTCTTGTTTTCCTTTAACTTCTATAGCAATAACCACAGAACAGTTTGTAGGTCTTCATCGTTCTGTATGATGCCCTAAGTGCCAAGGACACCGCACTACATGTTTCAAAGATGGGGAAAAAGGAAAGGAAAGCAAGGGACTGACCATCACAAACATCGGAAATGTGGTTGCTTGGAAAGAGAAAGGCAAAGTCATTACGTGACAGGGTATGCATATGCACATATGTCAACCCAATAGTTCCAGGAGTGTTCACTTTGTATTATTACTTTTTTTTCTGTAATTATTTCTTAAGTTATATCACAACTTATACAACTTTCTGTATGTATGTTCTATCTTTTTTTCTGGACGTGCTTGTTTTTTAGTCAGATAATAATCAAGGTATGAACATGAGTTCTTATCAACATAGGCAGGAAATGGCTCACGTCTTAAATGGAACTGAACTCACAGGTGGGAAAATTCATACGCCAATTGCAGTTATGATCGTAGGATCTGCTTCTCCCTGGCACTTGTTTCCCTGAATCGACTGCATCCTTTTGTCCTCACCTAAGAGTTTTCGGTTGACGATGCTATATCCTTTAGATTTTCTATTGACATTTATTTTTTTTTTTACTTTTTAAAAATTTATTTTCATATATGTACGATCGTACTGTCTGCATGTAGGTTTGTGAACCCGTGTCGTGCAATGCCATGGAGGTCAGAAGAGGGTGTCGGATTCCCCTGGAACTGGAGTTAAAGACGGTTTTCAGCTGCCATGTAGGTGCTGGGGATCGAACCCGGGTCCTCTGCAAGAGCAGTCAGCGCTCTTAACTGTTAAGCCATCTTTCCCACCCTGACATTTATTTTTATGTGTAGAAGTGTTTTGCCTGCATGCATGTAAGTGCATCTGTGCAGGCAATGCCTGGGGAGATCAGAAGAGGGCATCAGATTCCCTGGAAATGGAGTTAGGGACACTTAGTTGTTAGCTGCCATGTAGGTGCTGGGAACTAAAACCGGGTCCTCTGCAAGAGCAGCCAGTGCTCTTAACCACTGAGCCATCTCTCTAGTCCCCGTATGCTAAATCTTAGCAAAGGAAGAGAACTATGAGCAAATCACCAGTGTTGCTAAGGAGTAGGAAGTTTTATGAGGAGCTTTACTCTAGGAGTACCAGTAATAGGAGTCAGGTTTGAAAGAATTCCAGAATACATGTTTAAAAAATACCTGTACAAGAATATTCATAGTGTACTCAAAAAGCCCCAAATAATCATCTCACAGGAAAAAGTATAAATTGAGTTGTATTCATTGCTGGAATATCATAGAAAACGAATGGACTACAATACATGCAGTAGTATACAGATGAATCTCACAAGCAGAATTCTCAATTAAGGCTAAATTTTTTTTTTGTCTTTTCGAGACAGGGTCTCCCTGTAGCCCCAGCTGTCCTGGAACTCACTCTGTAGACCAGGCTGGCCTTGAACTCAACAAAGATCCGCCTGCCTCTGCCTCCCAAGTGCTAGGATTAAAGGCGTGTGCCACCACGCCTGGCTAAGGCTAAAATTTTTTAGCAAATGACAGTACATAAAGGACATTCGGTTAAGTTTGAACTCCAGATAAATCATTTTTACTATAAATATGCACTATACAAAATGAATTATCCTTCACCTGGAGCTCATCATTAGGCTGGGCAACCTGTATTTGCTCTGGTGACCTTATGCTAAGTGCAAGTAGTCAGACACAAAGGACTCCACACTGCAAAACACAAAGGACTCCATACTGCAAAACACAAAGGACTCCATACTGCAAAACTAAGGCAGGACTAGAGGTCTGGACAGTGGTTACCCTTTCAGGGACTTGGAAGAGGGCACAAGTAGAACTTCTAAGATGATTCTAATACTGTTTTTTCATGGGGGTGCTATTTATGTGCCTGTATTTCATTTTATGAACATTCATTAAACTGTGCAACTATCATTTGGACACCTTTGTATATGCAGATTATACTTCAAAAAAAAATAACGTGTTAATTTCCTAGACTTTAGGTGGAATCTACCTGGCAGTGGCTTACATGTTTTATGTTCAAAATCACAACAAAATAGGGATAAATTTAAGGAAAATGTCAGCACACACACTGACTGAAGGAGGAATAATACCTTGAATAGGCAATTCAATCAGGAATATAAACAGTCTATAAATATAAAAGTAGATTCCATTTCACTTATAAATGCAGAAATAAAAATGAGATGACATTTTCATTTAGAAAAACTGGTTAAGTAAAAAAGTTAGAAAAAGGATTAATTTCATGTCATGCCTTTTGGGGAATATAGTAGAATCTATTTTAAAGATTTGTGGACTCGGGGAAGATGGAAAATTGAAAATATTCCAAATGCTATATATTCCCAACTGTTCAGCCAATCAGGTGCCAGGGACAGTCATAAAAGCGAGGATTCATGATGCAAATTGAGACCTGAGAGAGATGATGCGGGAGTTTTCATTTGTGATCCCTCTTCAAGCACACCAACGACATGTCTGTCTACTGCTGACTGTTGGCTCATGGGCAGAGAGCACTGCGCCTCTCCCACTCACATGGCTGCTATGATGTCAGGAGCATCAGCAGCACACTTGAGCCTCCATGAGCAGTCAAAGGGAAATGATACACGTAAGGGGCCAATAGCCAGAGAGAAGAAGCAGGAGACTAAAACAACTTTGATAAAGACAGTCGTTGAAGCCAGGCGTGGTGGCACACGCCTTTAATCCTAGCACTTGGGAGGCAGAGGCAGGCGGATCTTTGTGAGTTCAAGGCCAGCCTGGTCTACAGAGTGAGTTCCAGGACAGCTGGGGCGACTTTGCCAGCCTGGTTCTACAGGAGACCTTGTCTCGAAAAGACCAAAAAAATAAATAAAATAATAAATAAAGCTAGCTCACAACTTGGTCTTGTTTTCCTTTAACTTCTATAGCAATAACCACAGAACAGTTTGTAGGTCTTCATCGTTCTGTATGATGCCCTAAGTGCCAAGGACACCGCACTACATGTTTCAAAGATGGGGAAAAAGGAAAGGAAAAGCAAGGGACTGACCATCACAAACATCGGAAATGTGGTTGCTTGGAAAGAGAAAGGCAAAGTCATTACGTGACAGGGTATGCATATGCACATATGTCAACCCAATAGTTCCAGGAGTGTTCACTTTGTATTATTACTTTTTTTTCTGTAATTATTCTTAAGTTATATCACAACTATACAACTTTCTGTATGTATGTTCTATCTTTTTTTCTGGACGTGCTTGTTTTTTGAGTCAGATAATAATCAAGGTATGAACATGAGTTCTTATCAACATAGGCAGGAAATGGCTCACGTCTTAAATGGAACTGAACTCACAGGTGGGAAAATTCATACGCCAATTGCAGTAGTGATCGTAGGATCTGCTTCTCCCTGGCACTTGTTTCCCTGAATCGACTGCATCCTTTTGTCCTCACCTAAGATTCGGTTGCATGCTATATCCTTTAGATTTTTGACATTTATTTTTTTACTTTTTAAAAATATTCCTATATTCGATCGTACTGTCTGTATGTAGGTTTTGACCCGTGTCGTGCAATGCCATGGAGGTCAGAAGAGGGTGTCGGATTCCCCTGGAACTGGAGTTAAAGACGACTTCTCAGCATGCCAGTAGTGTGGGATTCGAACCCGGGTCCTCTGCAAGAGCAGTCAGCGTCTTAACTGTAGACCATCTTCCAGCACTGATTTATGTAAGTGTTTTGCCTGCAATCCGCGCATGTAAGTGCACTGTGCAGGCAATGCCTAGGGAGGTCAGAAGAGGGCATCAGATTCCCTGGAATGGAGTTGGAAGTTGGATTGTTACGATGCCATGTGGGTGCTGGGAACCAAACGGTCCTCTGCAAGAGCAGCCAGTGCTCTTAACCACTGAGCCATCTCTCATCCCCGTATGCTAAATCTTAGCAAAGAAGAGAACTATGAGCAAATCCCAGTGTTGCTAAGGGTGGAAGTTTTATGAGAGCTTTACTCTAGGAGTACCAGTAATAGGATCAGGTTTGAAAGACTCCCGAACATGTTTAAAAATACCTGTACAAGAATATTCATAGTGTACTCAAAAAGCCCCAAATAATCATCTCACAGGAAAAAGTATAAATTAGTGTTGATTCATTGCTGGAATATCATAGAAAACGAATGGACTACAATACATGCAGTAGTATACAGATGAATCTCACAAGCAGAATTCTCAATTAAGGCTAAATTTTTTTTTTGTCTTTTCGGACAGGGTCTCCCTGTAGCCCCAGCTGTCCTGGAACTCACTCTTGTAGACCAGGCTGGCCTTGAACTCAAAAGATCCGCCTGCCTCTGCTCCCAAGTGCTAGGATTAAAGGCGTGTGCCACCACGCCTGGCTAAGGCTAAAATTTTTTAGCAAATGACAGTACATAAAGGACATTCGGTTAAGTTTGAACTCCAGATAAATCATTTTTACTATAAATATGCACTATACAAAATGAATTATCCTTCACCTGGAGCTCATCATTAGGCTGGGCAACCTGTATTTGCTCTGGTGACCTTATGCTAAGTGCAAGTAGTCAGACACAAAGGACTCCACACTGCAAAACACAAAGGACTCCATACTGCAAAACACAAAGGACTCCATACTGCAAAACTAAGGCAGGACTAGAGTCTGGACAGTGGTTACCCTTTCAGGGACTTGGAAGAGGGCACAAGTAGAACTTCTAAGATGATTCTAATACTGTTTTTTCATGGGGGTGCTATTTATGTGCCTGTATTTCATTTTTGAACATTCATTAAACTGTGCAACTATCATTTGGACACCTTTGTATATGCAGATTATACTTCAAAAAAAAATAACGTGTTAATTTCCTAGACTTTAGGTGGAATCTACCTGGCAGTGGCCTTACATTTTATGTTCAAAATCACAAACAAATAGGGATAAATTTAAGGAAAATGTCAGCACACACACTGACTGAAGGAGGAATAATACCTTGAATAGGCAATCAATCAGGAATATAAACAGTCTAATAAATATAAAAGTAGATTCCATTTCACTTATAATGCAGAAATAAAAATGAGATGACATTTTCATTTAGAAAAACTGGTTAAGTAAAAAAGTTAGAAAAAGGATTAATTTCATGTCATGCCTTTTGGGGAATATAGTAGAATCTATTTTAAAGATTTGTGGACTCGGGGAAGATGGAAAATTGAAAATATTCCAAATGCTATATATTCCCAACTGTTCAGCCAATCAGGTGCCAGGGACAGTCATAAAAGCGAGGATTCATGATGCAAATTGAGACCTGAGAGAGATGATGCTGGAGTTTTCATTTGTGATCCCTCTTCAAGCACACCAACGACATGTCTGTCTACTGCTGACTGTTGGCTCATGGGCAGAGAGCACTGCGCCTCTCCCACTCACATGGCTGCTATGATCAGGACATTCAGCAGCACACTTGAGCCTCCATGAGCAGTCAAAGGGAAATGATACACGTAAGGGGCCAATAGCCAGAGAGAAGAAGCAGGAGACTAAAACAACTTTGATAAAGACAGTCGTTGAAGCCAGCGTGGCACACGCCTTTAATCCTAGCACTTGGGAGGGCAGAGGCAGGCGGATCTTTGTGAGTCCAAGGCCAGCCTGGTCTACAGAGTGAGTTCCAGGACAGGGGGCACAGGGAGACCCTGTCTCGAAAAGACCAAAAACAAAAAAAAAAAAAAAAGACAGTCGTTGAAGAAACAGACAACTTGCACTCAAGAAAGGACTTTCTAAAAGAAAGAACTAAAACAGATACCATTTGCCAAAAACACCAACAGTTACCGTTCCAAATAATGAAACATTAAAGCAACTTCAATTAAACTGCAAACAAGATTCCCATGAGAAAAACAACTTTGTAAGTCCAGGGCATATACTTCAGCTTCCTTATTATTTATTTATTTATTTATTTATTTATTTATTTATTTACTTATTATTTTTATGTGTGTGAGTGTACTGTCTGCATGTAGGTCTGTGCACTCATATCATGCAATGCTCTGAAGAGGGTGTCGGATTCCCCTGGAACTGGAGTTAAAGATGGTTCTCAGCTGCCATGTGGGTGCTGGGGATTGAACCTGGGTCCTCTGCAAGAGCAGTCGGTGCTCTTAACTGCTAGGTCATCTCTCCAGCCCTCAGCTTCCTTCTTGCTCATAAATAAAATCCCAGAGAAATAATAGGAATAAATATCTATCGGCAGAGGTAATTTCCTTTCTACCAATAGGACTTTATAACAAGAAAACACAAGGTTCTAGCTAATTAAAACAAACAACAACACATTAGAACAGGGCTATATTATCAAATGAATTTCAAGAACACAATGTTGAGGGAAATAGTTACAGAAGATACATACATAAACCATTTTATGTTAAGTTTAGAAACTGGCAGACTATGGGTGCGTATTGCTAAAGAACACAAGAATACAGAAATTAATGGAAAAGATAAATATAGCCCACATTTAGAATAGTACTTAAATTTGCCTCTTAATGTGACGCAACCTTCCTTAATTCCTTAGACTGCTTGGGCAAAAACCCTTAAAAATGTCAGTGGGCAAACCCATCCTTCTCTCTCAGCCTAAATCTTATGTAATCACACCCAAGCATTTGTCACAGTGACAATCCCTTTTTTAGAGAAACCCACATACTCTGGTTTTCTAGGTATACCATCCTGTCTCCTCAATCTCTTTATTTGCCTGCTTTACTCTTGGCCTTAAAATATGAATGTTCCTCACTAATAGTTAGTATTCTCATTATCTCTACTTTTTCCAACAAAACTACACTATGCCGAGATTCCAAATATTTGTCTCTAACCCAGATGTTTTTCTAAGACCTTGTCCAGAACTGATCACCTCCTGGACTTTTCTAACATGCACTACAAATCAACCGCTCTTCCTTTGCTGTCTTTTTTAATTTTTTTTTAATTTTTTATTTATTTTCGTATGTGTATGAATGTACTGTCTACATGTAAGTTGGTGCACCTGTGTCGTGCAATGCCACAGAGGTCAGAGGAGGGTGTCAGATTCCCCTGGAACTGGAGTTAAACATGGCTTTTAGCCGCCATGTGGGTGCTGGGGATCGAACCCGGGTCCTCTGCAAGAGCAGTTGGCGCTCTTAACCACTAGGCCATCTCTCCAGCCCTGCTGTCTCCTTCTTATACACAGCCATTAGTCAGGTGATAGCAGGACAGAGTATGGAAGAAGCATTGCTGTGTGATTTGATTATTGTTGCAAAAATAATAGAATATGCAAACTGAGATGACTATGACATCACTAGGAGATATCTTCTGGAACAATTGTCATGTATGCAGTCATACAGGCATGGCTATGTGACACATGGATGAACTTCATTCCTGTTTTCTCACTGCCTTTCCTTCAGCTCCTGGCACCTTCCACTTGATCTAGGACTCATTTGGGAATCTTTTTGTTAAATCCTTTGCCTCACACTCACACCTGATACTTGGAGATACCTGATTTCCTCACCCTCATTAATACAACATGTAGTAATATTCTGAGGGGCTGTGTCCACCCTCTGAGTTTTATGGAGGACATAGCAGCTTTCTTATTTCTCAAAAGGCAGAAGGTGATTCCCCTAACAGAGGGAGATTCGCCTTTGAGAATTGCAATTTACATTCATTGTATTGGTAGAAACCTCATCCCTAAAAACCTCTTTCACCCTCTAGATATACCTCAGATGTAAGCAAGTACCCATCAAACTCCTAGCAGTCCTAACTCAGCTAAGGAATTACATGAATAAAAGAAAGGCCCCTTGTTCCTCATCAACTACCACTCAGAACAAATACAGCACAGACAGTGAAATTAATAATTGTGAACAGGCTTTGGGCTATATCTTCTAACTATGAGTTTGTCTAATCACTTTATCTCTAAGAGGATTCAAAGCATATTTATTTATTTATTTATTTATTTATTTATGTATGTATGTATTTATTTATTTACTTATTTATGTATGTATGTATGTATGTATGTATGTATGTATTTATTTATTTACTTATTTATTTATTTATTTATTTAGAGACGGGGTCTTCGTGTAGCCCCAGCTGGCCTGGAACTTACTCCATAAACCAGGCTGGCCTTGAACTCAGAGATCCAGCTGCCTCTGCCTCCTGAGTGCTGGGATTAAAGGTGTGTGCCACCATGACCAGCATCAAAGCCTACTTTTGAAATGAAGTAAAAAGAAAAAAAAACATGGGGAAAAAAAAAAAACAAAACAAAAACGGGGGATGTGGTAGAGCACACCTCATATATGGATGTCCAGAGAACAATATTTGCAATAGCCAAAATTAGACACAACCGATGGACAAGATGCAGTATATTCATATAACTGAATATTACTCAGCAGTAAAAAAAAAAGAACGAACTTCTGGCTGTGGTGGTGCACACCTTTAATCCTAGCACTTGGGAGGCAGAGGCAGGCGGATCTCTGTGAGTTCAAGGCCAGCCTGGTCTACATAGCGAGTTCCAGGCCAGCTCGGGCTACAGGGAGATCCTGTCTCAAAAAGAAGAAAAAAAAGAATGAAATATTGATAACATGCTACTCGAATAAACTCGAATAAACCTCGCAAACTTTATGCTAAGTAAAAGAAGCCAGTGACTGTAGAATACATGATCACATGTACATGAAATAAAAGCCAGTGATCACCTAGGGCTAGGTGGGATGGGGATTGGGTGCTAATGGGTTATGGTGCCTTTGCTACGGTGACGAAATGCTCTAAAATTAAGCTGTGGTGATGTCTGTACAACTCTTGAACATATAAAACCCACTGACATACAGGGTTTTAAGGTGGACTTTACTATGTGAACTATATCATATAACAGCTCAGTAAAGCTACTAAATAAAAGAACTCAGAACTGTCTACCTAAAAGAAGATAAAGAAGGTATATCAATGTCCAAAATTCCATTCAGAAGGCTAAATCCTAAAGGAGAAATATAAAACAAAAAGCAAATGTTTAAACCCATTCAGAAGAAAAACCTGAATGTGGAAAAATTGCTCTGTGCCATGACAACACTACAATGATAAATGGGAAAGAGGTAGAAAGCCTAAATTACGTTTTTTACATTTACTTCTTTTGTGTGCAGGGGGGGGGGGTACACATGCACCAAGCATGCATGTCCAATGCAGAGGATAACGTTACTTTGAGATTCTTCCTCTTCCTCTGCTATGTGAGCTTTGGGGATCAGACTCAGGTCGTCAGGTTTGGCAGCAGGCACTCTTACGCACCGAGCCATCTCACTGTTTTCGCTTCTAGCCTTTCAGTTCTCAGGAGGGAAGTGAAGCCAAATATGAGGAGACACAGTGAGAAGCTAACAACTTTAATGACTTTAATAAGAGTTAAAATATCTTGGGCCAAGTGAATTACAGCCAAGGGGACTGAGACTAATTTCAAATGAAAGTGTTGAAACTGTGTCAACGGTCTTTGAGAAATCACACAGAAAAATATTCCAGGAGACAAGGTGGGTGGGTGGAGTCTCACTTTTCAAAAACAGAGGTAAAAGAAGTTCCACAAATTACACACTACCAAGTTTGAGGTAAATCTAGAATGCATTATTACAAGAACGGCTTGCAAGATCCTAGAAATGACAGAATGATCACTAGCCTCAGCTTGAATTCACTCAGAAAAATAATCAGTCTAAACTAGTCCTTATTTCTTGTCTATACGGTGACTAAGCTCGTAGCTATGAGAAATGTGGTAGACAAAGTAGATCTGGACTCAACGAGCCAGTTAACAAACGTTTTTATGAGATTCTTATGAATAAATTCGAGAAGCAGAAGTTGTATATTAACTTTTGCAAGATTAACAATCAGTTAAGGCCCATTCTCTAAGCATGTGGATTGATAAAGTTACTGTCATGCTAGGTGGTTCCCAGGAACACCCACTTTCAGGTTCTCTAGCCAATGCCTTAAAGGAAGACATGGAAACCATGCTGCTAAGGCTTATACACAACATCTGCAATGGGTATTGGGAGCGACAAAATCAGAATACTGAAATACGAATAGTTAGAAATAAATTAAGGCGGGGTATGGTGGCGCATGCCTGTAATCCCAAGATTGGGGAGGCAAAGGCAGGGGCATATCGGTGAGTTCAAGGCCAACCTGGACTACCTAGTGAGTTCCAGGACAGCTGGGGCTATGGGAGACTTGGTCTCAAAAACACCCGGGAGGGGGGGGTGGGGGGAGGCAGGCAGGCAGGCAGGCAGGCAGGCAGGCAGGCAGGCAGGCAGGCAGGCAGGCAGGAAGGAAGGAAGGAAGGAAGGAAGGAAGGAAGGAAGGAAGGAAGGAAGGAAGGAAGGAAGGAAGGAAAAGAAAGAAAGAGAGAGAGAGAGAGAGAGAGAGAAAGAAAGAAAGAAAGAAAGAAAGAAAGAAAGAAAGAAAGAAAGAGAAAGAAATTAAAACTAAAATTTGATGGACCAGATGAAATTGGATCAAGGAAGAGATCAAAATCTCATACCTGAATTAGCAAATGAGCAAGAGGACAAGAAATAATTTCTCACTATTTCTGAATTAATCTCAAGTTTGAACTATAGATATAACTGAGAACTATTCCACTCAAAGGATCAAAAATACCAACAAGAAATGGCAAACTTTCAAATCTAGCCAGGACCTTGATTGTCTTACCCTCTTTTAGACGATCTCCTTCAGCCTTGGTTTTCTTCTGCCTTTCTGATCCAGCAAGGTCTACAAGATGCAGCTTGGAGCGAAAGCTGCTATTTCTGTGATAACAGGAGGATACGGTGAAAATAATCGACAAGCTTGAAAGTTGCTGAGTATCAAGTCAGTACAACTGTTCTAGTGGTCATTAATGTTGGCAGATTTGTCACATCCAATCAAGCAACAGCTTAGTTAGTAGTCAGTCTTCACAGAACATGGAAATTGTGATGCTTTAATGTAACTTACTTGTCATTTTTCTTTCTTTGTTCGACGGAGATAGTGAAGATGGCATGAGATCGAGATGACTGGGAGTTCATAGCTGTGGAGGCCACAGTCCTAGAGTTGTTCCCCTGCTCTAAACAGGAAACAGTATCCGAGGCAACTAGAACAGTCTTCTCAGTGAGTCCCACAATCTAATTCCAAGAAAGAGAAAAAAAATGCCCTGATGATTCATGCTTCCAGTACTTGATCAGAAATATACAGATTGGTGAGTAAAAAAAATGTTTCCATGTACTAGGAGAATACCCACATTCACAAGAGCTGTGGACAGGAAAACTTTGAAACTCAGAACTAACTCTATGGGCTGGAGAGATGGCCTAGCAGTTAAGAGTGCTGACCGCTCTTACAGAGGACCCGAGTTCGATCCCCAGCACCCACATGGCAGCTGAGAACCATATGAAACTCCAATTCCAGGAGAACTCCAGTTCCAGGGGAATCCGACACCTTCTTCTGACCTCTGCGGCGCTGCACGACATGGGTGCACAGACCTACATGCAGACAGTACATTCATACACATACAGAAATAAATAAAAAATTTAAGAAAAAAGAACTAACTCTAGAAAGATGTCTGAAAAGCAATGTCTCCAGTCATCTCTAGGAAATTTAGAAATAATGGTACCAGCTAATACTGGAGTTAGAGAAGAGCTCTAGATTTGGGGGGTGGGTAGTTGACTTCTAGAGAGTACCAAGCAAAAGTAGACTTTGACCCCAAAGAAGAGCAAGTAGAACACAAATTGCTATGGCGTTTTCCTTTGCTATTTTGAGTGCCACATAATTCCATGTTCCTTTCTGTACCTCCAATCCGTTTTCTAGTGCATTTTTCACTAAACTAAATAGCTCGACACAAATTTCACTGGATTAGGAAGCCAGAGGCCTGGTGGGGGCTGGAGAGATGACTCAAAGTTTGGGAACACCATCTGTTCTTGGACAGAACCCAGTTTCGATTCCCAGCACCCACATGGCGGCTAAACTGTCTCTAACTCCACTTTCAGGGAAATCCAATGCCCTCTTCTGACCTCAGTGGACACTGCAGGACATGGGTGTGCTTACACACATGCAGGCAATACACTCATACACATATAATAAAAATAAAATAAGTAAAAGGAAGCCAGAGGCCTGGTACTATACTTCTAGTATCACTATGCTATGACTTTATTATTCCATAGTTTCTAAATCTGTGTCTGTAGCCCTAATTTCCAGCCCTTTATTTCTAGCAGCCTACTACTACACCTTATACTTTGAAATCTGTGAATTACACACCAAATTCATCGCTTGCCAACAAGATTCTCTCCATACTGCTCCAATTCTGATAATCCCTCTATCTTCAGAGTCTGTAAACTTCAAATCACTTTCAGCTCCTCGCATCCCTGCATGTCACATCTATCACCAAGTCTCAGACACTCTTCTTTCGAATCTATTACTTCCTTTTCTTTCACCACCTCCACACCAACATCCTCTCATGTTGGAATACAAGGCAAACTTCCCCAATTGCATCTGTATTATCCTAGTTTTTCTCCCTTTCCGTTCATTTCCTTTCACCCTTCCTAAAATGTCAGCAAACTGTTAAACCCTGTACTGCAGGAAAAGATAACAAAGAGTCTGAAATCCTCTTTGGAGAGATAGATACATAAAAGTGATAACCTAGTATCAACAGCCACAGCAGTGCTTCCTTCAGAAGTACTAGTTCTAGACTGTTGACAAGGACAACAGCCAAGCTCTTTAGGCTGGTTTCATCATCCACTCCTACCACATCTCCTTTTATTTCGCAGCCCGAGTCTTCCACCCAGATAGAGTGGTCTACGCTTATTCAGCTTTCCTGCTCTACTTATTCCTTACTACAAAAAGCTTTTTCCTACTTCCTTTGTTTCCCCCACATCGTATTTACTATGTTTGTGTATGTGCCACAGCACACATGTGGAGGACAGAGGACCACTTGTGGAAGTCGGCTCTGTCTTCCATCTTGTGGATTCTAGGGATCAAGCTCAGATCATCGACCCTGCCAGCAAGTACCTTTACCTGCTGAGCTACCTAGCAGGTCGTTTGTCCACTTTCTTAAATTCCATCTGAAAAATGCTTACAAACTGGTTCTTACACTGACTTATATCAAGAATACACACGTGGAAGCTGGAGAGATGGCTCGGCGGTGAAGAGCACTGGCTGCTCTGGCACAGGACCCAGCTTCGGATCCCAGCATCCATATGGTGGCTAACAACTGACTCTAACTCCAGTTCCAGGGGCTCCGATGCCCTCTTCTGACCTCCCCGGGCATTGCATGACACAGGTGCACGTACATACATGCAGGCAATACACTCATGCACATAAAATTAAAATAATAAAAAATGTACATCTTTGAACTGCACATCTCACCTCAAACAATGACTGGGCTTTGCTTTCTGCCTTCACATGGGTCATTTAAAAGATCTCAACATAAAGACTGGGTTAAAGAACGGAATGATACAGTTAAACTCTGCCCCAAACAACGAGCCTCGGCAGGGAAAGACTTTGGAAAGACTGAGAGAAAGATGCAAGACATGTATGGCAGAAGGCATGAACAGGGGTGGGAGGGGGGCAGGGAGAGGAGAATATGTCTAAATTGGAATGAAAGATAATGAATGAAATACATAATTCATCAATAAAAGTATTTAAAAAAAGATCTTAGGAGCCCAGTATGGTGGTGGTCCCCACCTTTCATCTCAGCACCTGGGAGACAGAGGCAGGCTGTTCCCTGTAAGATCTAGGCCAGCCTGGTCTATATAGTGAGTTCAGGCCAGCTGGGGCTATAAGAAGACCAGGTCTCCATAAATAAATAAGTAAATAAATAAATAAGTAAATAAATAAATAAGTAAATAAATACATAAATAAATAAATAAATAAATAAATAAATAAATAAATAAAAGAGATAGACAGACAGACAGATAACCATGGTCGAGAAGTAGTGCATTACCAACACTCTTCCTAGTAATAGCATGGACTTTTGCCCAGGTTTTCTTTTATCTTCATTATCCAAAGTATCTTCCTGCCTTTCAAGTTTACAAGGCTGGAAACTTCAAGCTTTGCTTTTGTACCTGGCTAACAAATTAATGACCTGACAATGAAGCTAAGAAAATTTAGAAGAACAGGCATTGGCTGGTAAGGTATCATTTTTTCCATATGTTGCCAAGTCTGTACTACTTGATCTCATGCACTTTTAGCCTCTGATTCTTCTACTGAAGACTCAAGCTCCACACCTATAACATGTGGCCAAATCTCTCAAACAAGTGATCTCTTATGCTACTAGGAATTTTCTTTTTTTCTATTTAATTCTTTGTCATTCCACAGATTGGACTAGTACAATGTCTGTTAGTGTTGTTCATCAGAATTTTCTATGACCATAAATATATCCTAGTCGCAAAGTAGTCTGAAGCTACACTGCCCTAATCCCTTGATATGCAGCTAATGTACACAAGGAACTGACTTTTATGTTTGGTTTAGTTTGGGGGGGGGTATTTTTGAGACAGGGTCTCCCTTTAGTACCAGCTGGCCTGGAGCTCGCTCTGTAGACCAGGCTGGCCTTGAACTCACAGAGATCCGCCTGCCTCAGCCTGTCTCAAAAAGGAAAACAAAACAAAACAAAACAAAACATGGAATTAGAATCACACAAAACCTGAAAGACTGAGATGTTAGTAGTTGTTTAAAACCACAGTGGCAAAGAAAAGAGATGTGAACTTTAGTAGTAGTTACCAACATTGCTATAACATCAAACAAAAGAAAATCAGACCTTTATGCCTTCCTTAGGATCCTCCCGGATGTTTATTTGAGAAGCCTTTTCACGAGATGGGCATAGAAGATCCAGAATTTCTTCATTGTAAATCTGATAAAGAGAACAAAGTGGCCAAAGAAAAAGTTAACAGTGGTCAGATCACAGGCAATTAAAAAATACTTTGAGATGGGGCTTGAGAGATGGCTTCAAGGTTAAGAGCACTAGCTGATCTTGCAGAGAACACAGGATTTAATCCCAGCAATAACATGGTGACTAATAACTACCCGTAGTTCTAGTTCCAGGGGATCCATCCGATGCACTCTTCTGACCTCCGAGGCCACTGCATGACATGGGTGCATTTACATACATGTAGGCAATACACTCATATACACAAAACAAAAATAATAAAATATTAAAGATAATACATGAAATACTTAAAAATACTTTGGGAATTCTTGTAGTATTCTGATTCTTAGAACTACAACCATACATAAAAGCAAAGCAAAGCAGGTCATAACAGGACAGGAGGAAAAGAGGGGAAGATGGGAGGGGGAGAGGGAGGGGGAAGAGAAGGGAGAGAAGACAGAGAAGGGAACAAAAAAAGGAAGAGAACTTTATATGTAACAGCCTGATGTTTTATAGGAATGAATCCATATACTTGTAACATTATTGATGCTTTTAAGACAAGTCTCTTGGGAATAGTAGACACATGAAAAGTTACATGGATGCCCAAATTCAGTCCTTAAAAATTAAGTTTTAGCCAGGTGTGATGGTGTACCTCTTTAATCCCAGAACTCAGGAGGCAGAGACAAGAGGACCTCTATGAGTTCAAAGCCAGCCTGGTCTACATAGCAAGTTCCAGACCAGCTGGGGCTAAGGGAAAACCCTGTCTCAGAAAAACAAAAAAAAGATTTATTATTATTATTATTATTATTAGTAGTAGTAGTAGTAGTAGTGTTAGGTTCATATTGAGGGGAGACCTAGTAGTAGTAGTAGTAGTAGTAGTAGTAGTAGTAGTAGTGTTAGGTTCATATTGAGGGGAGACCTAGCACTAAAGTACACAGGACTATGATAAAGATGACTCAGAATTAAGTTTGGGTGTGGCAGCTGGCCTGCCTGACCCTGGATAAGGGTGACCAGTGTTAAAATGGCACTGAAGCTGCAGTTTTTATACCCAGGCATACAAGTAAATGAGCATTCGAGGAAGTGGAGGTTAGGACCTAGGTAGGCCCTTGGCTGGTATCAGAAGGAACATCTGCAGAGAAACTGGGGCCTGTGTTCTTGCCTCCAGTGAGAGGGCGTTGCAGCAAGCCTTTCTCAGATTGCAGAAACGCAGACAGAGTGACTGTTTCTTAGAACTCTGCTTCAGTTGGCTTTCTGGAATCCCTGACTTAGGTGGGCTTACATTCCACCCTTTAGTGTCATAGGGATGGGGGCAATGTTTTTCATTCTACCTGCTTCCTGCTGATGGTGGGTGATGAAGAGGGGAATAATAACACAGTCAAATGACTGTCACCATTGTCAGCAGGAATGCCTTTGTATTCTTCTGAAGGGAGAGCAAGCAAAAATTAATTAAAACTGGTATGGGTGAGTTGTTGGATATGATCTTGCAAGCACCAGATAAGGCAGCGAAGTATTACCAGGATGAGGCCTAAGGTTACACCTCGAGGTCCGATTAGGGCATATGGCCATAGGGGTTATGCCGCACTGGATTCCCCACTGAGGCCTGGGGAAGACACAGTTTTGGGCATCCCCAGCCTTTGACACAGACCAAGCTGCTAAGAGACTCAAACATTTTGGCTTCTAGCTAAGAAACGGGCTACTTTTTTGTCTTTTCCCTACCATCTGAAGCTTGATACCCAGGGCACAATTTCTTGGGCTTTAAAAGAAATATACTGATTACTTACATTTGCTTATGCTTTCCTTTTGGGTGCTTAAGGACACACGGTTAGCCCAGATTAACCAAAGTTTTTGATTTCTCAAGGTCAGTTGAGGATCTGATCCTCTGGGGTCACTCGGGTTTGGGTGGGGAGCCCTTGGCTCGTTTTGGCTTTTCTTATACTGGGTCCATCTACCTGAGGACAAAGTCAGGTCTTGTTGGACCAGGCTTCCCTTTGAAGCATGAGGAGACTTTCCTCTATGTTGACCTTCCTCTTTATAGACTGGACACTGCCTGGAGTCCCTTTAGTGGATCTCCAAGACCTCCATGCACAGGAAGACTGGTGACTCACAGTTGCAGGACATTTCAAGAGATGCCCCCATACATACTCCACTGGGACTTAGTTGACCTCAGAAGGCAAGGAACAAAGTTGTCCCTTAAGTCCCTTGGCAGAATTTGTATGGACATTAAGTATGGTCATTAACCATCCAGAAAGGCTAAGTTACACCAGCCTGATACATTTCCTTCTAATTTTATTTATATTTTGTGCGTATGAATGTACTGTCTGCATGTAGGTTTGTGTACCCATGTCCTGCAATGCCTCGGAGGTCAGAAGAGGGGATTGGATGTCCCTGGAACTGGAGTTAAAGGTAGTTCTCAGCCGCCATGAGAGTGCTGGGGATCGAACCCGAGTCCTCTGCAAGAGCAGTCAGCACTCTTAACTGCTAGGCCATCTCTCTAGCCTGATATATTTAATTACTGTATAATATTAAGATAAGGCTTGACAAAAAGTCCGAGCATCCTTGTATAACATTGACTGGAAGAGAGATTTCACACCCTAGGTTAAGCAGGCATAGCCCATCAAACAGATTTGAACGATTTCAGACCTATCTTAAATGTAGGCTGTTTAAGGGCCAGGCGTGGTGGTGCACGCCTTTAACCCCAGCACTCAGGAGGCAGAGGCAGGAGGATCTCTGTGAGTTCAAGGCCAGCCTGGTCTACAAATTGAGTTCCAGGCCAGCTGGGGCTACAGGGAAACCCTGTCTGTCTCAAAAACACCAAAAAAAAAAGTTTGGTTTGGAGTCAGAGCTGAGCCATGAGAACTGGCAGAGGGAGAATCAGGAAGTTTCCTGGTGAGGAAGGACTATCAAAGGACAGACATCCACACTGGAGGATCTATCAAAAGAGCCAAAAGGGCATTAATCACACAGTATAAACAGCATATTTCTTCAAGTTACTCTACAGCTCTGAACTGTCAGGGCCAATGCGTGATAAAACTCCATTGTCAAGGCTTGTCTTCTAAGTCCTCATATCAGTGTCTCTGCCTGTCTTCTGCTGCCATCTTGCTCTTTCCCAGGCCTCCCCATGACCCATCTTCATACTCTCAAAGGTCATCAGATATAGACCTACTGTGTGCTATAGAACTGGGCATAGTGATGGCCCTATTTCTGTTTCCACAGCGAGTGTGTGGGAGGAGGAGGCTATATCTTCCTTGTTTATACTGCACCAACTCACAAAGTCCTTAAGGGAGAAAGCTCTAGTTTCTTCCTGCTTATACTCCTGACTTTAGCATTGGTTTGGTGCTTACTAATCACAACCACCTATCTGAGTAAGTTAGTACTTGACAATACCTTCAGCATATTTTCTCTGGAGACATGTAGATAGATGATAGATAGATAGATAGATAGATAGATAGATAGATAGATAGATAGATGATAGATAGAGAGATAGAGAGATAGATAGATAGATAGACCTTCTCAAACCCACAGAAGGTGATAGCTCTGCCCATTCTTATACTACAGTCTGTCTTATCTTTCATTAGTAAGGAAACAGTCCCTGCTTGCCCTGCTCCAAGCCCCTTTCCTGCTATCGACCCCCTCAGGTTACCAGAGCAGTGTGCTGGGCTTGCCTTAAAGATCAGCCTTTTTGCCATTTCTTGAGGTCACTTTTGCAAAGGGCTACCAAATAAGAAAAATGATAAATTCTAGGTTTGAGAGACATTGGATATTAACACAATAATTCTGTAATGTCAAAAATGGCAAAACAACTCTTATCCAAGAAGTTCGAAGTGTCTCATAAACTAACCACACGAATTCTCCCTAGACTCCTGTGGAGAGGTAGAGTGTGTGTCTTCCATTTTCAAATCAATTTTCCATGGAAATCGATTCTCTGAATGAAACAACTTTCTATACTGAAGACAAAGGGATGAGAATATAGGGCCCTAAGAAGAGAAATGTAATGCTATTTCCTCTCACCAGTTTTTTCATTTTTCTCATTATTTTNTTTAATAACATTCTTCGTGAAGCAGCAGCATTATAACTTATGCCTTGAAAGAGTAAAAGGAGCCAGGTGTGGTGGCCCACGCCTTTAACCCTAGCACTCAGGAGGCAGAGGCAGGAGTATCTTTGTGAGTTCAAGGCCAGCCTGGTCTACAGAGCAAGTTCCAGGACAGCTGGGGCTACAGGGAGACCCTGTCTCAAAAAGACCAAAGAGAAAAGGAAGAGTAAAAGGAAACAAAGAACTGTTTTGGATACTGTATAAGACATCAGTAATTCTACTAGCACCAAAAAAAAAAAAAAAAGAAAAAAAGAAAGAAATCAGTAATACAGGCTTAACTAAAATGAAAGAACTCCTATCTTTTTATATGGCAAAGCCAATTCCTCTAACAACCAGATTAAGTACATAATTCTAATAAGAAAAGAACTGGGTGGGAGCCAGATCCAACTGAGCAAGTAAGCTTTTTACTATCAACTTATTAAAATGTGACTTACTAAAAATTCAATTTACTAATTTGAGTCATGCCAGGAAAAATATGATTTGGATTTATTTTCTACTCAAAGATAATTTTCAATTGAGAAGAACTAGAGACAAGTCACTTACCTCTAAGTAAGACACTTTCACGGTAAATTCAAAGTCACTCTTTTGGTTGATTTCTTTGAACAGCAGTTGTATTACCCTAGGAATGACCCCAATTGTTGATTCATGTTCTTGCTCTGCAGTGTATGCACCTCCCATCGAAAAGGTTTTTCCAGAGCCAGTCTGCCCATACGCCAGGACAGTTGCATTGTATCCTGACGAAATGGAAGTCGCATGAATAGTGGTACTCAAAAACTGTCATCTAGCTAATATAATTACTTCAGCAATTACTTTTTTTAAGACACGGTCTCCCTTTAGTCCCAGCAGGCCTGGAGCTTGCTATGTAGTCCAGGCTGGCCTTGAACTCCCAGAGATGTGCCTGCCTCTTCCTCCTGATTGCTGAGATTAAAGACATGCAACACCATGCCCTGCACTAAAGATGGTTCTTAGCCTTCATGTGAGTACTGGGAATTGAACCCAGGTCCTCTGCAAGAGCAGTCAGCCCTCTTAACCAATGAGCTATCTCTCCAACCTCAGCAATTATTTTTAAGAAAATTGAAATTGCTTTCTTTAGGCAGAATCTCTAAATAATAGTAGTTACCAAAACGTTGGTGAGTTCTATGACTCTGTAGTACTCAAGAAAAGCAAAGAAAAATGCCAATCCCAGATCACACTGCCTTTTGATAGTCATTAAAAGTTATGAAGTCAGCAAGGTGTGGTGCTGCATGCCTTTAATTCCAGCACTGGTAAGGAGAGGCAGGCAGATTTCTGTGAGAAACAGACCACCCTGTTCTACTAGGGAGTTCCAGGCCTGCTAGGGCTACAGGGAGAAACTGTCTCAAAAAAAACAAACAAACAAACAAAAAAAAACCCAAAAACAAACAAACAAACAAAAAAAAAAAACAAAAAAGCTATGAAGTCATACACCTAAAAGATGTGACTAAGTGGGGCATGCCTTTAATCCCTGCACTTGGGAGGCAGAGGCAGGCAGGTCTCTGTAAGAGTTCTCTAAAGCAAGTACCAGGCCAGCTGTGACTACAGGGGGACCCTGTATCAGACAAAATAGTTACTAAGCTAATAAAACTGGCTGACCTCTGGTAAAAAGCTGTTCAAAGATTTACAATTCCACTGTTACCTATCTTGAATTCTAAATCATGGAGATGAAACAGAAGTCTTAGCTACAGAAAAAAAAGATTCTGGAATGTACTTTCTTAATGAAAGTCTTTTAAGATATGAAAGCGAATGCCCTTAATCCCAGCATTAAGGTGGGTAAGACAGGAGAATTAACAGTTGGGGTGGGGAATACTGTTTTTCACAATTGATAAAAACTCCCTGTCTGAATTCCCTGAACTGACCAAGACCAGATTATCTGGTTCCTCACAGAAATATTATCATTTAAGTATTCCTCAATGGACATATTGTCCTTTGTTTTTTGTTTTGTTTTTTTTTTTGAGACAGGGTCTCCCTATAGACCTAGCTGGCCTGGAACTCACTCACTCTAGACCAGGCTGGCCTTGAACTCACAGAGATCTGCCTGAGTCTGCCGCCCCAGTGCTAGGGTTAAAGGTGGAGGCCACCACGCCCGGCTTAAAGAGGGTTCTCAGCCGCCAGGTAGGTGCTGGGAATCAAACTCCGGTTCTCTGCAAGAGCAGTCCCAGCTCTTAACAGCTGAGCCATCTCTCCAGCCCATAATCCTTTGCTTATAATAGAATAACCCATCAATAGCTGCTCATCGACCAGGCCTGGTGGAACATGTCTGTAATTCTAGCACTTGCTGGAGTTCAAGACCAGACCAAGTGACATGGGGAGATCCCATATCAAAAAAGGGCAAAACCTTTTATGATGTCCATGAATTAAATGAAAAAAGGTTAGAAGTAATCTCAACTTATGCAAAAATATAGGAACACACCAAAGGACATCAATTCACATTGTGATGGCTATCTGTGAAATAATAGGATGGTAACTTTTTAAACATTTCTATTTTGTAAATTACTCAATGGGATGCAATACCGAATACAGGCTGCGTCTGCATCTGCGTCTGCTGCTGCTGCCTTTCTAATCTATATTGTTTGTAGAAAGCCAGAAAAAAATATTTATATGTATGTATCTGTTTGAGTTTAGATCTTGTAAAAGTGTAGATTGTATAGATTACTTTATTCTCTTGCCAGAGAATACAAATTACTAGCATTTTTCTCTCATCCCATAAAATTCAAATTGGATGTAGATAATCCTAGCTGCTTGGCCGGTTGGTGCCCACCTTTAATCCCAGCACTCAGGAGGGAGAGGCAGTTGGATCTCTTGAGTTTGAGGCCAGCCTGGTCTACCTAGTGAGGTGCCTGCTAGCCAGGGGTACATAATGAGGCCCTGTCTGAGAAAAAAATAAAAGAAGAAAAAGACAAGGAGGATATAAAATAACTTTAGTCCAAACGAAAGATCATCACCTGCAAATTAAGATTTTAGTAATAGGTTGCAGGTATAATCTAGTATGACTATGTGTAAGGTTGGAGGCCCCAGGCAGAAATCAAGATGGCATGGACCCTCCGACTTTCACTCGCTGGAGTGAATTGCCTCACCTTTAAATATGCCTTTTATCAGTGGTGCTACTGCTGTTTTAAAGACCTCTTCCTGTTCAGTGGCAGGGTCAAACACAAAGTCGTAGGTAAAGGATTTATCTTTACCAACTACCACCTGCAAAAGGTAAGAGACAAGGCTTCAGAGAGAGAGAGATCAAAAGGCCAGACCACGCCTCTCACTGCCATTGGGCCCAGCTGCTGAGAGCTAGCCGCCTGGGACTCAGCTACCTACCTGCGGTTCTCCAGGCACAAAGGAAAGGCACGTCTGGCAGCCCTCACTAATCTCCTTGGCGACCAGAGGGCGACAGCGCAGTGCCACTCTTACTGGAATTCCCTTCGCCTCTTCTTTCATGATCCTAGCTCAGCAGGTGTGGTTGGGAAGCAAAGCCTGGCTCCGCGGGAGGCCTGAGCAGTCTGAGGTCTGGGCAGCCCCAGCTTCCCAGCAGGATCTCCGTCTCGGATCAGTCTCCCACTCCGCAAAGACCCAACGGCCTGTCAGTTCCCACCGCAAAGGGCGAAGTGTTGCCTGAAACAGAAAAAAAAAAANAAAAAAAAAAAAAAAAAAAAAAAAAGAATCAACCCTCCCCTCCCGTGGAGACGGCAGCAATGAACCAAAGTACTCCAGGAACCAAAGTCCCCCAGGAAGCGGGAAAAATCAGAATGTGAGCTAATGTGTGTGCCCATAACTCACCACACTGCGAGTCCCTTTCCCAGGTCTTCTCCTGCGCCCACAAGTTTCAAATCAGCCGCGGAGGCGCCAGCCAATCGCAGCGCACACAGCCTGCGGGACCTGCGCGCACAAGATGACGCCAGGAAGAGAAGGAGAATGCGCATGCGCACGCCCATGCCCGGCCCCGCCCCTGCTCGGTTCCTGCGAGTATCCGCTTCCGGTTCCCAGGCCGAGTTGGCTGTGAGCCCAGGCCGCTCCGGGAGGTCTCTCTGCCGGTGAGGTGGTGCAATGTTCAAGGGGTCGTGAGCGCAGTACCTGGGCGGGATGTGGGACAGGGATCTGGAAGGTGGCTGGACGCCACCGTTACTAAGCACGTTTAAAATACGTGAGAGGGCACCTGGCCCAAGGTCCTATTGGATAGTTGGGAGCTGGTGCTCCCTTGTTATTTGAAAGTAGATTTTTGTAGACACGACTCTTAACTTCCTCTTCTTCTGAAGAAACATGGGTACATCTATTTTGTAGGAATATGAGAAATGAGATAACCCGCTAGGGTGCCTAACAAGTTGCCAGGCATCTAGATACTTAGCAAAAACTAGCTACCCCACCCCGCACCCCCGGCCCCAAGTTTGTCTCTTAAAAACTTCATGTGGCCCAAGCCCATAAACAGATGGCACTGGGATGGGTTGGAGCTGCCTTCTGAAACTTGCTGAGCTTGGTCCCCTTTGATTCACTTTTATTCCCTTTGGTTCAACCATTCTAAGGCTTTGCCTGAAATGGACAGCCGGATTCCTTATGACGACTACCCAGTGGTTTTCCTGCCTGCCTATGAGAATCCTCCAGCATGGATTCCCCCTCATGAGGTGAGAATCAGTATTCCTGAATAAGGAAAGCCCACTCCCCAAGCTTGAGATCCGTGAAAAGTAGGACAGCAAGGTTACAAAGCTTAATGGAGAGTGGATCTTTCTAGCCAAAGAACCCAGAACTTGAGTTCTGAGCAACTGGAACCCACTGGAAATTTCTTGAGGACTCCTCCTGCCAAAGTCTTTCATACTAGTGAATTCTGAAAATTCAGAACCTCGGTTTCTGTCCTGTCAAGAAAGAAGTAAAGGAAAAGGGAGCTATGGGGCAGCTAGCATGTCTCCAGGCTAAGCATCACCTCATTTAGACAGTGTTGTCTGTTTTACTTGAACTATGCCTGTGACTTCACCTCTTCAGGATGTATAGGTGACGCCTTAGTGTTCTAGAAAAAGGTAGGTGTGGTAACAAAGACTGGTAGTGACATTTCTGACATTGCTGCATCTTGCAGAGAGTGTACCACCCAGACTACAACAATGAGTTGACCCAGTTTCTGCCCCGAATCGTCACACTGAAGAAGCCTCCTGGTGCTCAGGTGAACTTCTAGAGGCAAGCACTTTCTCTTTGCCCGAAGTTGGCCATGGTTGGGGCATGGGTGAGGACTGGAAGTACATGGTCATTAAAGCTGAAATGACACTTCCGTAGAGTTTCAGGTCCTTCTGAGCTACTGAACGTGGATGCTTCTAAATGTCGTGTTTATGTCTATCCTGAGCCCCGGTTCTGTGCTCTTGTCTTGCAGTTGGGATTTAACATCCGAGGAGGAAAGGCCTCCCAGCTAGGCATCTTCATCTCTAAGGTCTGGGTGCGAGTGTGTATGTGGTAGGCTGTATGGCTCAGTACTTCCCTTTCTTATCAGATCAAAGTGCCTTCTTGACGCTGAAATCCCAAGATGGGCATAGTGGGAACGTACCCTTCTTCTCAAAGTGGGGCATTTGGGCCAGGGATTGAGGGCAGGGTTCATACCTATAATCCCAGAATTCCTGAGGCATAAGTAGGGGGATCAGGGCTATAAAACTAAAAAAATAAATTCCACTTGGCAAGCCACTTGTCTCCTTATAGCGTCACAGAAAATCAGTAACACATTTGAATAGCCCCGAACTTGGCCTAGAGTCTGATGAAATTGTCCCTTCTCAATCACATGTATTCTCCCTTTCCAACAGGTGATTCCAGATTCTGATGCACATCGAGCAGGACTTCAAGAAGGGGACCAAGTTCTAGCTGTGAATGATGTGGATTTCCAAGATATTGAGCACAGCAAAGTAAGCCTAGCACGTGGGCTGCGGTCATGTAAGAAGCCGTCTCGGGACAGGTTCGACAAGATCAGCTTAATCTGTCATTCAATGAGAAAGCCATCTCTCCTAGGGAAAAGTACTGGAGGAGAACAGCTATCAGTGACATAGATGTTTGAAGTGGCACACTCCATTCCTTTGTTACAGTCCTATCCTGAGTAATAGCTCTCCATTTGTACAAGTTGCCATCTTCCTTCTAGGCCGTGGAGATCCTGAAGACAGCCCGCGAGATCAGCATGCGAGTGCGCTTCTTTCCCTACAGTAAGGCACTTTCTTTTTTATCTTTTAAATATTGTGTGTGTGTGTGTGTGTGTGTGTGTGTCTGTACGAATGTATCTCCTGTATGTTGGTAGTTGCACCTGTGTCATGCAGTGCCTGTGGAGACTAGAAGAGGCCATGGATTCCCCTGATACTGGAGTTACAGATGGTTGTCAGCCACCATGTGGGTGCTGCAAACCCAACCTGGGTCCTTTGCAAGAGCAGCCAGTATTCTCACCCTCTGAGCCATCTCTTCAGCCCAAACACATTAAAAAAAAAAAAAACAAAAAAAAACTTACCTCCTGCTACGGCTTTAGGTCACTAGAACTCTTTAAAAGTACTGATAACTGCAAGCCCCAGAAGTACGGGGCAGGAAGTTGGGAGTTTCAGGCCTGAAAATTATGCTCTGTGTTTATTCTTACCTTTCTTTCTTACCCCAGATTATCATCGCCAAAAAGAGAGGACTGTGCACTAAAGAGTTGCTGGCCGCAGCCCTCCATGCGGAATCTGCCAGGACAAGCTGGCTAGCCCCTGAGGAAGTCAGTTGAGAAATTCTACTGTCAACTCCTCCCTGGTTTAGTGGGTGGGGAGGATGGAGAGGTAGCTCGCCAGCTGCATTACACAAACTGTACTATACTCTGAGTTTCCCACTTTTCTGGGTGAGTTTCATCTCTGAAGGGAGAAAGATGGTGATGTCTAGATACACTGTGGCCCGCTAGATACAAGGCAACTGGCACTTGTTGGGTACCATAGACTAGTCACTTCTATAGTTTAATTATCATTTTTCTCTTTTTGGTAGAAACCAGTAGAAAAAAAAAGAATCTTAAACCTTCCATTTGATTTGCATGGCCATGTTATCCGATCCCTGTATTACCTGAAGTCCCATAGACTTGGAAGACTCCAGAGACACTGCTTTTACCCCCATCACCTATTCCCTCCAAAGTGAAACACAGTACTAAATAAATGTGACTCGAATGCTAGTGGCTGGACAGAAATGCCTCTGAGGCAAGGGGAAAAACCCCAAACACTGGGAGCTAACTCCGTGCCTACTTCACAACTCTCTCTGGCTGGCCAGAATGATTAGGAGGTAAAGAGCCTTAGCCACAGAATAACTAACGGATGGCCTAAGGTAACCCCTTCCCCTAGGAGCTGTGGACATTTTCCTGCAGGGGATGATATTAATGCACTTCTCCTTTCCCAGATTCTGACTGGAACTTAAACCAGCAGGTGGCCTAGGTGGATTTCTTTTAATAAGCAACAATAGGAAATTGGTTCCTAATTTCCAGCTTGTAATATGAGTAGTGCTAACTGCCAATCTCTCTGTCCTATTGCTGACTCCAGCCCCAAATATCTTTCTGCTGTCTTAAATAGTCACTGATCCATTGTCAGACTCCAGGTCACACCTGTGCCATCTCCACTGGTGTATTCAAAATACCCATTTAGAATGTAAAACTTTTCAGGGTCGGGGCAGGGGAGTACACTAGAATGACAGCCCAAATTTACCTAAAAAGAATCCTAGGGAGGGATGGCTCCGTGGATAAAAGGCACCTGCTTCCAGTCCTGAGAGCCTGAGTTTAAGGCCTGGGACACATGGTGGAAAGAGAGAACTGACTCCCGCCAGTTGTCCTCTTACCTTCAAACACAGTGTAGCATGTGGATGTACACACAGACACACACGCACACACACAGGAATCCTAGGAAGCTGGCCTCAATCTCACAGAGGTCTGCCTGCCTCTGCTTAGGCCACCATGCCCCACCTAGAAGTCTTTTTATTTTTTTATTTTTTGTCTTTTCAAGACAGCGTCTCCCTGTAGCCCCAGCTGTCCTGGACCTCACTCTAGACCAGGCTGGCCTTGAACTCACAAAGGTCTGCCTCCCAAGTGCTAGGATTAAAGGCATGCACCACCACGCCCGGTTTATTTATTACTGAGTGCATTGCCTGTATGTAGGTAGGTGCACCTGTGTCTGCAATGCCCGTGGAGGTCAGAAGAGGGTTCCAGCTCCCTGTAACTTTAGATAATGCTGTTAGTACCCATGTGGGTGCTGGGAATTGAACCCAGGTCCTTGGCAAGAGCAGCCAGTGCTCTGAACCACTTAGCCATCTCTCCAGCCCAGAAATGTGAATTTTTAAGCAAAGTAAAAACAAGTTTTCAGGTAGACTCAAGAGAGTCATTTACGGGGCTGGAGAGATGGCCTAGCGGTTAAGAGTGCCGACTGCTCTTGCAGAGGACCCGGGTTCAATCCCCAGCACCCACATGGAGGCCGAGAACCGTCTGAAACTGCAATTCCTGGAGAACTCCTGTTCCAGGGGAATCCGAGACGTCTTCTGACCTCTGCGGCATTGCACGACACGGGTGCACAAACTTGCATGCAGACAGTACATTCATACACATACAGAAATAAATTAAAAAAAAAAAGTCATTTACATGGAACCGGGTTGGTCCCATGTTTTCCACACCAGCTCTATGACTTGGCCTCTTCTAGAAGCTCAGTGCTGTCGCTGGTTGACACTGTCTTCTAAGTAGAATTCATTTAACTCTCTTCCTGGGAAATCACTCTTAATTGCTCTGCTGACCCCCAGAGGCCATCTGGGAAAGAGAGGCTTGGATATTTCCACAAAGCCATATTCTCTGAGTCTACTGAACATCTTTTTTTTTTTTTTTTTTATTAAACAATCTTTTAATAATTTTTATACATTTTTAAGGGATTCTACAATACGATGACACAGTTGTTTGCAGATAACAATGATGTTACTCAGTATGTCATACAATTAAGTAATTGGTGCATTTTGCAAGTATCTATGTCCAAATTTTGAACAACCCAAGGTTCCCATAGTCCAGTTGGAGAAGCTTGTAT